>JBBPBQ010020324.1:25453282-25527757 GCA_037974755.1 Cicer yamashitae | reverse complement strand
ACTATTTTAATTTTAAATGTTTGATTGAATTAGAAAATAAATGCTAAATTTTAATGAATTATTAAATACAAAATAAATATTTTATATTCATAATTAGGTTTTATTTTTACTTCTTTTTTATGATGTGAGAGTTTTTATGTAAATACATAGTCTTTAATTCAATATTTAATAATATCCTATATTTTTAAACTATTTTATTTGTTAAAATACGGCTTTACAATTTATACAAAGTTAAATATTAGATTGAGTTAATAAATCAATACTAATTTTTTTTATAGATTAGTATAAAAAATCAAACGCTTGAATAAATAAGCAGGGATTATATTTGATTTTATAAACAATATAATCTAAATATTGTATCTTTTTATTTTATACAATTTACTAATTATTTTACTAATTCATATACTATTTTAAAAAACTAGATTTAGTAAAAAATTAAAAAGTAACTCTTTGGAAATTATAAAAAAATATCAAAATTCTACATTCATAATTTGAATTTGTTTGTACATAACTAACTCAAACTGACGTTCTAATTTAGAACTTTAGACATGAGATCCAACTTAAATTTAAATTTTTAATATGTATGATATTTTACTTAATACATTATTTACTATTATTCAAAGATTTTATTTATTTATTTATTTATTTTTTATCATTCAATTTAAATTTACAATTAAATATCTGCATTTGTATTCTGTCCCATAGAAATAATTAACACTTCCTGCACGGTTTCTAACTAGAAAACAAATCCACACAGACACTTCTCCCTCTCCCTTCCACCAGCGACGGCCGGCTCTCCCTCTCCCTTCCATCGACGTTAACCTTTTCTCTCCTTCTCTCTCACCGTCGTCCGACGTTTCTCCACTCATCTCTGTACCGCCAACGTCTCCTTCTCCTTTGCTTCATCTGCAACATCAAGTATCAATTTCTGCTTTTCCCTCTTTTCTTTTTGCCCTAGTTCCTGTTTTCAAATAAATTGAACCAGAAAGTTATGATGTTGTGTTCACTGAAGTCGTTTTCTGATGTTCTGTGATGTTGTTTCCGTGAGGATGTGTTTTGTTTTGATTCTTTGGATGTTACTCATGTAATATCAATAACAAATACTGTTGATGCTTTTGAATTTTTGTTGGGGAAGATGAAGTAATGTGGTCTTCCTAACATGCTGTTGCCAAAAAAAAATTAATAGATGAAAGTGATTTTCAATGGAATGTTTTTGGAACTTATGTATGTTGATGTTGTAGTGTTCATCAGCTATAACAATTACTCTTATCAACTCAAATATCAAAGCAACTCTCTCTGTTGGAAAACCTAATTATTAATAGAAAAAACAATTTGCATAGAGTTTTCAAAAACCTAATTTCTTCAACCAATCACTCTCAACCTAATTTCGAACACACCGTTGTAGCAATCTTCTTTCATTCCTTCCTAAATTATCGATTCATTTGCGATTTCCAAGTCGCGATTCAGTTCATGATTTCAGCTCTTTATTTGGTAATCTTGCTTGCTGAATGAAGTTGATTTTGTTTGCGATTGCACCTCCTTAATGTGGTTGATATTTGGCATTTTGTTCTAAAGTTGTTCATTCTTGAAAATTGCCATCGTAATTCTATTAGTTGGTTTGAATATTAGTTATTAATATGTGTTTTAGCATAGAGATAGAAGGTAGTATTTGGCAGTGATTAAAGGAAGTAGATTGTGGAATCAATTGTAGTGATTGGTACTTTTTGGGTAAGATTTTTTATGGGAAAGAGTGATTAAAGGAAGTACCCTCTATATATGAAGAGCTTGTGTTTAATCTCATGTCGACATGTTCTTGGTTTCCCTGTTTTTTAATCTTTTATTTGTGTAGATTCCTGCATAGTACATTCTCAATGTGTATGTATCTATATTTCTCATGCATGCCACTGTGCCTTTATCTAGACTTAGAAGAAAACTCCAGCCGCCTTAATGAAATGAAGATAATGATATAGCAGTGAGACCAAAGTATTAGTTTTCCCATTCTTTTAAAAATGACAGTGTTTGTTGCATGAACTTGAATGTGTCTGTACTGGAGTAGTGTTACGTGAAATCATGAAGTTCTTGGCTGAATCATTGCGTGTATAATCAGAATATGATTACTTATGAGTTATGATTAAATACTTGAATAGCTCGATTGGGAGTTGCATCATTATGAAAAGTTAATTTATTATTATTATTAGTAGTATTATCTGATGAGGATATTCCACAACACAAGTTGGGGTTACAATGTTATTTGTTTTCAAGTAAAGTGGGGTGAGCAAGGGATGGACCGGGGTCAAGAGGGTTGTGCGTGGCGGAGTTGTGCGGGGGCGGATTAACTCGAGTGGGACACCTATTATTAATATCTAATGAGTCATAATTTTAATATTTAAATTAATTTTATGATTGGATTGGATTTTTTTTAAGAACTTTTAATGGATTATAAATGGATTGTTTTGGTCAATCCATTAGAATCCAAATCATTCCATTTTGCCACCCCTATTTTCAATAATCGACATCGATATAATAATTTATTTGTTCTTCCCTTTTATGTTTTTTACAATTGGATGAATGTTTTAACAGAATTACTTACCTTGATCCATATCTTGTGACATGAGTTCTAAATTTTGTTTGAAACTAGCAACTTATTTTGGTGTTCTTTGTACCTCATACAATTTCTAGATATTTGCTTGCTTCTGATGGAAAAGGACCAGCCGATTTCTGTCAAAGATGCTGTTTTTAAATTGCAACTGGCCCTCCTTGAAGGCATCCAAAGTGAAGACCAGCTGTTTGCAGCTGGATCTTTGATATCAAGGAGTGATTATGAAGATGTTGTAACCGAAAGGTCCATTACAGAAGTGTGCGGTTATCCATTGTGCTGCAATGCTTTGCCATCTGAACGCCCTCGGAAGGGTAGATATCGAATTTCATTGAAGGAGCACAAGGTGTATGACCTGCACGAAACATACATGTTTTGTTCTTCTAGTTGTGTGGTTAACAGCAAAGCTTTTGCTGGAAGCTTGAAAGATAAGAGGTCCTTAGCTTTAGACCTGCAGAAACTGAACAATATTCTTAGGTTGTTTGGGAATTCTGATCTGGAACCAGTGGAGAATTCGAGAAAGGATGGAGAGTTAGGTTTGTCTAGCTTGAGAATACAGGATAAAACAGAAACCGTCACTGAGGTGTCTTTGGAGCAGTGGGTTGGACCGTCAAATGCAATTGAGGGTTATGTACCAAAAAAAAGAGACAATGGTTCTAAGGGTTCTCAGAAAAATACTAAAAAAGGTGAGAGTTTTATGGCATTCTATGTAATTTTATGCCATTTCTTGCTTAAGAGTGTCTATTTATTGTATTGTATTCATTTGTTTGCTTATGGGTGATTATGATATATCTGTGAAGTTGAGGACCTAAATTCTGAGAAATGGAATAGTGTAGTTACTAGTTATCATTTTCCACTTTCCAACTGCTGATTGTGCATTGCAGGGTCCAAAGCTAGTCATGGGAAGTCAAATGGTGACAAAAATTTAATCAACAGTGAGTTTGACTTCATGAGTACTATAATTATGCAAGATGAGTATAGTGTTTCGAAGGTATCATCAGGGCAAACAGATGCAACTGTTGATCATCAAATTAAGCCAACAGCCATATTGGAGCAGCCAAAAAGGGTTGACCATGAATTGGTCAGAAAAGATGATGATATACAAGATCTGTCTTCATCTTTTAAGAGTAGTCTAAATTTAAGTGCCTCGAAAAAAGACAAGGAAATAGCCAAATCATGTAAAAATGTTCTCAAAGGGAAAACAAATGGAGTCGCTGCTAATGATGATGCTTCCACTTCCAATTTTGATCCTTCCGATGTTGAAGAGAAAATCCAAATTGAAAAAGAAATTGGATTATGCCATACTAAACCCAAATCTTCTCTTAAATCTAATGGTAAAAAGAAACTTGGTCGCTCTGTTACTTGGGCTGATAAGAAAATCGACGGTTGTGGGAGTACAGATCTTTGTGCATTTAAAGAATTTGGAAACATTAAAAAGGAATCTGATGTGGCAGATAATGTAGATGTTGTTGATGATGAAGATATATTACGTTCTGTATCTGCTGAAGCCTGTGCAATTGCATTGAGCCAAGCATCCGAAGCAGTTGCATCTGGAGACTCAGATGCCATTGATGCTGGTAATTGATCTTTCTTTAGAGGATTTTCTATTTTGATTATTAAATTATTTCGAACGTTTTTTCTATTAATGCATCTTGTGCAGTTTCTGAAGCTGGAATCATTATATTGCCACATCCTGAAAATGCTGTTGAGGAAAGTACTGTGGACGATGTTGATATTCTAGAAACAGATTCAGTTACTCTGAAATGGCCAAGGAAGCCTGGAATTTCTGATTTTGATTTGTTTGACTCTGATGACTCTTGGTTTGATGCTCCACCAGATGGGTTTAGCTTGACTGTAAGTCTACTAATTTTTTAAAGAGTATTCAAAGTTGTACAAGTTTTCATGGTATACTCAACTTCACACCTCTCTTTTTTTTTCCGAACATTCTTTTAGCTGTCACCTTTTGCTACTATGTGGAATGCCTTCTTTTCGTGGATAACATCATCTTCTTTGGCATATATATATGGGAGGGATGTAAGTTTTTATGAAGAATTTCTATCAGTTGATGGGAGAGAATATCCTTGCAAAATTGTCTTGACAGATGGTCGATCATCTGAAATAAAACAAACATTAGCCAGTTGCCTTGCTCGAGCTTTACCTGCTGTTGTTGCTGAGCTCAAGTTGCCAATACCAGTATCTACATTAGAGCAAGGGATGGTAAGCTTTTTAAGCTATCTGTTTATTATAGTTTATGTTGTAATATAGTTTTTTTAGATTATGTCATTAAATATTTATTACACTCTGATATGCAAGGCCTACTGCATATTACATTGTATTGATTATGACATCTCTGTTATGTTTGTGACCCCCTTCTAAAAAAAAAATGCAGAGCGACTGATACACACAAAATAAAGAAATCAACAAAAAGTTAACGAGAAATCTCAACTGTGGAAAAGGATAAATTACTTCATTGAATCACACATGTTAATTTTATATGCATAGATCTTACTACTTCATTCCTTATGCAGTTCAATTTAGGATACCTGCAATTGCTAGATACCACCAAGTTGGAATTGTCTTAGCACCATATAGCAAGGGCTATTTGCTGGAAGCAAATACTAAAATGATTTCTCCCCGTTTCATCAATTTAGCATATGTGAATGAGAATAGGAACTGATTTAGATTGGCAGTTTAAATAATTCTTTGGTTTTAAAATAATGCATTATTATTTGAAAAAGCGAAATTTAATTTTAAAAATCACATTAGAAATTTGTGAATGAAGAATAGTCATGGAACAATGTTAGCGAGTTGTGGAGTTTGACTCTTGCAAAGGCAAGACAAGGCTTGCTACTACAGACCCAAGCCACAGGATCAACAATTCCTTAGTTCCTTGTACTCGTGCACAGTAGGAACTTTCTAGGACCAGACTGCATTCGTTTTCAAAATTTAGTCATTTGTGAAAGTTCATGGGTTTAAGGCTGTAATAGGTTTAAGATATATTCTCTTATCGGTAAAGTTTTTAAATATATCCATTACTTGTTTATTATATGTTGATGGATTATGTGCACAACTTTCTCTTAGGTATGCTTGCTGGATACAATGTCATTTGTGGACCCACTACCAGGATTCAGATTCAAACAATGGCAAGTGGTTGTTCTCTTGTTTGTTGATGCATTGTCTGTTTGTAGAATACCTGCTCTTATCTCATACATGACAGATAGGAGGGACTTGTTTCACAAGGTGAGACCGTTTGTCTATATTGCATTGATTTATTATTTTATGCACATTACTTTTTTATAATGATATCAGGTTGCATGCCTGACAAAACCACTTAGTCCTTATTATGACAATGATCTTATGATAGAGACCCAAGTGAGGGTTGATAAGGAAAAAGGGTACAATGATCTTATGTAGTAAAAAGGAAGAATCCCAATCTACCCAGAGCCAAGTTCCTCGGAGAAGGAGAAAACTCTCTCTTCCTAACCATAAAGGTTCCCTATATTTTTGCATACCCATCACAATACACTGACCTCACTATTTATACTACTAAGGCATAACAAACCTGCCAACTATGCAGCCTACCCCACTCTTTACTTACAATATATCCTTACCACATTTTATATTACATTATACCCCTTTTTTCTTTATCAACCCTCACTTGGGTCTCTATCATCTTAGGTCAGCAAGTGTTTAATATGTCCACAATTTCATTTGCTATTATTTTGGTTACCTTTTATCTGTGTTTCTTTCACTTCTGTTTATTGATTCTAAATGTGAACTTCACAAAATAAACCCACATAACTTAGTTGCCCTGTGCTTATATATTTTTTTGACCCTACAATTTGGATTATCTAATGTGGTTTTTCTCCCATGGCTGTAGACTTGAAAATCTTTTCGGAATTTTTCCTTACATTAGCAGTCCAACTTTTAGCGCTATGGAGATTTCTAGTTGAAGTGAGGTTGACCACAAGATGTGCACTCAAATCGCCATATGCAAAAAATTTATTGCAAATCAATTTTTATCTTATTTTTTATAGAATCCCACCTTCCCCCTCTCCGAATTTATTGGGAATGTGTCACAATCATTTTTTTGTGGGAAATGATGTTCAGCATATAAACTGAGCTATTTCATGGGTTGCAAAATTTCTTTTATGACAAATATGGAATATGGAGGTTAACCATATCTTATTAGTTTTAAGTTTATCTTTATGAGTTATGTCATGTCTTCACCATTTAATTTGTTAACCATTGTTCTGTTGTCGGTTTGGTGAAGCAGGTTCTGAGTGGTTCACAAATAGGTATGGAAGAGTATAATGTTTTGAAAGATCTCATTGTACCACTTGGCCGGGCACCTCATTTCTCTTCTCAAAGTGGAGCTTGACAGCATAGAACTTCCATCTTAATCGGCCAAAAGCTAGAACTTAATCGAACACATTTAGGACTTTTAATCACGAATACAATGTTATCTTCTTTCTGGTTACCTTCCAAGCATTGGAGTGTTGGGTAAATATGTTCATAGACATCAAACATCCAATTACAATTACACCATGGCTCCTAGCAACAGTGGAACAAAATTTGTTTATGCTACTCTAATGCTAGTTAGTGGGTGTGATGATAAATGAAAAATTGATATTCAAATAGGCAATATTCTGAATTATTGTCTTCTAATGAAATGTGATTTTGTATTATTCAATAGTTTGCAGTTTCTATAGTGTTTTGAAGACATCTTTTACATGTCAATTGATATGCGAACACAACAGAGTGGAACGGTCTATTTTGTGGAATGAATTACAAATATCTTCTCCACAATTATATGTAAAGACTTGTGCAAAAATAAAACTAAATACTGAAGCAATGTCTATTTGTTAGGTTCTTGTTCTTTAAAGTTTTCAGCACTATTATGCTTAGGGAAAAAATGGCTAGTCCCTGATGACAATGGTCAATGACCATCTATCTTTTGATTTTTAATGGATTGAAACTTCAGCCAATTGAAGCGAGAGAATGTTTGCCTTGAATAACTTGGAAGAGTGCCATATTCCATATATTTCCTAATGAGAAGCTACGAGGGGCAATGATAACAATGTTTCTTCAATCAGAGGGAAAAACACATCAACAACTTGCTTAACAATAACAAATTAACAAGGCTTTCTTACATTCATTACAAACGATAACAGTTTTAATAAAAGAAGCAACTACCTTAATTGCAATACATGTTTATGAAGAACATGAAGCAACCTCTATATACACAATAATAATGAAATAACAGGTAATAAGGAATCTTAAGTTTACATAAATATACTTTGCAATCTACACTCCAACAGTAACCTCATAGGATACAATTTCAGGTGTGGATGCATTTAGGACCAAAGCACTGTTCTGAGAAAGATTATTTTGGGATTCTAGCTCCATCCCATTTTGGTATTCAGAAATATTAACAGTTGTATCTTTACATTCTTCGTTGCTTTCTATAACTGCTTTTGCATCTTGGTTGATTACTGAGACCTCATTTGTGGTAGACCTAATAGAATCTATTTCTGTTTTTGTTTTTGTGACTTCAATTTCCTGAGACTGCAATTTGGCTTGAGTTTTTTTGATTGGTTTCTTTGAAGTTATTATATCTTTATAACCCTTTACCTTTGCCTTGAATGAATCATTTTGCTGTTGCTTCTCATGTGGACTAGAACTAGACTTATCTTCTGAATTGTTGTTCACAACAGATCCTTTGTTTCTTCCAAGCTTTGGTGATTTCGGGCGTGTTGTAGGTATCTAATTTGTAAATAAAGTATATTATATAGAATGAATATAAAAATAAGAAATGATAAAAGAAACGTTTTCTCAAAGTAAACAGAACTAGATATTGTGAGAAGAGTTACCTTCTTCAGTTCAACTTTTGGAGGAGGTTCCTTATAGAAACTCGGCATTGGAGCTGCTTTGAATGTCATCCTTTTTCTTAATTTCTTGATCTCTGCCTCTTGGTTTTCCTGACAGAAATCAGAAGGAAAAAAAATAGAGAATAAGATAACAGAAGAAGATGAGCAGAATATGGGTCAGTCGTTCGCATTGATACCTTTGATTTCTCTTGCATATTACTCTTCTCTGCTTCCTTTTCCTGAATTTTTTCTTCTAACTTTGAGAAGAACTGAATGAAAAAAGATAAATTAGGACTAATATCTGGCTGTATATGCAATGCAATGCAATACAATAGATTTATTTTAAGGTTTCAACAACAACCTCTCTTCTTTTTTCAGCCCGTTCTTCCAATCTGAATGAAAATCCAAAACCATTGCTCTTCCTACGAGGAGTAAGACTTCTGATAGCATGCAAACAAAATTTCATGAATATTATAGCTAAAGAAAAGAATAGTAATTCATTAATCAAGAGATGCCAATGCCACAAATTCATCATATCCTAATGAAACATAATTGTACAAGACATAAAGAGTGTATAAATCTTACGAAGTTGTGGAATGAACATCGTCGTCTTCTTTATTCAGGTTTTCAGTTTTTGCAGGGTTTGAATTCTGATCAACAGGTCTGCAATCATGTAGAAAACCATAAGGTTCATAATTCATTCATTAGAAAAATGTGAAGCATTCTCTTAAAGATATATGAATTCTTGACTATAGTTGAGTCTACCTTAGACCAAAATACATCGATAAATAATTTTATAACCAAGACAAACAGCAAAGAAGGATTTATAAATTGCGATCGTGGTTACAGCTATGCTGAAACCATTGATATTGGAAAATGCAAACATATGTGTGGCTAATACGGCCGTAATTGCAGTTGCAGAGACTTAAAATCTTTTACGCTGCATACACAATTACAGTTGTGGACTAAAATTTAAAACCATAAAGTTTTGAGTTTGGGACTTACAAGGATGCCTCAGATGTATGGCTCTTGGTAAGTGCATTCATTGGTGGAGACCTTCCAAGCTAGTTGATAATATAAAAGTTATGAACATGGAAACCAATGAAATTAAAAGAAACTACCAAGATACCAAAAAAAGGCACTTAGAAACAAAAATTCTTCTTACCTCAGAGGGTTTAAAGCTATTGATGGATGTCAAAGAAGTCCTTTGTTTAGAACTTCCATGGTTTGTTTTTGCATCCTTTGAGTTCACTTTTGAGTTTGTCAACTTTTTTGAATGAAGAGTTGAAGCCTCAGCTTGAACATGCTTATTTAAAGTCTTTAGAGGAATATTCCCATCAGTGCTTTTCTTCATAGCTTCAACAAGAGCTGATTTGGATGGGAAAGTAAGGCTCTTGGAAAGGGTTTGCCTCTTTGTTTGAGATGATGATGTTGTTGCCTTCAAATTTTGTTTATCTTTGGTGGAAGATTTAGTGTTCTTTGTAGCAACATTACTTTTGACACCAGGTTCCTTGCATTGAATTAACAAGGTCAGCTTAATTAAGCGCTTATAAAATAATGTCAAGTTGTTTTCGTATAAGTTAAAAGCCATTTTCTTAAGCAATCACAGAGAGCTTATAAAAATAAGTTGAAAACCGCTTATTCATATGTCTTAACTTATAAGTTGTTTTCAAAACTCTTCCGAATTGCTTAGTCAGTCAATTAGACTCAATGTTAAAGATCATTAGTTTATTTTTACTTTTTGAAAAAGTCAACGATCATTAATAGCTTATTAAAAGACAAACAATTTTAACACTTGTTTAAATACTCTACGATCTAATGCAAAGTCATTCAATGATTATAATACATTGTGTAAAGTACCTTGATGCGTTTAGAGTTTTTAGTAACTTTAGAATTGTTGCCTTCACTTTCTACTATGGATTGAGATACTTCATTCTTGGTCTGAATTTCTTCATGAAAATTTTCTTCAATTTCTTTGTGTATGTTCTCCTTAGTTGTTTCTCCAATAACATGTTTCTCGTCTTCCATAACAACTTCATTTTCAGATTCCATTATGCTATAAATAGTCACAAAAAAATAGATGTTAGTTTAAACATATAAACTTAGATCATTTCCTAACTAGTGTGTATGAAAAATTATTTGTTAAAAAATGTAGTCATTTAAATGGATCTCAGTTATCATATAAAATTAGTTTTCACATTTGCATGCAGATGTAAATAAAATTTTGAATAACATGTTAATTTTAATTAGAAGATCTTCTAAAGGATAATAATTAAAAGATCAAGGGCAAAAAGTGTCCTCTTATCCATCTCAATGTGTATTCTCTGCAAAAAAAAGTTATATTGTTTTTTACCATTTCTAGCCCCTTCAATTATCAAATAAGAACTTGAATTATTTGCAATATTTGACACAAATATCTAGATTCACATTTATCACCACTGATCAACCCTTTTAGTTCTCTAAATTAATTATTTTCTGAAAAAAGAAAGAATAAATTGAAAAAAAATGAATCTACCCAGCAAAATTCCATTATTATTCTTCTATTCATGAATTCAAATTCTCAGATTCTTATGCTACATTTTCTCAACAAAATTAAAAACTAAAAAAAAATGACATTAGAAATTAGATCTTCATCCCCTGCAAACTAATTCTCCAAAAAAACTTATTAACACAAAATAATGACATTAGAAAAAAAGCTTGATTTGTATTGAAAAAATGCACACAATTCAATCAAAAGAAGACAAAAAATGTATCTAGAAAAAAAAAACAAAAAATTTCTAGATATACCATAAATGATACTTAAAATACACACAAAGTGTATGTACCTCTTAAACTTGGAGTTTGAGAGAGTGAATTATGGTAAAGATTGAAGAATTGGAATTTTTCTTAAGTGTTTTGTGGTGGTGGTGTATGTGAAGTGTGATTGTTGAAGTTGAATTATGAAAGCTTGAGTTTGGTGATACTAAGTTTTTGTTTGTGGAAAGAAAGCTCAAATGGAACAAGCTAACTAGCTTTCAATGAACTGGAATAGATAGATAGATTAATAGGAACTGTCACAATGACTCTTCTACCACTCCCTCAAACATGTAACTGTCAATGCAATCAATTTTTTTTTTGTTGGTTATGTATGTATTGAGGTGAAACTGTCTTTTTGGAATCAAAGGTTATATAATACCAAGGTAGATTCTTAGATATGCTTGAGTTTTTCTTATTACTGGTAAACAAAATTAATTCAAAATTAAATATTAAAAAATGACATGATATTAAATGATTGAAAGATGATGCAATACTCAATAAAACTCTTAAGAACTTACCTAAAAATAATATATTCATATTGGTTTTTTAGTCCACTTGTATAAGGAATTGTCAGACTAAATATGATATAAAGATCGTTAAATTGTATTTGTGACCTATTGAATGTAGTGTATATATCTAGGATTAATAAAAATTTTGGAAACATTTTCTATTTCTTGTTAATATATTAATATATGTGTTTAGTTTAAATTTGAGTCGTTAAATTTTATATTGAATACTTCATGTTTTTTAGATAGGAATGTGTTGTCAAAAATCTTTTGTAGTTTTGAAATATTTGACTCGATTTTGCTCACTTTTGTGCTCACGAACTCTCTAACAATATTGAATTTTAGATTATGTATTAGTAGTATAAAAGTTTATATAAACATACATTGATATACATTCCACCACATAGATTTTTTTTTACTGAAAAGAAAAATTCATTGAACAGCCAAATCAGTTGAAGTAGAGAACATGATATAAGGTGGACATTTTTTGATTAACATCACATTAATAGAAAATTAAAGCAAACTTAACTAAATTTTGTGCAGAAACATTTACACTCCTTTTTAGATGAAAAACTAAGAAATTAAAAAACAAAGTAAGAGGTTACAAGATTCCACCACATAGATGTTTGTTAACATATTTAAAAAATGTAGAATTATAAAGTGATTGTCTTGGTGAAATTTAATTGGATGAATTTGTAAAAAATGTATCATAACTTTTGAACTCCATGTTTATATGTATGTTTGTAGAAATATACCATTAATGTGTTTAGTTTTTATTTATTGACTAATTAACGTGTTTATTTAATAAGTCAACTATTCACATTAAGAGTTAAATCATTCAATAATTGCAATTATATGATATGACCACCCTAAATATAGAAAAATAATTTGTATCTAATCAGCTTGAAACTAAAACTTGAAATTAAGAGGGTGCCACTGCCAGCAAATTTATTTATAAAAAAGAAAAAGAGGTTGGTAAGGTGTTTCTTTACATAAACAGAAACAACCAAAAACAGAGAGGAATAGTTCATTTGTTTGTTAAAATATAATATTTTGGAGATTTTGGCCAGAGATAAAGATGATTGACCAAATAAATTAAGAATTGATTTGGATGATTCTGGTTTTCTTAAAGAACGGTGGAGAGAGATTTGTCCATATACTATGGATTATTTTTGGGTGAACATATATAGCATATATCCATGATGTTTTTCTTTTATAGTTGATGGAATCATATGTTCATGATCTAGTAAACAATTATTTCTTAATTTAATTTAATTTTATACTAAATATTGTTCCGATGTAAATTAAAATTTAATGAGCAATAAGCCTCTCACATTTTAAAGTTGGTTCATTTGATTAAATATTACACTATCCATCCATGGTTTTTATTTGAGAAACTTAATAAGTGTGACTTAAATTAAGTTTTTCTATAAAATAATTCTCATAATAAGTTAATTATTAACATTTATTTATAAAAAAAATCTTAATTCTGAAATTAAACTAACTTTTATGTATGTGGAAAAAGTTGCATACCTTTTGAGAAAAAACTAAAGTTACAATTCAATTTGTTAAATACATTTAAATTCTCAAGCATCTTTTACATATATGAGAAGGGCAAGAGAGTGAAAGAAGGGAACAGAACATAACATAAGTCATTATCTGAGAACATGAGAATGCTAGGACTAAGTGTGGGGGCCGGGTGTGTCCTAACTCAAAACTAACACAAGCCATTAGACATAGAAGGAGGTATGTTTCCACGTAAGCTAACTCTTTTGATTCATAAGTTAAAAGGTAATAACTCTTTGTTCTTAAATATATAAAAAATAATAGATCAATAAAATTGATATATTTAATTTAGATTTTAGATTAAATATATTATTTTTTTATTTATTTAACTTTTTATATATTCAAAATCGAAGTGAGTATTTATATTTGGTATATTGTAGATTTTCTTATAAATTAAAAATGAAATTCTTATGAATTTAATTGGTATGTACCAACATACTTTCAATTAATTATAATAATTGACTCATAAATTTTTTTTACGTTAAAATGAATTTCATTAAACATCTAAATCAACTGAAATAAAAGAAACTCTTCATTGATTGAAGTTGAGTTTAACTGAAAAGATTAGACTTCTTTAATATAATGATTTCGAGTTTGAATCTCCGTTGGGAGATGTACTATTTAATGTCTAACGCGTTTTAAATAGGATTACCTCTCTGATGGAGGGAATCGGTGAAAAACAAAAAAAATAAAAATAAAAGAGACTCTTCAATCAAAATTTAATTTATTAAATTATAAAAAATATTTGACTTTAATGATTAATTAACGACCTACATTTTTACACTAATAGCATATCAAAATAAAATACTTAGAATACAAATATAATGATTATATGCATTATGAGTATAAATATGATTTACACTACAAATCAATCATAAAAGTTATTGTACTTTTTTTTTTCTATAGATTTTTATTTTGAAAATAATTTTATTCGACACGTATCATACATTAAATATGAATACATCTTTTAATAAAAATTTAAACACATTTTCTCTATATTTTGAGAATATATCCTCTCTTGAGAGACTCAAATTCTATTGATCACAATTATTAAACTTTAATTATAACTATTTTAAAAGTCTTACCACTTGAGAGTATATCCAAATGACGTATCAAAATAAAACTCTCACAATTTAAATTTAATGGATATACCTATTAGTATAAAGTTTTTTTTACTGGCATTCAATCAAAATAGCCGGATTATTAAAAATATGCATCATAGATAAAACAAATTCCCCTTCTCAAACTAACTATTAATATTTGTTTATAAAAAGAATCATAAATATAAATAATTGTTACTTGGTCATAGTATAAAACGTTTAACCTATTGTCACATGTGAATTTAATCTAAAAATATTGTACACAGTATGTTCATGAAGCCCTATAATATAAGATTCGCATTAATAATTACTAGTGAAAAAAAAATTGTCGCATAAAATCGCGTTACCTAAATTATTATAAAAATTTGTTTATTTTTACGGCGGAGTGATGTGGCTCGACCATGAAACGTGATTGGTCGCATGCTAAGCCAAGCTTGACATGTGCCTATGCACCCGGCGCCAACCAGGCGTGAGCTGTCATTAAGTGGATGATCGAACGGTTGGCGTGCTCTCAAGTGAAAATCATGGCCGTCAATATAAGTCCAAAATACAAATCATTCTTCACGTTTAGGTGGGCCCTTATGATTTTCTTTTGAATTGAAATTAGAAAATGTTCATTTACATCCCATTTTACTCATTTGCCTATAATATTCACCGAAAATTAAAATCCCATAAAAATAAATTGGATTAGCATTAAAATTTAAATGTTGATGTCCCCAACCAACGTGAGAAAGCGAGAGGAAAGAGAATAAATAATAAGCACTGCGTTTTTCATTTTATTACATATTTGGGGCAATCAGAATAATATTGTCCTTCTTTATTGATAAAATTTGGGGTGGGGTGCTTTTGTTAATATTTGAAATTAGGGATACGAATTTAGATTTACTGTAGTTGATTGTGTGCACTCAATATATTTAAATAGTTTAATTTTAATTGGATGATTTATATTTTAATGTTTAATTTTATATATTGTTCAATATTCTATTAAGAGAGCCAATTATTTGATCTACCATATATAAAAAATAATAAATTTTAAAAGGCTGTTTGTGGCTCAAAGTTTAAATGTGCTCATTCAAACGAATTTTTCACTAAAAATAATTTTTAAATTTATTTTTTGTCTATAAATAGTGTGATATATTGATGATGTGATAAAAAGAGAAATATAAAAATTAAATTATGTGTTGAATAACTATAGAAAAATTAAGAATGTACACATATAATTACTATTTTATTTTTGAATTTTGTGGATGGAACGTTGCATCCAAAAAAATAAGGTTTGCTGGATGTTGTATCTACGATGTGTATGAGTGTGCTATTTTATTTTTGGGTGAAATAAATTTTGGTCCTTTAAGTATATTATATTTTTGTAAATTTTTCTTAAATTTTTTAAATAAATGATTTATCAAATATTTTTTATTAACAATTTTGATCTTTATTTTAAATTAACTAATGTGTATGATTTGAATTTTTAAATAATTTTTAGAAACATAATTAAAATATTATAAAAATCTTCTATGCTAAATTTTTAAATTTTTTAATAAAAAATTATTAAATATGAAATTTTTAAACGTTAAAAACATAAAAAAAAAACATACTTAATTAACTCCTTATTAAATAAACTATTTTTTTTACATAGAGATATTCTTAAAATATTTTAAACATATATGCGAAAAATCACTAAAAAATTTAAACAATACACATGAGTTGATTTAAAAGTGAACATCAAAATTGTTAATAAAACATATTTAAGAAATTATTATTTAAAGAAAAATTCTAAGAGACTTAAAAAGAATTTAATGAAAAAAATAAATATTTAATCCTTTATTTTATTTTTCAATTTGATTGCAGAGCGCAAGGTCCCACACCCAAACATATGTAATGGTTTGCATGTCTAAACAAGTATAGGTGGACCATATCATTTATCTCGAGTCCTCTACTCCGTGGAGCACACATACATGCACATAGACAAATAATTTATGCTCCTTGCTTGACCTGGAGACCTAGACAAGGGAATGTCATACAATTTAGAAGACACATTTCATGGTTTCCATAATATGTTTATATTTCAAATGTTTAATGACAGTTTTGGTATTTTATTTTCAGTTATTTACTAATTAGGTTTTTTTATTTTAAAATTTAACAATTTTGGTTGTTTATTCAAATATTTTAACTAAAAAATAGTGATTAAACATATTTTAAATGACAGTGATATATAATTTCGTGGTGCACAATAATCTAGATGAATTAATTTTTGATATGTTATTAATTAAATTACAAAATAAATAATTTTAGAAATTGAAACCGACAATTTTAGAAGTTTTTATTGCAATTTCATGAGTATTAATCGTTCAACATTACCGTATCATATGTCATATCGTTTAAAAATGTTATATCAAATTTTTTTAATTATAAAATCTGAGAGATGGACCATAACTATTTGATTTTAAAATAGGAGAACCAATGTCATAAATTGAGTGAAAACAGAAGAACTAATACTGCAATTAAACCCTATTTCAAATTAGCATTCAAGATGTCAATATTAAGGAGTCATTTTTCTCTCTATGACCCTGATTTGTTTTGGTCTTAAGATAAAATAGTAAAGAAAGTTATACACATATAGCTGCGAGTTATCAGGTTCGTACTGCGAGTTATCAGGTTCATACTCGAAACATAATATTAAACCTAATAATAACATTTACGAGTTGAGCTACATTGGACATGACACCGAATGTAATTTTCCAAAGATAATGCATAGGGGCCTCTAATCTTTTATGTATCTTGGTCTCTCTGTTTATGCTAAGATGTGAAAAAATTGGCAATCCTTTCATGCGAATAATAACCTAAACACAATAACAAGCTTTAGGCCGTAGAAACAAAATTTCTCCAATTTACAATAAAGTAAGAGAAAAAAACTTTAGATTATCATCTTGGATGGTTCACTCCTAAGTGGACCCGCACCAACTAATTAAGAAAAGAAGAAATATTGGGTTTGTCCGGTGCTAGCAATAATTTAGGAATTTTAATTCTCTTTTGTTGCCGATACATAGTCAAAATCCAATATAAACTTAGCTTATTTTGTTAGTGTTTGGTATAGGTTTCTTAATCTTTTATTCAATATAAAATCTTATAAGTTTTATTCTTCGTTAAGCTAACTTTCATGAGATTAATCTTTATTTTTCTTATGAGATTAATCTTATGATTTCTAATATAATATAACAAGTATTATGTTGTATGGTTTCAAATTTATTATATATTTCCGCAAACAATATCGATGAAGACCAATGTGACTATGATTCATATTATAAAGATGAAATTTAATTTATGTCCTTGAGTGTGCAATCAACGAGAACAACAACTGCAAACTTATTTTTGACGATTCATACTTTCCTTCGCAGCAAGAAACATTTATAACAGACACGCAACGAACAATCACTCTTGCAAGAATTTTCAATATGTAGTATCTCAATTTTGTCTGATCAATTAAAAATAATTCAAAAAATAATTAATGATATGTTTAATAAACATTTTGCAAGTATTATTATAAAATCTAAAAAAAATCATCATTTTACAAATTTGGTCCAATTTTGAATCCATATTTACCTAAGTGTTTCTTATTACATTACACAAAAAATAAAAGTAAAAAAAAACAAATATTCCTCTTTTTTCTTCTGCAGAGGCAGCGCCTCTTCCCCTTCTTTTCAGCTTCATTTTTTTCTTCTCCTATTTTACTAATAATATTATAATCTTCACCAAGTATACACACCAACAGAAAGTTTAGCCACCTTTTTCCTCTTCTATCCCTACACTTCCATAATTTCTACAAAAACATTAAAACAACTAGACATCAATTTATCTCATGGACACAAAGATTCATCCTTGTAGTTTGTATTAATTAAGACAAAAAAATCAATTAAAGAGGAGGAAAATTTGGCTGAGTGGAAAATTGACTGGGTAAAAAAAAAAACAGAGAGAAGAAAAAAAAAAGATTTTGAAACGAAAATGAAGTTGAGCAGAGAAGAAACAACAACTCAACTTCATCTTCAAAACCATATATTTCAAAATCAAAAGAAAAAATAGAAAACGAGAAACAGAGGACATCACCGTCATTTCAACTTCCACTAGTAACCATCGCCAACCACCGTCAACCGCACACCACTGCCGCCTTCTTCTTCGCTACATACCACATATCTGCGTTACTCTCATGTTTGTTCTATTCTCTATCCCTTTACTACAACACTTACCTTCTTTGGTTTGCTTGTTCTGATTTCACGTTTAAAATGAAAACTTTTATTTGCTAGTTTCTGATTTCACGTTTAGAATGAAAGGATGCCTTTTATGAAGCTTTTTATTTTTGAGCTTCGAAAACTATTTAAAAATCAATTTTGCGGCACTGTCCAAATTGTGCAAGGAAGACTATCAACCACGAAGTCCCTAGGATATAAACAACCCAGATAAACTATATCAGAGTTCTACTGCCACGTAGAAAACCGTTCTAGAATTACACCACCAATACGGCAGTCAAATTGCTACCACTCATAATATGGTACTATGACCACTCGAAAGAAAGAGAAGAAAAAAGAAAGAAAGGGACAAGTAGAGAAAAGTCTCAGATTTCAGAGAACTTTTGGTGTACTTTTCTAACTGAGCAGAACTCTCTATTTATAGAGAAAATCTGCAAGTGGATGAGAGAAAAAAGTGTGATCCATTAAACCAGATCCACAGAAACGTGTGCTCCGAATTTTTCTAGGTTTTTGACCGGGCAATGAATTGATGCGCGAGTCTACAGAAAACGTGAAAATAACTAGGGTTTGACCGGGAAAACTGATGCGCGAAATCAGGAAGGAAGACTGGAGCAGATGTTGACTGTTGACTCGGTGGAGGGCAAATACGTGTTCAACGTATCAATGAGATAAAAGCACATGCATTCAAAGTTACAAAATAAATAAATAATTAATTAATTTTTTTATTTATTTTCTGGACACTAAAAAAAATAATACACCACTTAGCCAAGGCCATACCGAGCCGGCCAGACGGACAACGGAGGCAGCAGCGGCGCGCAAGTGTGTGGTGGACTATTTGCATACGTTATCACCCCCTCACAAAATTGGGTACCCCTTGGGGCATACCTCAATTACCATACCTCCACCTTATAAACACTTCTAGTGTGTGTCATCCCTCCTATGTGGGACTTTCTTATTTTTTCAATTCACACCAACTAGCTCTCATTAATATCACCATTATTTCCAACAATCTCTTATTAATATCATCATCATTACCAACCATCCTCCATTTGAATTTAAAAAAGAAGGTTTTTGAAATAGCGTCAAACGCTTCTATAAGATCATGCATAAATTGAGGTGTCTCTTGACTTGAACCTTTGCATAGCAAATAAAATTCATATTCAACAAGAGTGACTTGTAGTCTTGAACTCTATCTCTGATATCAAACCCACACACAACCTTTTCATAAGGTGTATTCTCAAAAGCATGTGCATTAATGACCCTGCACGTCTATCCCAGTATAGTGAACGCTTTAGGAATTCTGCCTCGAAATTCCATAGGAAGCAACCCCACTTTCAAACTTACAAAGGTGAGTCTATCAAGAGTACTCCTGTAGGTAGGTACTCCACTCTTTAAGAGTTTCTATTATCTCTTCCTTTTATCGCTTTAGGAATTATGCTTCTCTCAGATATAAAAGCATGTTCATCTCATATCATTATGACTTATTATTACCCATTGAACCTAATTCTTGGGATCTCCAGTCTTTTAGGTCGAGTTACTATCATGAGCGACTCATTGATCTATAGGCAATATTCTCATTCTTTTGGATGTATTTAGGAATTTCTCTCTAGCTAATCATTTCGTCAAAGGATCCGCTAAATTCTCATTAGTGCGTATATGATCCACAATAACAGCTCCTTTAGAAAGTGACTCTCTAACAGTGTTGTGCTTACGAAGTATTTGTCGTCTTTTACCATTGTAGTAACGATTCTCAATTTTTGCAATAGAGACTGGTTGCTTTGGAGTCATCTGATAAGGTGTTCCAATCAGCATCACTGTATCCTTCAAGTACGACAGGAAATCTTTGATAATGTAATATTAGACTTATGGTCCTTTTTAAGTATCTCATGACTCTTTTGATAGCATGTCAATGCTCCTTACTAGGTCTACTGGTAAACCTGCACAATAGTCCCACGACGTAGGTAATGTCGGGTCTAGTACAATTAGTGGCATACCTGAGGCTGCCAATGATGCTCGCATATTCAGTTTGTCTAACACATTCACCAGTGTTCTTGAAGAGTTTTATATTTGGATCATATGGTGTGCAAGCAGGTTTACAGTCAAAGTATTTGTATTTCTTTAGGATCTTTTCAACATAGTGAGATTGATCCAAAGAAATTCCCTTTTCTAACCTAGTAATCTTGATTCCAAGGATTACACTAACTTCTCTGAGGTCTTTCATATCAAAGTTGTTACACAGCAATGATTTCACAGTATTTACAACATGAATGTTTGAACCAAATATGAGTAAGTCGTCTGCATAGAGACATATGATAGTGCAAATGCCATTTTAAGATTTGTAATAAATACATTTGTCACTTTCATTCACTTTAAACTCACTCGATATAATCAAGTTATCAAACTTTTCATGTCATTGCTTAGGAGCTTGTTGAAGACCATACAAAGATTTATCTAACTTACATACCTTATTTTCTTGTTCATGAATTACAAAACCTTCAGGTTGTTCCATATAGATTTCTTCTTTCAGATCACCATTTAAAAAAGTTGTTTTGACATCCACTTGGTGTATTACCAAATTATGAATAGCTACTAATGAAATGAGTACCCTAATGGATGTTACTCTAGTGACCGGTGAAAAAGTGTCGAAGAAATCTATATTTTCTCTTTGTCTAAAACCTTTGCCTACAAGGCAAGCCTTGTATTTATCAACATTTCCATCGGGTTTTAATTTCTTTTTGAAAATCCATTTACAACCTATTGGTTTGCAACCAAGAGGCAAGCCTACTAAGTGCCAAATCCTGTTAGACTCTAGAGAATCCATTTCATCGTTTATAGCTTCTTGCCATAAATATGCATCCAATGATGACAAAGTTTCTTTAAGATTTGCATGATCCTCTTCTAAAGAATAAGTCATATATTCGGGTCCATAATCTTTAGCAACCCTGACTCTCTTACTTCTTCGAGTTTCTATTTTGCCTTGTTTGCTGTTTTCAGTGCTTCTTATCACAAAAACGTGACTTGGTTCGCTGAACCCACTATTTCTCAATTTGAAAGGGAATTTATTTTCATAGAAGTCAACATCATTTGACTCTATGATCACTTTCACATTTAGGTCATAAAACCTATACGCTTTATTGCATACCTAATGAATACACATTCATAGGCTCTACTGGCGAGTTTAACTCGTTTGGGATCAGGGATTCTGATATAAGCCAGATAGCCCCAAGTTCGAAAATAAGACAAATTCGGTTGTCTTTTCTTCAATCTCATAAGGAGATGTTTTGTTTTTAGATTTACAAAATCTATTCAAAACATAACAAACAATCAAAATAATTTCCCCCCACCAATGCGATGCAGCTCCAGAGTTTAGCATAATAGCAACAACTAGTTCAATAAGAGTTCTATTCTTTCTTTCAGCTTTACTATTCATTTCAGGTGAATATGGTGCAATAGTTTCATGTGCAATTCCTTGTGTTTTATGAAACTCTTTAACTAAACTAGAATCATACTCTGTTCCTTTATCACTACAAAACCTCTTAATCTTTTTACTAAATTGATTTTCAATTTCAGTTACAAAGATCTAAAACATGTCAAGCGCTTCACTTTTATTTTTCCATTAGATATACAAAAGTATATTCGGAGCAATCGTTAATATACAAAAGTAATGAAATAATGCTTTCCATTTCTTGTTAACGTCCCATCAAGTTCACATATATCGGAGTGTATTAAATCTAAAGGCTCAGATTCTCTAACTACTAATTTATGTGAACTTTTAGTTATTTTAACTTGACTGCAAATATCACATTTTTCAAAATCATTTAAAGATAACTTTAGAATTAAGCCTAAGTTACTTAAGTTTGAAATCACACGTTTGTTCACATGACATAGTCTAGCATGCTAAATATTAAAATCATACAACATGTAAGCATAAGGAGACATTTTTTAATTTCAACAATCAATTTAAACATGCCATCAGTGGCGTACCCCTTCCCAACAAAAATGCCATTTTTAGAAATGGTGTACAAATCTGCCCATATAGACTGAGTAAACCCTGCCTTATTAAGAAGAAAACCAGAAACTAGATTCTTCCTTATTTCTAGAGTGTGCATCACATCCTTTAGAATTAAGGTCTTTCTAGAGGTGAATATTAATTCCACATCTCCAATACCAGCAACATTAGTGGTGTGAGAATCTCCTAACAACACTTTCTTATCTTCAACAATAGTGTATGTTTTAAACATAGCACAATCATAACAGACATGTCATGAGGCGCCAGTGTCTATCAACCATCCATCTGATCCAGCAACAATGTTGATATCAATTATCATATCAATGAATTACTCTTTTGTTAAGTTAGCCCGCTGAGCAGGGCTTGACTTGTTCCTGCACTTGCGTGCTATATGACCCTCTTTCCCACAATTAAAGTAGAGAAAAGGTGGGATCGAGCCATTTCTAGGATGTGGTTGCTCCTTATAATTGGGACCTTATGAGGCTTCCCATTCTTGTTGCTGTTTTTTATAGTGCAATTATGATTCTTAAGTTGTTTGCCATTTGGCTTAAGAACTGCTCCTATGAATCTCTTCTTCTTGTTATTTGCAACAAGAAAAACTTCATCTTTATGGTCTTGCTTTCGAGATTCTTCCTCAATTATGAGGCAGGTTATCATACTTTCTAAAGAGAATTATTTTGTTTTATGCTTAAGAGAATTTTTAAAATCTTTCCAAGCAGGGAGCAATTTGTCAATAATAACAACAATTTGAAATTGTTCATTTAGAGACATACCTTCAGAGATGATCTCATGAGATATTTTCTGGATTTCATTGGACTGAGCTTCCACTGATCTGTCATCTGATATTTGAGGTAGCGGCTAACAACATACTTTTTGGCTCCAACTTCCTCAGTATCATATTTCTTCTTTAGAGCATCCCAAACCTGTTTAGCAGTATTGCTGGAACTGTAGTAATCATACAGATCATCAGCAAGTCCATTCAAAATATAATTTTTACATAAGTAATCATTATGTTCCCATTGGGTTAATTCGACAGCTTTCTTATCCTTTTCTGTTTGTTCACCTGTTTCTGAAACAACGGGAATGTCATCTTTTAGAACGTTGGCAACCTTTTTCATGGTTAAGAAAAATAACGTCTTTTGTTGCCATCGTTTGAAGTGACATCCTTCAAACCGAAACGGTTTGTTGAAATCAAAAGCAGAAGAACCTGTCACAGTAATTTCGTCGGTAGATATTGCAGAAGGAAACTTCTTAAAATTGTTATTTTTGAGTTTCGAAAATTATTTAAAAATCAATTTATGCCACCGATAACATTATTGGGTTGAGTCGGAGACTAAGTCGCTTACGTTACGACGTTTTGCGGCACTTCCCAAATTGTACAAGGCATAATATCAACCACGAAATCTCCAGGATAAAACAGCCCAGATGCACTGTATTAAAGTTCTACTGCACCGTAGAAAACCGTTCTAGAGTTACACCCTCAATATGATAGTCAAATGGCTGCCACTTGTAATATGTTACTATGACCACTCGAAAGAAGGAGAAGAAAAAAGAAAGAAAGGGAGAAGTAGAGAAAAGTCTCAGACTTTTCCAACTGAGCAAAGCCCTCTACTTATAGAGAAAATCTGCAACAGGATGAGAGAAAAAGTGTGATCCATCAAACCAGATCCACGAAAAAGTGCACCCCCAAAATTTTCTAGGTTTTTGACCGAGCAATGAACTGATGCGCGAGTCCAATGAAAACGCAAAAATAGCTAGGGTTTGACCGGGCAAACTGATGCGCGAAATGTGGAAGGAAGACTGAATCAGATGTTGAATATTGACTCGGTGGAGGGAAAATATGTGTTCAACGTATCAATGAGATAAAAGCGCATGCATTCATTATTTATAAATAAATAAATAATATTTTTATTTTATTTTCTGGACACTAAAAAAATTAATACACCACTTTGCATAGGCCCGGCTCGGCCGAGCCGGCAGGATGGACGACGGCGGCGCGCGTGTGTGGTGGTCTATTTGCATGCGTTCTCACCCCTTCACAAAATTGGATAACCCTTGGGGCACACCCCATTTGCCATACCTTCATCTTATAAACACTATTAGTGTGTGTCATCCCTTATATGTGATACTTTCTTATTTTTTTAATCCACACCAACTAGCTCTCATTAATATCACCATCATTTCCAACAATTTCTTATTAATATCATCATTTTCAACAAAGGTTTGTATTAAAATTAAAAATGAGATTCTTGTTTGGTTGATTTATTGAAACTTGAGTCATTGAAACGATGCCTTTTTGTTGCCTCTGTTCTGAAAGGATGCCTTTGAGCTTTTACTTTATTAAATCATTATTTATTTATTTTTTTAGAAATAAATAAAATCAAATAAAATACTGCTTCAAAGTATGTTACCTAAATTGTGATAACTTAATAGTTGTAAAACTCGTTTTATTTTTTTAAAATAATTATACAAAAAAATTATTTTAAAGTGGTTAATTAGATGTGACATCTTTTTAATCTTTGAGTGGTTATAAAACAAGTTGTACAACTTAGGGGTTTTAAAACTCATATTTATAACCAATATAGTAAAACTATTCTTAAACAGGTTAAGTAGATGTGATATCTTTTTAGTCATTGAGTTTTTAAGACACAAGTTGTACAACTTGTTAGTCTTAAAACTCGTATTTTTGAATAATTATTCAAATCAAACAAACTCATTTTCTTTCGTTAAAACTTTTTCTTTTCAACAAAAAAATAAACTTTCTTTAAAAAAAATCAACACATCCACATTTTCTACCCAAGAACTACGTTGTTTTGATTTCTCCATCGCACTAGGAGATACGTAGAAGCAAGATCACACTCTTGTCAAGCACATTAATAAAAAATTTCTTTTTTTTTTTCTTTCCCTCTCTTTCTTAAGCACACATTAATTTCAAAATCACATTCAAAAAACAATTGATATTCATATTTAATAATAAGGAGAGATAAATATATTTAAGTTAATATTAATTTTGCACAATTAGTTATAGGCAACCGTATTTTAACGAATATTGTAGGGTGCTAATACCTTCCCTACGCATAATGGACCCCCGAACTCAAAATTTGGTTTCAAAGACCATTTTTATTTTTAAGGGTTTCCCAATATTTTCCCTATTTTAAAATAAAATTTGGTGGCAACTTTATTGAATTCGAGAAACACTCAAAATTTTAGGTCACGATAGCTCGCGACTCCACTGGGGAATTTTAGAGAGTCAAGCCTAACATAATTAATTGTGCAAAAATTTTAACTTTTTCTATATTTGTTTGTTTTTCTTTTTCTTTTACTTTATGTGTTTATTATTTCTTAATAAGTATTAGTGGTCATTATATTATTCTTTTAAGCCTGTAGATCATTTCATTTTGTATATGTATATATGTTTTATTAGCTTTGTTGAAGTTATTGAATTATACTTATTCCACACCCTACACTTTTACTAAGACACACTTATGAGTGAAACCTTATAGCCGGGTTTGAGCAAAACTTAATTTTAGTTTCGAGGTTGCGTAATGGTAGCCTTTTGGATGTACATCCTGTTTGGTTAGCATAAAGATCTCACCTAGAGTTTGTTCATGTTGAGGGTATTGTCACTCAAAATAGTTTACCTATTATGTTTAACAATATTCCAATATAGGATCATTGGCTCTAGGAACCACGTTTAGAACCACAGAGCCACCCTTGTGAGAGCTTCACTGAACAAACCAATAGACCATTTAATCATAAGAATAGTCATATAGGTCACAAAAGAAATATCTTGTACATTCATTCAAAACTAGTTTATATATATATATATATAGTTCAAGCAACCTGATTTGAAAAGTTTAAGGGACATTAGCAATCAAATGAAAACTATACAACGTGAGAGTTTCTTTAATAAATATGGGAAGATCCAAAATTTCTTGGTAGCAAATGTGCAAACAGGGGCCCTCACGGCACTAGCTCAATATTATGATCCTCTTTTAAGATGTTTCACCTTTCAGGAGTTTCAGTTGGCCCCAACATTGGAAGAGTTCGAACGAATATTGGGTTACTCCTTAGAGAAATGAAATCCTTACCGATATACTAGAAAACCCCTAAATTTGAGCACAATTACTGAGGTGTTGAAAATTGACATAAGAGAGTCGGCAAGTAAAAAAGAAGAAAAATGAGCTATTCATGGTTCTTCAAGAAAATATCTGGAGCAAAAGGCACAAGATTTAGCCGTTAAAAAAGAAGGAGGGTACTTTTATAGATGTTTTGGCTCTCATTATCTATGGTATTGTTTTATTCCCAAACCTTGACAATTTTGTAGATTTTGCTGCCATCCATTATCCCTGGCTTTTAACAAAAATAAGCAAAATCCAGTTCCCGTGGTTCTTGCTGATGTATACTACTCTCTACATATGCAGCACGAGAAGAAAGGGGGAACACTTTTGTGTTGTCTTCCAGTGTTGTATATTTGGTTCATGTCTCACATGTTCAAGAAATGGTAACATGTTGGAGTTAAAAGTAATCGTGAATGGGCTCAGAGTATAGCTAACCTTACTAGGGACACAATTGCATGGTATCACAGAGAAAAATGGTGGACGAAGTAATTTGCCAATGCAAAGATTTTCCAAATGTACCTCTCATGGGAACCAAATGATAAATTAATTACAATCTGACGGTAGCTCTGAGGCAGCTTGGCTACCCTATGTTGGAAAAACCAAATGATAAGTCGCTGGAAGCTTTTGTTTTGCACAATACGGGTATGGTAGACCCACCAATGTTGCGAAGGATAAGTCGAACTTGGGAAATGATCATTAGAAAAGGGAGAGTACTCGGATGTAGAAGTTGTAGCACAAAAAAAAACCTATCAACTATGGGTGAAGAAAAGGGTCCAAGAAATCAAGTTGTCATTCCACAGTACACCCTCGAGTGATCAAGAAATACTTGAACCTACCTTTGTTACATATGAAGAAATAGAAGAACTCAAGGCATCGTTGTTAAAATCTGAAGAGGAGAAAAAAGAGCTACAAACAAAATTAGAAAAAGTATCCCAAGAAAACGAGAACTTACGCTCAGAAAACACATGTAAGAATCGGTTTATTGAGTAACAAGACGTTGAAAATTGAAGAGGAAAATAAACTTGACATACAAGATTGTTTGAGAGGTGCAAATGAAGAATTAGATGTGTGAAAGCAAGAAAGGGATGAGGCTATTGAAGAGGCATATATGTGAAAACAATTGTGGACAAAATCAGAAAGCTCTGAGAGGAATTTAAAAAAGGAGTTTGAAAATTTAAAGAAACAACTGAAAGAGATGGTAGCTAAGTACGAGAGTAAGTAAAAAATGAGAGACAACACAACGAAGACATTGAAGAACTACTCTCAAAACATCAAGATGCAATAAGAACAGAGATGGAGGCTTGACTTAAAGGATGAAGCCATATATTGGGAGGATCGTTTTATGATGTTGCTTAGCCAATTGAAGAATGAAGAGATCTATAAAGAGATGGAGGATAATGGAAAGCATTGGAAAATCTGCTTTTCAAAGTTGGCAATGCTAGCTTACAAGCAATCATAAAAATTCCAAAACATCTGAGAGAGATTGATGTAGTAATGCATCGCTCAATACTCTGGTCAAAGTCTACAAGTTCGTTGAATATTGCAAAAATTTGGTAGAAAAATTGGAGGAAAAGATTGGTTGTCCTATTAAAAGAGAAGATTGAAATATCATAGTCGATGTTATTTTTAATTTAAATGTGATGTACTTTTTTTTCTCATCAATGAATGATTTGTTGTTTTATTTATCGATCCACATATTTTCTTCACTAATAATTCGTTTTCGTTAAGAATGTTCATGTAAGGCTTATGATTCCGCAACATCTAGGGGTGTACGTGGCTTGGGTTGAGCCAGATTTGAAAAAACCCGATACCCGACCCGATCGATTATCTTTGGGTTGGGTTAAGTTCGAAACCCATATTTTTTTCATTTAACCCGAACCGACCCGATCAAGAACGGGTTGGGTTGGGTTGGGTTGGCGGGTTATTCATAAATAATAAACTGTTTTTTATTTTACGAGAAAATATATTGAATGAAAATATATTTAATACTTGAGTGTCTCAAAAACTATAAAATTTCAATCATCTCATTCAATTCTTTAAAAAAGTCATCAACCTCTCACCCAAAAAATATAAATCCTACAATCTTCAAATACATAAATAATTTCAACAACAATAAAATATGAAAATTCATCAATTCTAAGCAATGTCAACTTCAAATACAAGCACTTAACAAGTTCCTCAAAGTCTGGAAGGAAACAATTGGGAATCTGCAAAAACAAATATTAATAATAAAAGTGAGGAGAAAACAGCTAGCATTGCTACTTGGTCCACCACATTACTTTCATCATTATACATAACCCATCAACCATTTTAGTTTGTTGAGACAAAATCTCTCTCAAATGGTTTTAATGATAACAAAATTACTTAAAGGATTATGATTGTGTTTAATGACTAATCTGTGCTCTTGAGTGAACTTATATTAGAAAACAGGTTATTCATCATTAAGACTAAAAGGAGAAAAATCTGACTTAATACCACCAAGTTTTCAAACTGGAGGATATGATGAATCTGTGAGAGGATGACCTCCAAAAAGAATAATATTCATCAAGCACAGTAACCATGATTTTTAATCATGTTGAGAAGTCAAAACAGTATCCAAGAATGATCAAATAAAACATATTAATCAAAGAGGTCAGAGGCCAGTTTTAACTGGTACGAGGATGGGTTGTACGATGTAAGAGGATGGCCAGTACGATGTAAGAGGTTGGATCAAAAGTCACATCATTCTCAAAAGTTGAAAACGACCTGGCATTTCAACTTACAGGAAGACTATAGCCCACAAAGTCAAAGAAATAGCCTTACATGTCTTGGAGAATGAAAAGAGAAAAGGACAACTCATGACCAAGTACTAAGGAGGTTTGAACCTCATGGCCGAGGATGGACTGCATCTATCCAAAGACAGCTGGATGGCAGTTCTGTAATTAAGCTCAAAGACCTTGGACTTTTTGATAAAGTCCCTAACGGTCATATGATGTTTGTCACATGGAAAGAGCTTCACAAGACTTCTATATAAGGCAACAAGCTCTTCACTATCAAACACATAACTATATTGCAAAAAAAAGATCAAGAATCTTAAAGCTATCAAGAGCAATATCCATCCTCTCTTTATACTTTCTACAATCCCACACTAGATCTCTGAAAAATCTTTTTAGAAAGTGTTAAGTAAAGAGAAAGAAAATCATACTCATATCACTCTGTAATTTCCATGTGAGTTGCACTTGGAAATATTTGAAACTTGTAAGAAACAAGGTTGTAAGTTTGGTGAAGCTTAAGAATACACAAAGTGTAATCAACCTCTGTGAGAGGTTGATCTGATTGATCATTAGTAAAATTTCACAAGTGTGTGAGGACTGGACGTAGCCATCATTGGGTGAACCAGTATAAAAGTTGTGTGTCTCTACCTTTATATTTTCCCGTGTTTTCATTCAGTTCATATTAAAGGTTTAAATTTCTATCCTCTGAGTCGCATCCTCTCAGAGAGGTCAGTAATTCAAAAACACCTTAAAACATTTTTAAACACCAAAATCCCTATTCAACCCCCCTTCTAGTGATATTTAGCTACATCATAGTTTACTAAACTACCATAACTTTTTAATAGTAGTGTTTCATTTGTTTATAGTTAAAGTACTTACTATTTTCAAATAAAATACTAAAAAAAAGTGTTTAATAGATTTAAATGTAAAAAATTTAAAGCATCATTTTTGCTTATAAATAGTATTTAACTCAAATTAATAGTATTTAACTAAAAAAATTTGTATTTAACAAATGTAAAAAATTTAAACTAAATTCATTATAAGCATAAGCATAAGCTTTTCGTTCATACATTTATTATGTAAAACTATAACAAAATATAACATTTAAATAAATAGTATTTAACTCAAAAATTAAATTGCTCTTTTGAAATAGACAATTCAAAAATTAGATACGAATTTTATGAGTATGTATATACGAGATTACAATGCCAAAACAAATTAAACGCTAAACTACGAGAAAAAATTTAGTATTTAGCCTAGACGCATGAACACTTTGCATCAACATTCATATAAAAATTAGTTATTAATAATATCTTATTATAACTAATTTGTATAAAAATCAGTTATGAACATCTGCGGAACAAAATAAGAAGGTGGACGACGGCGCGTGGACGCAGAAAGTGGATGAAGGCAGTTGAAAATCTGAAGAAGAAAAAGAGAAATGAAACCCTATTGGACTATTGGGGCTGCCAAACAAAATTAAAAAAAAAATATAACTAGTTACTGGGTCGGGTCCACGGGTTCAAATTGTTAAACCCATTACCCGAACCAAATATAAACAGGTTTCAATGGATTGGATTGGACCCGAAAGTGACCGGGTACGGGTAAAAATTGGGTTGGGTTGAGTTGGGTGATCGGGTTGCGGGTCGACCCGCACCCATGTACACCCCTACCAACATCCAACTATCATTAATTAAATAATTTCATCTTCATTTCATTCATGTTTTATACATACTCATAGAAACTTTTTATGTAAAAACAGAAAATCAATAAAGCTGTTTCCCCCACACCTTTATCGGACACGCGCAAACTCCAAAATCATGGATGAACTTGAGCAAAATCAAGAAATGATGAGAGTGAATGTTAGCCAATTGAAGGACAAGGTTGATCGAATCATAGAGGCCATAAAGGCTTTGACAAGGAAAGATAATACATATGGGAATCCTCCAACTGCAAATAAAGAACACCAAACTACCCCTTCTCATCTACCAGTTAATTAGTAAATAAACTCCAACATATGTTAGATATTAGTATTAGTTAAAGTTTAATTAGTTTGTTAGAGTTATTTATATTTTAGTTTGATAGTTAGTTTCTTTAGTTAGTTTTTCTAAATATAGAGAACCTATAATGCATATGTAGAGAGGTATTCGTAAGGGTACGAGCTTCAATATTTAAAAAAAATGAAGGTACAGGTATATCAATAAAAAAATGATTTTTATAATATAATTTAATTAAATGAGCAAAATTATTCAATTCACAATACAAAATCACAATAAAAGTTTAAAAAATTATAAGTGTGTCTATTACATCAACAACTAAATTTAAATACATAAATAATATTATATTAATATATAAAAAAATCATCAATTTTACTCACAATCAAATAATAAGAAAAACAAAGTACCTACAGGTACTGTACACATACCGGTATCAAATAAGCATCCGACTTCATCATTGTATCCATTTCTTTATCTTTTATTCAATATAAAACCTTATGAATTTTATTCTCCATCAAACTTAAGTGTTTTTTTTCCGTATGAGACTGATCTTAATCTTTTTTATTGTATGATTCATAACATTCAGAGTAATTGTTACTCTCTCTGTCTATAATATTAAAAAATAATTGATAAAATAATTAATATATTTATTTAAAATTTGAACTAAATATATTTACATTCTTATATAAAAAAAATATCAATTTTTTTAATTTATTTTTATTCATATTTTCGAATAAAGTAATACTCTTCAATATTAAATATTAATAAAAGTATAATAAAAAAAATTTGGTGTATTACATTATGAAGTTTGAACGGATTGACCAAATATCAATCACATATTTCAAGTCAAAATCGAGTAATCAACAAGATATAAATTACTCCTAATCGGTTAATCAAATACCCCACTTAATTAAATAAAGAGTGATGATTAATTGGCCAACCAAATAACACTAATTAGTTTGCCATAACTCATGACCCTCCTATAATTGACAAACAGGCTCAACCCAACCGCCAAAGATATGGTTCATACATTCATATCTCAACTTTCGTGTAAAATCACTAAGCGTCGTCTCTGAAAAAAGGAAGCACAACAAATTAAATTCTCATTAAAAATCTTCATATTTTTATTTAATTTTTTTTGGCAAAGAAAAATTGTTTAAGAGGCATATCAATGCATGGACAAAGACAACCATCAACTCAAGGGTGTTCTTGAGCATGATCGATATGAAAGACCGTCCAGAGATCTACTTTTTAGGGGGCAATTTTAGTATTACATTTATTTGATTAATAAGAATATAAGTTGAAGGTTTAAATTCAACAATCACGTGCTATTGTTTTATCATAGGTGTATTCATTCAAAACTTTTTGCTAATTTGTTGGGTGGTTGTTTGTACATGCTACATGAAAAACACATTATGATCATCTAAAATGAAAAGTATCAAACACGCCACAGTTTTTATTGAGAATGATGCAAAGTTACATAATTTACATTGTTTTAAAAATCATTTTCAAAACCAAAATCTATTTGAATAAAATAGAATTAAATTAATTTTTTATTAAATCTTAAATTAATTTTTCTCTAAAATTCGCAACAACTACGTATCACCGCCACCACAACCAACCACCTACTTTCGACAAACTGCTGACCACCATTTCCACCATCACACCACTGACTACCATTTCCACCATCACGCCACTGACCACCTACTTCCATAACTACCAACCACCGTCCACAGTCTACCACTTCAACCATTGTATTTGTTCGACCACCACTTCTAACTATCGACCACCTCTTTCAACTGCTCCAGCCATCTTCGACAACTAATCACCAATACGATAACCACCTTTAACAATTATCATTTTCAACCACTATTAATTAATCATCTTTAATGAATTCATAATGAGACAAAGAAAAGAGAATGATTTAATTAAAAAAATTAAAGATTGAAACTCAACTCATAATTAAAACTCCAAATTAAAAACTCAATAATTAGACTTTGAAGCTGAAAATTTAAAGAAAGATAAACTAATTAGGAATATTGAACAGCAAAATATTTTGGTTCAAAACAAAGGAAAATAAAGATAATGTAAGAATCATGATTTTTCAAAAAGAAAATACAAGAAAAATGATATTCAATAATTATATATATATATATATATACCTAAAATCTGAAAACCGACCCTACATCAAACTCATAATCCTACATCAACCTCATAAAATATTTACCAACAACATGTGTAACTCAACCGCAAACGGCATATGTAATATTAGTAACTACTAATTAGTGGTTTGATATTTCAAAATACTTATTGTTCCAAAAGGATTAAGAGGAACACATCATAGCAGGCCAATTTTGTTGGCCCATTTTAAGTTAATAAATTTAAATATTTGTGTGAGTTCACTATGTAACACCCCAAATTTTATAATAAATTATTTTATTAATAAAATAGAATTTTAAATAATTAATTTGGCGTTAAGGTTAGTTTAGAATATATATTGATTAATTTTCTTTATATGTGTATTTTCTATGACGTGCTAATCTTGTACACATTTGACTAAATGAATGATATAAATAATAAATACTATATTTTATTATCTTATATATTTCTCTAAAAATAATAGTATTTTAGTGTACATATTTTAAAGAATAAGATTTTATGCGATTTTACGTGTATATGTACGTTCGTAATTAATGCACATATTTATATTTTAATTAATTCTAAGTATCTCATATTTTAGTTATTTATATTTGGGATAGTAATAATATTATGTTTGATTTCCTTTATTTTTATATACTTGTTGTGGCATTGCGATTTTATATATATTTATTATGATTTAGTAATTAATGTAAAGTAGCAATGTTATATTTATTTATTTTGTGATTTTGACTATTCTCTAATGATGGTAGTATTTTAATATGAGTATTTTGAAAAATAAGTATAGTTATAGTGACTATTTTGAATATGAGAGTTTCAATTGTTAGTAATATGTATTTTTTTAAAAGGTTAATTATTTTAATTACTCCAATTTATCATATATTAGTTATGAAATATTAGTAATGTTTTGAAAATTAAATGATGTTTGGAGGAGTATTAAAAATGAGAAAAATGAGATTAAGTAACTATTAATTTTGTTTTAGCAAAATAAAAATAGTAATAGTAATAAAACAAAAAAAAAAAGTAAATAAAGAGAGCAATGAGTTTGACCCATGTGTGAACCCTAATTGTTAACAAAAAAAATTGTGACAGACTTCCTCTTCTTCTTGAAAGAACGCAACGAATCCATTCTTCTTCTTCTCTAAAATTCATTGCCACCAATTCCTTGCCTTTTGAATCGATCCCAACCTTTATCCCACACAAAATCGGCCACTGAATCCATTTTTGGCATCAGTTTTATCAATCGTTGCTCCGTTTCTTCAGAAACAGCTCCGTTTCTTTCCTTGGGCGAGCTGTTTTTGGCCGATTCCGATCACCACGTTTTTGTTCCTAAAATTATTATTAATTATTTAAAATTTATTTTTATGCTCAGTATAATTTATCAGTCACGTCCCAACGATTTTGTGAACTCGCCGTTATTCGGATTCGCTCGCTTTGTCGTTCTGCAGTTGCTGTTGAAAATTTCCATGGATTTCTGTATTTGAGAAAGCGTCTAAATAAGGTAAGGGGTGAGAGAGCGTTTGAATTCATGAGTATAATATATTGTGAGATGAACGGGAAAATCATATTTCCCAACGATTCATCTGGGGCTTGCTACGTACGGCAGTAGCCCTTTGAGTGATAAATCCATGAATGCAAAAATATAGAACTTGTGAGATTAAAATATAGAATAGAAATATTTGTAAGGTGTTGATTGATTTAATTTCTATAAATGTGTGGTATTTGATATTATTGTGATATTGGATGTCGAATTAATTTTATATAAATGTTTGATTAGATGAGTTTATGTGATCTGATAATAAAAGATGAATGTGTTGTGATAATTTTATGTGATGATGATGATGTATGAATAACAATTGTGATTTTATAAATTTGCGATGAGTTTTGTAATGATGATGATGTGTGATTTATAATAGTGATGTTATGAATTTGTGATGAAAATATTGAAGTAACCCATGATGAAATAATTGTGATTCCAATTTGTGTTTGAGATGGAGGTATTAATGGAGTATCATAGGCTAACGAGAGGAGAAAATAAATATTGTGAATTTGTGAAGTGGAGATTATTTTGTCATCATATAGGTAGGGCCTGACAAGCCTAGCGATTCCGGGGAAGTACAACTGAATTGAGTCTGATCGTGGCGGTCTACTGTTGAGCCTTAAGGCAAGATTGTTAGACCTTGGAGGTATTCGGGTGGGGAATTCCTAGGTGACTTGGAGGTAGCACTCCAAATGTCGGGAGCTACCATGCAACACACGTTTACCTCGACTGTCGCGTATATGTGTCTCGGGTTGAGTTGAGGGGATCTATGAGGACAGGGCCAATTTGAATTGTCCGTCCACCGGGATGGTGGCATAGTATCATGGCCTCCTAACCAAGTACTTCAGAGTTAGAATGGTACCACATTGTGAAGTAGGGTCTAAGCTCATGCATAGCATTGCATTTTTGTGTGATTGTTTGTTGTGAGTAATATGTATTGTGCGCGATGATAATTTCTTAGATGATTTGATGTTATAGTGAAATGTATTGATTTTCTTTGATTTTGACTATATAATGTGGTGTTTTTCCTTGAAGAATGTTTATGTAATGATACGATTTATTTATGATTAATTGCGTGTTCTTCTTACTTATATTATATTATTAACATGATTTCAAAACTCACCTCCTTCGTTGTTTGTGTTTGACTGGCTTGGCCCTGCGTTTGCGAAATCGCAGTTGTTACAGGTTAATGAATCTTGAAGTTCAAGTTGGGAGGAATCCCGCTCTGATAGGTGATACCGGGAATAAGGGTTGTAATTTGTATTTTACTTATTTAATTTGAAACGACTTTTTGTATGAAAACCTTATAAGTACTAGTAAGTTTTTATAATCAAGTAATTATACTTAAATCAAACTTATTGAGATTGCACTATTTTATAGAAGTAAATAGTTTAAAGTGTTTTTATTTTATTTTTGAGAAACGTGATATTTTAAATTAATTGCAAAAGTTTTTATTCCCTTGAAAACATATTTGTTTTATCCGCTCCGAATTAAAGTTAAAAATTCTATTATAAATTATTGTATATTATTTTGGGGTTTAGGGTGTCACACACTACAACAATTGTGGTCTCTAGCAATACTTTTTTAAACAACGTGTATAAAGTATAAGGTATTGTTTAAGCAACACTTTTTTGTTACATATAAGGTATATAAGGTGTTTGATTTTTGTTGCATATTATTTGCATATTTGATTTATACATATTATAATTTTATGTCGGTCATCCCAAACTTTTTAGTCAAGCTCCGCCACTGTTTCTACGAGTTGGTGGGTTAGGCGGGTAAAACAATGAGGGGAAAATGAAAGATAAACTTTGAATAAAGGTAGAGGAATAATGCATGAAAGAGTTAATTTGTTTGAGTTATGACGTGGTTTAGTGTTATTCTATATTCTTTTTATGTAGTAGTAATGTTATCCTCTAAGTATTGGCTAATTGTTACTTTGATTATCACTTGAGTTCATCCTTCCATTTGTTTACTTACAACTGCCTTTAAATATATATAATATTATCTTTAATTCAATTTTTTTTTATATTAATCTATTAGCTTTATAATTCTTTAAAGTACCTAATCCCTTATAGGCTTATAGTAATAAATTGATATCTTTTTAGTTAACCAAACATGGTAAAGAAGGATTGGGTTTGATCTAAATTATTGTCTTCGGTGATTTTGAAAATTGATCATAAGTTCTGGTTTTAGTTTTGTTTCACTGTTGAGTTCTGTTTCTGTTTGCGATTCTATTTTGCATGCAATTCTATTTGTGCGGTTTGCTCGCTTTTTTGTGCAGTTATATTTTCCTTGCTGTTTGTGGTTATGCTTATGTCGAGCTCTGTTTTGCATTTTTGAGTTTCTGCTTGCAGTTCTGTTTCTGCCCAGTTCTGTTTTTGCCTGCGTTTATGTGATTCTGTTTTGCGTGCGTTTTTTCTTTATGTTCTGTTTCTGTTTGCGAGTTCTGTTTCATCATTTATTTTTGTTTTTATTTAATTATGCACCAAGGTATCAATGAGATGATGATGAATTATTTCAAGATGACGATGAAGGCGATGAATTTGAAGAGGACGACATAGATGACAAATTTGAAGAGGACGGTGTAGATGATAAATATGAAGAAGACACACTTGAATGATTTAGATGATCATTTTAGATTATGGTTTTTTAGATGAAATTTTTTTATTAGGTATGAATTTGATTGAAGCATCAAAAATTTCAACAAACTATATATTTTGCTAGACTATTACTTTAAGTATTAAACTTTATTAAATTATGTTAACAATTTGTTTACTACCATTTATTTGAATATAACTTTGTTAATAATTTGTGTTAAATTTGCATTATGTTTTCCTTGGTTCAATTTGTGTATGTAATTAAATAATGGTGAAATATCTAATTTATGATTTGAATTAAAATAATAGAAAAATGAAAATTTATTTTACATATATATGAATAGAGTTTAAAATTGTTGCCTATAAGCTTTAGCAACATTTTATCGATGTTCTCATTGAGTTGTTTTAAGGCAACATTTATCAATTGTTGTCAGATATGACAACAATTAAAAAATGTTGTCTTACACGCGTTGAAAAATTGTTTCCTATTCTCATAGTTTAGGCAACATTTATAAATAGTGTGGCCAAAAGTGCGAGAAAAACATTGCCAAAAATAATAGGCAATGCTCGTATATGAGACACATGAAAAATGTTGCCTATTCTCTTTGGCAACATTTTTCCGTGTTTTGACAACATTTTTCAAATGTTGTTGAAAAGCAAAAATGTTGTAGTGGCTTCTTTATCCCTTAGAAAATTGTCAAATAATAGAACTTACAAAATCATAACTACTTCATCTCTTTCACTGAATTTGTTACTTAATATTCAATTGACTCACCTCCTTCGTTATTTTGGCACATCTTATCATTAAATGTGACCCTAAATTCTTTTTCATTATTGTTTTTGCATTCCAATTATTTTTCTTTTTATTTATATTATTTGGATATGTATATCTAGACACATTTAAAATTTAATAGTTATGTCTTAGAATTGTACTTTCGGACATCAACGACATATGTTCAAAGTTATACTTTCGAACAACGCCAAAAATTCTTATAACCCAAATTATATTGCAAGTATGGGGGATCTTCTTTCGATTTGAAGCAAGACCTTGACGAGTTTGTGTATAAATATAAGATTATTTATTATTTACATATTTCATTATGAGTTCAATTTCATCATATTTATACTTGAGATGATTTTTTGAAATGCATTCGAGATAAGACAACAGTCAAATTAGAGTTTTTTATTATCATTACAAGGTTAGGTTATTGGTCAAATAGAAGAAAAGTGACACTTATATTGGGATATGTGAAAGGGTTGATAAATATAAAGAAAACAATAAGTCTTTAAAAGAAAAGATACATAATCTATAAAATTTGAATGTCTATTCAAATTCGAGGTACATTTTTGAACTGTTTGAAAGATTGGTGTAGTGTGTGGAAAATACATTATGTGATGACAAAAATATTAAAAGAAAGAAAAATGGTTGGTTAGATGATATGGTCTTCCTAAAAATTATTCTTCTCACATAACAAGAAAAAAGGTCTGACAAGGTGACGTCACAAATATAATAAGTCTCACAGAGGTTTAAGATTAAAAATACAACATCTAATGAAATTGTTGTTGGATGATATGGATGTATAGTATTAAATATATTTTTAGTCTCTATAAATTTCAACATTTTAATTTTAGTCTTGTAAAAAAAAATACAACTTTTCGTCTTATAAAGTTATCCAACAAGCAGTTTTAGTCCCCCTTAAAACGAAACATGTCTAATTGTCTTTTAGCTTTAAAATTTTTGAATAATTTTTTGCTAGCATGTTTAAAAATTTATAAAAAGTTCTTCCACAAAATTTAGAATTTTTTTATCTTATAATGAATTAAATTTGAATTTTTAAATATAAAAACTCAAAATAAAAGTAATAAAAATATGAATCAAAAAATTGAATTTTAAACTCATTTTTTTGTACGAACATATATGTAAAAATTCTTTGAAAAATCTATGTAACTTAACAAGAGACTAAAATGAAGATTTAATTAGGTATTTAGTCTTGTATATTTATTTTAGATTTCATTTTAGTTCTATGTATTAAAAGATCATTTTAGTCTCAAACATTTTAAATGCTACATCAAATTGACCATTTTCGCAATGTAAAAGTTCACGTAGTTGTTAATAGAGTTTAGGATAAGATAGCAAAATGCACCAATTAAACATACCTATCAACATTTAATGAACAAGAGCCATATTTCTTGGGAAACTATGTTTCAATACACTTTGGAGAAAATGCTATATTAAAAAAATTAAGAGAAACTCATCCACTATGTATAATATATATTTTTTCTTTAAATTAACACACAGGTAATGCCTCCCTATAACCAACCCTAAAACTAGTGCTACCCTTTCGACCCCTCTTACCCATTTCTGCATTCCCTCTTTGCATCATAGCTACAAACTCATTGTAGTCTATTCTTCCATCCTGAAACAACAAACACATACAACTTACAAACTTATCAATCTAAATATTTATTTTATCATCAATCTCGAAGTTAAAGTATGTACTATATGAATCAGGAATCGTTGACATAACATAATTACACCAACGATAACTTTATGTAGAATGAGAATTTTGAAATCTAACTCTTGAATTAAAAGTTCTTTTTAAATAGATTAAGTATATAAAATTTAGTAAATTTCTAAAATTATTTGATATTTTATCGGATTACCTTGATTTAATTACAATATGATATTTAAAATAAAGTAAATGTGTACTATTAAATGACATGACTAAAGATGTTCAAATCATCTAAAAATTGAAATGTATAATTGTTAAGATAATACAACATGATTCAATGAGTGTGTTGTAAAGTATATACTCACATTATCTTGATCGGCTTCTCGGATCATTTCTTCCAAGGGTACATCACCTAGGCCAAATTCTTCACAAGCTTTTTGAAGCTCATCTTGAGTGATATAACCACTTCCATCTTTATCAAAATATGAGAAAGCTGCAACTAAATGATCTTCCCTATCAACTTTGTTTAAATGCAATGTTGCAGCTATGAATTCTCCATAGTCAATTGTGCCACTATTATCAACATCCGCCTGAAATCCGAAACAAAAATTGGAATTCACGCACGATCTTAAACTCATACCTTTGGCCATATGTTTAAGGGACTCAGTTTTCTACGAATGTCTTAAGCATGTTGGCTTAGTAATGCTATATATTGACTATATATGCAATTGAAATCCATATAATTGCTATCATAACCAAGTGTATCTAATGAAATTATAAGAACATAAACCGATAGATAAATAAGAACATATCACAGAAGTTAACAACTATAGTTAGTGAAGGTTTTATAAAGTTAATGAAATAAAGATGATTTTGAACTAATACTTACGGCTTGCATTAGATCATAAATTTCAGATTCATTGAGATTGGCTCCAAATTTTTTGAGTCCAACCTTGAGTTCTTCAAAAGTAATGTGACCACTATTGTCTGTGTCGATCATCTTAAACATTTCTTTCAATCCAGCAATTTCTTCTTCAGAGAGATTCTCTGCAATAACCTGCACACAACAACATCAAAATTTACTAGATCAAAATTGCACTAAATATTCGTTATCAATCACCAAAAAGAGACAATAAATACTTTAGTTATGTGACGGAAAATAACTTACTCTGAGAGCCATTTTCTTGAGCTTGTTCGTTGCAGTAAACTGCTTCATGCGACTCAAAACCGCGGAGTCGAGAGGCTTGTCTGGAGCTGCTCCGTCAACCTGGATCCAAGGGTGACCTGCAAAGAATGAAATCATCATCATCATCATCATCAACAATGTGGTAAAAGACCTCAAGTTCAACAATGATATAATGTTTAGCCGTACAAATTTGAGTGATAGATGAAAATTTCATTGAATGAGTAACTTTAGTAAAAGAATTTCATTGTATGTGTTAAGGTGTATTGATGGAAAATACTAGACAAAGAAATAAGACTATGCTATGGAAAATATATGATAGTAATTAAATCACATGCATGCCAAATTTGGTACGAAATTAAGTCGTATGGTGCCTAACAACTTTTCTTTCACTAGCATTAATCACAATGGGATAATTTTGGATAAACTTACGAAGAACGTCAAAAGCTGATAACCGTTTACTAGGGTCTCTGACGAGCATCTTCTTCACCAGATCTTTTGCACTTTCAGAGATACTAGGCCATGGATCTGATGAGAAATCAAGATCACTTTGCAAAATGGCCTCAAATATCTCTTGCTCCGATTCTATTACCAAAGGATCAAGATAAAGTTAAATTTTTTAGAACTAATTGAAGGAAATATAATTAAGCAAATAGTTATATTCAAATATAACTGGATTGATCTGTTAAGAACTCTTACCTCCCCAAAATGGAGGCACCCCACATAAGAGAATGTACAAGATGACACCGGCACTCCACACGTCTGCTTCTGGGCCATATCGCTTACTTAGAACTTCGGGAGCAACGTAATAAGGACTTCCTACTACATCGTTGAAAATGTCACCTGTAAAATAATGAGTTAGAATGTTAGCAACAAATGTCATGACAATTACATTTGCAGATATTAGCTTCATGTAATGTCAAATGCTTTGTATAGCACCGACATTATAATCACAGGCGTGTTTGGTGTCTGACACGACACTGACACATTGGATTACAATCAATTAATTCATTTTTTCAAATTATTAGCAGTGTCAATGTCAATGTTGTATATAGTGTCTGTGTCTGGTGCTTCATAGGTCAAATGAATTATGACCAAGGAAGCTTGCATCAATACAACATGGGTGACATTGGACAATGAATCAAGCCTCTTAAGAAATACAATGACAAGTACTTTTTTCATCAAAAAAGTGACTTTTGTCTAACCCAGAAGTAGTTTTCTTCTTCCCAATTGAAGATAGAAGGCAAATTTTTTTGATATGATTTGCAAAACAAACAATTGAAGATAAAAGGAATTAACATTTGGACATACCAGGTTTAAAAAATGCAGATAGTCCAAAATCAATTGCCTTAAGAGGAGAATCTTCCTGCTGATTAACAAAAAGAAAATTTTCCGGCTTAAGATCGCGATGCATTACTCCAAGAGAGTGACATGACTGAATGACACCAACTATAGTCCTTGCAAGTTTAGCTGCTTTTCTTTCTGTGTAATGTCCTCTTTCCACAATCCTATCGAAAAGTTCACCCCCAGAGCACAACTCCATAATAACATGAACTGCAACAGCGTCCTCAGAAGCTTCCTTAATTGAAATCACATTCGGACTCCCGGCTAAGTGATGCATAATCTGAATCTCCCTCCTAACATCTTCGACATCCTCGTCTGTCAACAACTTCCTCTTCATGATTGACTTGCATGCATACTCTTTCCCAGTAGCTTTCTCAACACAAAGAAACGTAGTTCCGAATTGTCCTTGTCCAAGTTTTGCTCCCAAAGTATAAAACTCCTTAAGACTAATTGTTTTTCGCTGCAAAACTGAATCTGTTTTGAGTCCTGCACTTGCTAGTCTCTTCACATTGTGTGGTCTCTTTGGTTTTGCAGGTGTAGCACTGGCAGCTACAACAACTTCATTCACTTTTGGTTTTTGTTGAGGTGATTTCGCATCTTCCATTTCGATTTTCACTACATGTGGTGGCTTGTTTTGAACAGTTTCTTTTGGATTGGTTTTGTGTGCATAAGAAGTATCTTTCTTTGATCCAAGTGGCCAACAAAATGGACTTGGATGTGTAGAGGGAGATGATCCATCTTTTGAAGAAGTTCTCGATCCAACACAGTTGTTTCCCATCTAACACTATTTTCTCCCTATCCCAAGCATCTATAATAATATAGCAAACAAGAAACATGTAAACAATAATGTTGTCAATTGCAGATCGTGGACAATAGCATGGAAAATAGCAGTTTGCACAAATTTCACTACGCTGCAAAGCTATAGCGCCTTATGTAGCGCCAACACTTCATATGTGAGGCATGTGTAGTGTATGACATTTGACACCAACACTTCACGGACGTATGTAGTTAGTTACATTCAATTGCTTCATTTTTTTAAATTATTATTGGTGTGAACATGTCGGCGTTCATGTTATGTCTGATATCTATGTCAAAGCTTCTTAGATAGCAATATTATATATTAACGACTATTTGACAACACTTTAAGCTAAATTGCGTATCGTTGACCAATAACATATTGCTCAAACTCCGTTTGACTATAAGGATGCTATAGTCGCTATTTGACAATCCTAGAAAACATAGAACCCTACAAACCCAAAATGACAAAAACCCAATATTTTTTTCTCTTCAAATTGAAAAAAGAAAAAAATTGAAAGCAAATGTGTGATACCTTATGAGCTTGATGGTGCAATGCAATTGATCATTGCACAAAGCTAGTAATAAATCACGAACATGCAAGTGTGGTCAAAAGGGGTATCAAGATTTATGTAAATTTGTGGAAATGTTGAAATTATATTTGGAATTAATGGGAAGAACCGATTATTGAACCAACTTCAAGGAACCCAAATTAAGGAGAAAAAAAGATGATTAACTATGAAGATGGGAAACAAAGGTGGAAACTTTCGAGGGAATTGAAAATGGGAAAAGGGAAATAAACCTTAATGTGATAAAATCAAAAGTGATTGTTAACGTAGAAAAATGGAAGAGAAAGAGAAAGAGGAAAAAAAAAGACGGGGTTATACCGTTTTTTCTGTTAGGGAGAATGTAACAAAGGTTGGTGAAAACGCGTTATAATACATTTGGAAAATCGGACGGATATGATGATGGGACAAGTGGAATGGACGGTTTAGATTTGATTCATTTGTGATGCAGTTGTTTGTTGCAACGTGCAATCCCTATAATTATTCCAACGACATGCTAAACCGTGCCGGCTGTAGCCGGTGATATTTTATTCTCTTGTTCACGTATTTATATTCTATATGAATATTTAGTGTATAATCTTATGATTTGATTCTTTCATAAAGTAGTTTAGGATTTGATTAAAAATAATGTTTTTTTTAAAACAAAAGTTAACATCAGAAACAGGATTTCTAAATATAAGAAAATGATGAAATTGATGATGATAAATGTTGCACAAATAAATTATAAAATGTATATCATACTAAGTTTTAAGTTCGATTCGTCTCTATCAATTTATATATATTGGATGTAAGTTAACCGGTGAATCCATTCAGGATATTTTAAAATCTTTAGAGTGAATTGTCCACTCACATCAAATGTCTCTATTTAAAAAATATTGTAACATTTAATAACTTAATAAATGTATTAGTTTGATGTCTAACAACATTAAACCTAAACATCCCAACCACTTCGTCAATACATTAAGTTATTTAATTTTGCAACATTAATATATGAATTTCAAATATTTTTTGAAAATTCCCGTCACAATATATGACTTCTGATAGTTAATGTATTTTATACGGTGTCAGATATGCGATTTCAACATTGTTTCCAACTATCTGTGTTATTTGATTAATGAAAAGTTAATATAAGTATTAGTGTCAAAATTTTGTAATGGTTTATATAGTAAACTAACAAAACATACTTACTTGACACAAATTGTGCGGGGTACCCATTTTTTTTATTTTACCGTAATTTAAGTTGTGTATGGTACCAATTTTTTTGATTTTATCTAGTTTAAGAATTCAATGGTAAGATACCTTGTGTTAGTAAGAAATAAATATTATTAAGATTATTTATTTATTTTTTTTGTTAAGGTGTGTCTTTGAGTAGATGTGATCTTTTTATAAAATTAAAAGATACTTTCATTAAGAAATAGAAATGGTCACAACAGAATACTAAAAATAGAAGTAAAAGAGACACGCCCGGTGGGACTCGAACCCACAATCGCTTGATTAGAAGTCAAACGCCTTATCCATTAGGCCACGGGCGCTACTTGATGCTATACGGCTTGTAATCTTTCATTATATTTACTTCTTTCCATTAGAAATATTTATCAATTTTCTATCATCCTGTTCGTTTCGTTCTTAGCATTTGTGAATGTTCTAATTTGCAGAAGGCACCATGAGAGCATTAAACAAACTCCGATCCTTTGATTCCTATTTCCATTCACAATCTCATCATATTTTTCATCTTTCTACTTCCTCCAATTCATCGAAACTTTCACACCCTCACAAAACAATAAAACAACTTTCAAACTCAGACACTGAAGCATCGCGTGCACTTTTCAACGAGATCACTGATATTTTAGGTGCTGATAACGTAATCCATGATCATTCCCCATCTGGGTTTTTGTTTCCCCTCGAAATCCGCAGCACCAAAGTTGGTTTTGTGGATCAACATGATTGCACCAAATCTGTTTGTGAAAATGCCGTTGAGAGTGTTGTACTTGGGAAAGACGAAAACTTTCCCGTTTTGGAAGATACCAAATTGGTTCAAATGGGAGAAGAAGATATGCGCCGAATGGTGGGTGAGATTACCGAAATAATTCGAGCTGAAAATGGTTCTATTTCTGTCGAAGAGCGGTTAGAAAAAATGGGTTATGACGAGTTGAATGTTGAGGTTTTTGACAGAGTTTTGAAAAGGTGCTTCAAAATGCCGTGTTTGGCTTTGAGGGTTTTCAATTGGTTGAAGATTAAGGATGGTTTTAGTCACACGACACAGACTTATAATACCATGCTGTGCATTGCTGGAGAAGCTAAGGAGTTTGGGTTGGTGAAGAAGTTGGTGGAGGAAATGGATGAGTGTGGAGTTCAAAAGGATGTTAATACGTGGACCATTCTCATATCTCACTATGGGAAGGCTAAGAAAATCAGTGAAGCATTGTTGGCTTTTGAAAATATGCAAAAGTGTGGCTGTGACCCTGATGCAGTTTCGTTTAGAACGGTGATTCGTTTGCTTTGCACTTCGGGTAAGGGTGATATTGCTATGGAGTTCTATAAGGATATGGTCCGGAAAGACATTGTACTTGATGATGTGAGGTTGTATAAGATGCTTATGAACTGTTTGGCAAAATCAGGAGATGTTGAAGCTGTTAGTTTGCTCGGAAATGACATGACGCGGTTGTGTCTGATGCCGGAAAACAGTATTCTTGGATGTATGCTGAAGAGCTTTTGTATTTCTGGGAGGATTAAAGAGGCTTTGGAATTGATTCGCGACCTCAAATATAAAGATGTAGTTCTTGAACCTGAATATTTTGAGACCTTGGTGAGAGGACTGTGTAAGGCTGGCAGGATTTCAGATGCTTTAGAGATCGTTGAAATTATGAAGAGAAGGGATATTGTTGATGGGAACATTCATGGGATTATCATAAGCGGGTATTTGAGGAGAAATGATGTTCACACGGCACTTGATTTGTTTCAAAGCATGAAAGAATCCGGTTACGTGCCTACAATATCCGCATATACAGAACTGATCCAGCATCTTTTTAGGTTGAGTAGGTATGAAGAAGCTTGCATGCTGTATGATGAGATGCTGGGAAAAGGAATTAAACCTGATATTGTGGCTATAACAGCCATGGTTGCAGGTCATGTTTCGCACAGTCGTATATCCGAAGCGTGGAAAATTTTCAAGAGTATGGAATTCCAAGGCATCAAGCCTACATGGAAATCATATTCGGTATTTATTAAGGAGCTTTGCAAGGCTTCAAGGACTGATGACATTGTCAAAGTGTTGTATGAAATGCAGGGTTCAAAGATTGTAATCAAAGATGAAGTATTCGATTGGGTTATAACTTACATGGAAAACAAGGGAGAGCTTGCTTTAAAAGAGAAAGTTCAGCAGATGCATACAGCATCGAAACTCGATCCTGAAAATTTCAACGAGTTAGAAAAACAATTGTCATCGAGAAATAATGTGGAAGAAGATACAGGAGTCGGCCAATCAAAGTCAGAGAAGGTAGATTGCTCGTTACTTCATCCAATTCTTAAGACTTTCAGTGACCAAGATGTTGGGGATATCTGTAAGATTCTTTCATCCTCTCTAGATTGGTCTTCGATCCAAGAAAAATTGGAAAAAAGCAGCATTCAGTTTACACCAGAATTTGTTATGGAGATATTGCAAATCTGCGGTATGCATGGCTACACTGTGCTAAATTTTTTTTCATGGGTGGGAAAGCAACCCGGCTACAGACACACCGCAGAATCATACAACATTGCAATCAAAATTGCCGGCCGAGGGAAAGATTTCAAGCACATGCGCAGCCTGTTCTATGAAATGAGAAGAAACGGTTATCCAATAACATCAGAAACTTGGACAATCATGATAATGCTTTACGGCCGAACAGGTCTAACAGAGATGGCCATGAATTGTTTCAATGAAATGAAAGCCGGCGGTAATAGCCCGAGTAGGAGTACATACAAGTATCTGATCATTGCCTTATGTGGTAGGAAAGGAAGGAAAGTTGATGATGCTCTCAAAACATACAGTGAGATGATTAGTTCAGGACATGTCCCTGACAAAGAATTGATTGAAACTTACCTTGGTTGTTTATGTGAAGTTGGAAGAATCTTAGAGGCTAGAAAATGCATAGATTCACTTCAAAGATTTGGCTACACAGTTCCTCTTAGCTACTCATTGTTTATCAGGGCTCTTTGTAGAGCTGGAAAAGTTGAAGAAGCATTAGCATTAATCGACGAGGTTGGAGCAGAGAAATCGATTGTAGAAAAGTTAACATATGGAAGCATTGTTCATGGTTTATTACACAAGGGTAAATTAGAAGAAGCACTAGCCAAAGTGCATGGCATGAAACAAGAGGGAATAACACCTACCATTCATGTTTACACATCTTTAATAGTTCATTTCTTTAAAGAGAAAAAGATAGAAAAAGCTATTGAGACTTACGATGAAATGCAAAAATCAGGTTATGAACCAAATGTTGTTACATATTCGGCGCTTATACGCGGATACATGAACATGGGGAGGCCTAATGATGCATGGAATGTGTTCTACCGTATGAAATTTAAAGGACCATTTCCTGATTTTAAAACATATTCTATGTTCCTTTCTTGTTTGTGTAAAGATGGAAGATCTGAAGAAGCAATGAGACTTATTTCTGAAATGTTGGAGAGTGGGATTGTTCCAAGTACTATTAACTTTAGAACAGTTTTTTATGGGCTGAATAGAGAAGGGAAACAAGGTTTAGCTCGAGTTGTGTTGCAACAAAAATCAGAACTAATTAGAAAGCGCAAACTTATAACTTGATTTCTTTTTCTAAGCATGGTTGGGACAGTTTGTTTTTTTACTTTGTAATATATCATATTAAAATTAAATTTGTTGAAGAGAAAATGTATTACATCTTCAATGAAAGAAAAAGGAATAGCTAGTTTGAAAAGCAAAAAACTTTAAAGAACAATGAGGAAAGTAATTGGAACATTGGAATCTTTTCACATCTAATATTACTTGGAGTATTTTCTGTTTTATCGTGGAGCATGCCAAAGTTCAAATAGAGAATGAACTTGGAAGATCTATCTTGTTGAAGAATCTGGAAGATTTGTCTTAATAGTTGATGCAAAAAATACCATGATTAAAATATCTTATAATGTACATGGCAAACCTTTGAGTATAGAAACTTTTATGATTCATTATTATTTATATATTATAGATCAACCAATTAGTTTCAGCGAAGATTTGAACACTAAGGAGCAAATGAGAAAATATTATATTAGTTTAGACATGAAAGACTAAAACCTGAACATAAAATTATGTTGTAAATATTTTGAAATTCATCTAAAATATCATAACTCTAATAATTTTGATGATAAAATTTTTGTTTGAACAATTAAAAGTATATAGAGATGTTTTAACTATTGGATCAAAATCAAACTCTATAATTGTGAGTTCTTTGAACAATTTTAATTGTTTTTCAAATTTCACATGCATGTACAATTTATAGAGCTAGTTAAATAAGTATTAAAATCTTATTTGAAAATTTATAATCAACTATGTCACAAAATATATTAAATTGCCTCACTTTGATTTCTATAAAATATTATTCTTTTAAATGATCTTAATTATGAATGATACTTAATTATTTTGTAAAAAAGTTATTGTAATTAAGGATATCAGTTTCTTAGTTTACCGAAGATACAAATCCATGTCAAGATCAATATCTTTTATAGTAAATATTAGTGGTTAGTAATTAGTTAGAATTGAAGGAAATTGTTACTCTCAAAGTCTAAAACATGGACCTCCTTCATACAACTCTTTCCACGTCTCAACTCTTACAACTTGACTACTCATTCTTACAACTTGGCTACTCATCCAATGTCAAGTGCACTACTCCTTCAATGTCAAGATCAATATTCACTATAAGATTAATATTGTATAGAACCCCAAAAAACATCAAATTGCACACAGACTAGTTAAGGTGACTCAGTTCACAATTAGTACTTATGCTTTCTATCATGTTCTTAATTTTTTTTCAAGAAATCTACATTTTTGAACAAGTAAAAAGCTCATTTTAAAAACCAATCATTTCTTATTGTATTATAATGTTTTTCATATACAACTCTTACATATATCACTTCAACAATTCAGGAAATAATTTAACTTTCATTTATCAAGATTTTAAATCTCTTATCCGTACATAATGAATGCTAAGTATCTATTTACTAATTTTATTTTTGAATTTACAAAAAATATGATGTTATTAATTTTTTTTTGAATTAAAAAACATTATTTTATTTTAAAATCCTATCTACTTTAAACTATATTTTGAAACAAATTCCTTTATTTACTACCCTTTTTTTTTGCTGAATTTTATTTACTGGCCTTTAAACTATTTGATTTTATAAAAAAAATTATCATTTTTTGAATTAAAAAGAAAAGCAAAATCCTTTATTTACTATCCTTTTTTTTGCTGAATTTTATTTACTGTCCTTTAAACTATTGATTTTATAACAAACTGTATCCTTTCTTGAAAAATATAAGCAAACTTTATCCAACTATTAAGTTTTTTATTGTTTTCAAATTTAAATTTAAGATAATTTTTTTGGATTTGTTTTGTTCTAAAAAATTATGTCATAAAATTAAATTTTTCAATCAATAGTATATAATTAAATTAATTATTTTAAATTTTATTCTTAGAATTTGAAAAATATTATATAAAAAAGAATTAAAACATTAATTTTTAATGTCTATCTATACTCGATCAACTTTGTTTTGAGACAAATTCCTTTATGTACTCGTAAAAAGATTTAAAATATTTAAACTATTGATTTTGAAAAGAAAAAGAACTTCATCCTTTCGTGAAAAAAATAAACAAACGTTATCAACTTTAAGATAACTTTTCTTGGATTTATTTTTTGGTAAATTATATTTCATAAAATAATAATTTTCAATCAAAAGTATATAATTAATGTTCATAAAAAAAATATAATTAAGAGTTTAATGAATATGCACAGTCTCTTTTCTCTATAATTAAAATAATTATTTTTTAATTTAAAAATATTTTTTAATTTTATTTTCGAATTAAAAATATAATTTAAAACAATTATTTTCAAATTTGAAATATATTTTTTAATTAAATTTTTAAAAGTCTACCTACGTGTAACTAAATTTTAATTAATACATATTGCCGCTTATAAACATCAAATCGGACACAGCCTAGTTGAGGTGACTCAATTCACAAATACAATAAGTATGCATTCAAATAAAACAAATACAATAAAACCATCAATGGAGAGTATTGGAGTAGGAACCTCCAAAACTTAATACCAAATTTGGGTGTACATTAAATATTTTAAAAATTTAACAGGTTTAGTTTACCAATATAACACAACAACAAAAGATCAATAGACCTTCAGACAGGGTAACATACAGTTATCCAGAGTAGCAGTCATCCCATATTAGTTTCTTCGAAAAAGATCCGAACTCTATTCCCAGCTCGCAAAACGGACAACGACAAACAATTATTTTTGAACGAAATAGTGTTATGAAATGATAAAGTTACTACATCGAGAAGAAAGAACTTCAAATAGAATCAGTGTTGTTAATTGTGAATTGCAAAAAATAACAGTTTGTTCAAATTCCACTATAGCTGCAATATCGGTTATTAGACAACACCTTTTTCCAAATAGCGTATCGCAGAGCAGAACAATAGCGATTTGTTCAAACACCGCTATGCTATAGCGCTATAGCGGCTATTTGACTAGACTGAATAGAATACAACAAAAATAATGTCTTGCATTTGGTCTTGTTGCAAAAGGGTCAGAATTCAAATCCATGCCCATCAAGTAAGATGAAGCTCCGATCAAGATTCTTTTGCATCAACTGTATTTCTGAATGATTTGAATTGTCAATGATATTCTCATAACAGAAAAGACACATTTTTAAAAATTAATTTCTTCAACTCACTTGAGTGACTGAGTCAAGTTGCATGGTAACCGGTCCATCATTAACCAAATTTACCTGCTCATGGTCACAAGCACAAGTGTGAATGCGTGAGCTCAACATAGGAATTGTTAAATATCTCATCAATAAACTTATACCTTCATCTGCGCACCAAATACACCATCTGCATAAAAATCAAAAGGGACTCAAAAACATACCTGAGAATATAACTGAATTTTGAAACGAATCAACACAAAACATCACAAATTACAGCTGAGCCTGCTTAGATCATCTGTATCGACAACATTTACAAAACAACTAATGTATTTCTAACTATAACGCATTAGAAGAAAAAAAATGAGTAGTCACCGTTCGTAATCATAGGCATTCTTAAAATTGTGGTTTTATAATTTGACTGCCAATCAGCCAAAAAGACTTGGTTGTAACATTGTTAATAAGAAGTAAAAGACATTGGAAATAATTTTTTTTGGAACTAACAATAACTTGATTTTGATAGCAAGGAAATATTGCAGTCAACCCGAGGGTGAGGTCTAAAGCGGTTTAGACCTCCATAAAAAACAAAATTTTTACTTGATTAAAAGACCTCAAAATAAATTTTACTTCATAAAAAGGCATGGGATTTTAATATTTTTAAAATTATAAATTATAAATCTTTTCTAAATTTAATATTATCTCAACAATATTAAATCAATTGAAAAATAAATATTACATGAGTATTATAGATTGTTTTATCTTAAATTACTGGTGCGGTTTTGTTCTTGAGGTTTAGTATTCTCCACGATTGCGCCGCAACTAAGACCGCTGCAGCTGCAACACCATATTGTGTAGCCCAAGGCCACTGCGATGCAACACACCACTGCGATTGCGGCTACAATGGCCATAATTGACTACAGAGGCTTGGATAGCCTTATCCTTTGAGCTAGCTCTTGAGAGTGAGATCCAAGGCAATATAATATTTAAAAGTAGAAATAGAAACATAGATAAACATACCCTTGATTGCATGAGAGTTATAGGCGTTCCTAAACCTATCCACTAAAGAGGCATAGAAGGGTTTAGCACTCTGAGGAGCCATTGCCACGTGGAAATCTGGCTTGTTACCTTTCAAGAATCCATACAACGTAAATTGACTCACTGTTACAAACAATTACTAGAAGGAATTACTACAAAAAAAAATAAAAAAGAAATGCATCATTAAACACAATTTTGCAATAGTTGTAGTTACCAAGTAAAACTTGATAATTTTTTAGCATGACACTGTGGTCCCATGCTTTGCCAGTATTTTCATTTGGGAACAGCCTCATGTTCAACACCTTTCGACATCTGTTTAAAAAGTAGTAAATAAAAATGAAGAAATTAATTCAGTTGAAATTCGATAAAGAGAAATACATGTAATCGGCGTCGGAGTCGGAATCGGAATCGTGAATTCCAACGAGAACGAGAAGACCGGGGCCAATCTCCGACACGATGCGGCCTTCGACTTCGACGGATGCAGAGGACACACGCTGAACGACAGCTCGCATCGCTCTCACTCTCACTCTCACTCTCACTCTGACGCCCTTCAAAACCCTTTTGCTTCCGTTGTTGTTTAAGCCTACACACGCAAATCTACACGACAACAAAGAGGATTGCGCTTGCATCATCCCTCTTTTTAAGGAAATTAATTTTGGGACATGAATCTTTGATATTTAAAAAAGTGATTTTTTTTTACTTAAATTTCATTTTGTGTGTGTGAATATCTTCTTTGGCTAGACTATAGTTTTTTCATGTACTTGAATTAATATTTATAAATATATTTTTGAGTAAATTTTATTTTACAAATGTATTTTTAATTAGAATTAAGTTTATTCTAACATAATTTATATTTGTATATTTTTATAAATATTATTTTATAAAATAAATTTTATTTAAATTATATAATCAAATATATATTTTTAAATGTGTATTTATTAAAAAGTATATATTATAATATAATGTAAAATTTACTGTTAATGTATTTTGTAATTAGTTGTAAAATAGGTAGGAAGTTTTTTTATATTTTTAAAGGTGAAATAAACAATTCAAATTTGTTAGTTACTTTTGACTGAAGGTGAATTTGTAGTAAAATTAAGTTTGTAGAATTAATTTTTAAGATAACCAAAACATAATGTCAACTTACTTTTCCATTACAATATTACATTTAAAGTTGCAAATGGAAAATCAAACATGTGCTAAGACTTGAAACTATAGGATGTCATTTTAATCAATAACTCAACTAAAAATTCAAATTAGTTATCGAATTATTAAAATGTCAATAAATTTAGTTCCTAACGTCAGAATGGTCACAAACTATTTGGACAGTAAGGTGTATCTTTCATGGACTTTTAAAGTAGTAAGTTATATTTTTCAAAGAATATTTTGATCATTTGATGATTAATTTGAAATTATAGCTTAGCCAATTATCAAAATGACAACATCCTACACATTCAAGGTCGAAAAATAAATGGTAGTTTATCCTAATTTTGAAAATGAATAATCATTATTTTACAAAAAAAATTTAAATTATCATTACAAAGTGAGTTTTTGTGTGACTATCATATATTTTTATGAAATTAAAGATGGTGCACAATAAATTAAAATGCATTTTGCTTGTTTAAAATTCACTATTTTCTAGGGAGATTCAAAATTTACTTGAAAGTTTGGAGTAAATCATTTTCACACATGGAACAAATTTTAAGGGTGTGTTCAGATTAAAATTTGTAGAATTAAGTTTGGTTAAATCTCATTTTGTCAAAGTAAGTTTGGTTAAAATGAGTTTATTCCAAAGTGATTTATATTTCAATAACTTTTTTAAATAATGAGTTATATAAAATATAACGATGAGAGTTTAAATTACATACAAAGAGTTATTATAAGAGTTATATTTATTTAATAATATATAAATATTTTTAAAGATCAACCATTGAATTGAAAATTAGTATCATATAAAGCATATTTGTAAATTTTTACATTAATCTATAATATAATTGAATAAAATCAACGGTTATATCCATAATTTTACGAATATATAATTTGAATAGTTTGGTTTCAAATTAAGGTTGAGATGGTTTATTGCAGTAGAATGTGTGATCCTACTACTGCCAGGTCCCTAGTTAATAAAGAGGCAAGAGTAGAGAAGTCTAGTGTAGAAAAGCTAACTAATGGAAGCATTGCCCATGATTTATCACACAAGGACCAAGCTCTAGAAATTACGATCTCAGCTATGTATCATTACTCCACTCATCCACAACAACCTTGTCCTCAAACAAAGTATTTCACACGAATGAAAGCAACTGCATTGAAACTCGAAAAGACTCCATTATCGTTGGCGACTTCGATCTCAATCAAAGATATGAAGCAATGTCTAACTAATAACATTTCCAAATGTGGTTTAAAGAGACAACACCAAAATGCATAACCACGGACGTGAATTCATTGTTATCCTAGCCACAAAACACCTTTATAGCATCAAATACAAGTGTAGCAAAATTCCCTTGGTGAGGAAAATACCTACATAATATACATATGTATTCAGGATGACATAAATATTGCTTAGTTGCATGCGGCGGACCTGAATGAGTGTTCTTGCTAGGGACGTGCCTCGTGGTGCGTCCCAACATATAAACTTACACGTGCATAAAGTGACGGCAATAAAATCAAATGGTCATTTATTACTGATGGATATAACTGCTTGTTTTTTTTTTTTCCACTATCTGACGTCAGTATACTTCACAATTTTTCTTTGTTGCATCCATGCAAATAGCTTTCATTGTTAATGATGAAGTTAAATATTTTTATAGTACCATGCATTCCTTTCATACATTAAAAATTATTTTCAACACCATACCATACAATATTCATAATCATTCATTTTTATGTGTAGGTTCATTTGAGAATCATTGAATTTAAAGCTAGGTTGTGGATATCTCTGATTAGAAATGGGATCCAACAATGAAACCACAATCCCAATGCTAAAGAAAACTCTAAATGTGAAAAGCCAAAAAGCCTCAAGTTGATAGTTTAAAAAGACTCCGTAGTTAGTTGGAGCTTAATCACCGATTAACCTTTACTAAGAAATACGAAAAGATTCTTGATTTATTGGATGTGAACGTACAAATAGGGGCTATTACCACTTTGGCTCAGTTCTACGAGACTCTATTGAGATGTTTCACCTTTCAAGATTTCCAACTTGCGCCTACTTTGGAAGAGTTTGGACCAATTTTAGGTTACTCCCTAGAAAAAGGGAAACCTTATCGTTACATGGGAAATTATCCATCCACAACCAGAGTAGCTGAGATACTAAGGGTTGAAGAGGAAAAGTTGATTAACCAAAAGAAGAAAGGGACTTCTGATTTTCTAAGAAGTTTTTTTGAGGAAAGAGCACATCATTTATCATTTAGCCAAAAGCCCAAGATTGAAGTGCTTTTATGGAGGTGTTAGCTCTCACCATTTATGGGGTTGTTCTATTCCCAAGTGATGAAGAAATTATAGATTTAGCAGCAATCGATGTCTTCCTAGCTTTGAAGAATAAAGGAGAAAATCCTACAACAGTTGTCCTCGCTGAGGTGTATTATACACTTAACTATTGTCATGAGAAAAAGGCAAACGAATTTTGTGTTGTTTACCTGTTTTGTACGTCTGGTTGGTGAATCATATGTTTGATAGTGGATGCTAAAAGTGTTTCCCTATCAATGATTTCAAAAATTGTTGCGTTGACATAAAGGATAATCGAGAATGGCCTCGAAGATTCGTAGATCTTAATGAAAAAACAGTTTGATGGTATGCGAGATGACAAGAAGTAAAAGAAGTAATATACCAATGTGGAACATTCCCTAATGTGCCCCTTATGGGGACTAGAAGTTGTGTGAATTATAACTCAATATTGACCTTAAGACAACTTGGGTATCCCATCATAGGAGACCCAACGCCAAAACTAATAGTCCATTTTACTCTTTATGACATGGGTCTAGAAAACATTGAAGATTTGAGAAGAGTACGTTAATCTTGGAATATGATAATAAGAAAATTGAAGGAACTAGGAAGTAGAAGTTGTGGTGCAGATGACTACTACCGACAATGGAGTCACCAGCTGTCGCGGCCTAAAATTTCGAATGTTTCTCGAATTCAATGGAGTCGCCACCAAAATTTATTTTAAAATAGGAAAAATATTAGAAAACCCTTAAAATAGAAAAATATTAGCAAACCAAATTTTGAGTTTGAGAGTCGATTATGCGAAGGAAAGGTATTAGCACTCTACGACATCCGTTAAAATACGGTTACCTATAATTAACTGTGCAAAATTAAAGTTAACTTATATAAATTTATTTTTCCTTTTTAAAATGCAAACATAATTTTTTGGAAGGAATCTAATCATAAAAGTATATTTAAAACATAAAGAAAAAGAGAAAATTTTATTATTATGATTGACAAGAGTGCGATCTTGCTCCTACATATCTCTCGGTGCGATGGAGAAATCAAAGCTATATAGTTCTAGGGTAGAAAATGCGGATGTGTCAATTGCTTTTTAAAGAAAATGCGTTTGGTTACAATAAAGTAATTGGATAAAAAAAATTGTTGAAATAATGAAAGAAAAGAAAACCTTGAGTCTGATAAATTGATTTTGATGAGAATGTTTAGTTATTTATTTGGATTTGGTTAAGAAAGTTTAATATCACCAAGTTGTCACAACTCAGGCGTCTTAAACTATTACTGACAAAATGTCGTATCTCAATCGGTCTTATTTTATTAAAGGATAATTATTAATTAGAGCTAAAGATCGTCAAGTTCTCACAACTCAAACGTCTTAAAACTAACCTTGGCAAAATGTAACATTTCAAACAATCTTTTTAGCCACATTGATTTTGAATAACATGGATGTTCATTTTATTAAAGATGATAATGATAAATCGGAGAATGAATTTTGAATGTCTATGATTTTAAAAAGTGGTTGATGTTAATTGTACTTAGTCCATAATTTAAATAAAATAATAAGATGACAATTATTATAACACTAAAAGAATTTAATAAAGCTGAAAAAATTTAATAAGACTTCTAACGAAAACTAACATGTTTATTTATGGTAAACAAAATTCAAATTAAAGGTATAACACTAAACAAAACTATAAAATTATTACAAAGATGAGTTTAGAAATAGTTACTACACAAGTTGAATATTTGTTATACTCGTTGATTTGCTTTGTTTGTATTTTTGTTGAGTTGTTGTATTCTTCCTTAACTTATTTCATGTTTCATTTATCTTACTAACAAAAACTCTTACTAACTTAAAAAAATCAAAATTAAAAACTCTCCAACCACTTGCTTGCTAAAAAAAATGAAAACTACCAATTCTCTCATCCTCTCTCTAAGGATGAATTTGTTCTCAATTTATAGAAGAAAAAAAATGATTATTATTAGTATCTATGGGATAGAGTTGAGTTTTGGATATTACTTATTTTTCCAGATAAAAAAAAGGACACACTTTTAAATTACTTGTATACTTGGTAAAAGTTGTAGCCATTTTAGGAAATTAAGGAAAAGCAAAAGTGGCTAAAAAAGGATAGGAAAGATGGCGTGCACACAAGGAAAAATTGAAGCTTTTTTGGGGAGAAAAAAAAAAAGCAAAAAAGGCTAAAAAGGGTTAAAAGGATGGTGTGTGCACCTGTAAAGGTGAAAAGAAAGGAGGTTGAAAAGATAGAAGGAAGTGCTAATGCTACCCAAAAACAAAAAAAAAATAAAATAAAAAAATAATAATAAAACAACAAAAACTAAGACGGAACCAGAGGATAACACCAGAAGCAAAACCGGAATCAGAGGCTAGACCAGAATCAGAGGCAGAACAAGAGGATAACACCAGAGGCAAAAATGGAACTAGAGGCAGAACCTGAAGATAACACCAGAAGCAGAATCAGAGGCAGAACCGGAGGATACCACCAGAGGCAGAAACGGAACCAGAGGATACTGATAAATCTATTTTTATAGGATTTTAAGAGGGTATTTACCCTCTATTTTATTTTATAGTTTTGATGTCAACTTCTTCTTATTTACTCATTTATTTATGATATTTGCAGAATTGATGATGAGATGATAAAATAAGTCAAATTGGTCAAATCTACTAAGTTTTTAGTGCAAAAAACTTATCAAGTTTAATTATCCAATTAATGAGTACAAGAAGGAGGTTTATTGCACATGTTGAATTGTATGATAACAAAATATTGTCAAAGAAAGGGGGAAGATTGTTGCCTAAGAAGGGGAAGGTTGTTGCAAAAAAATTAAGATCTTGTTATTATAGGCTGAAACAGAAACAGAGGCAGAAGTAGAAGATACCACCAAAGGCAGAAACGAAATCAGAGGCAAAACCAAAGGATACCACCAGAGGCAGAAATGGAACCAAAGGTAGAACCAGAGGCAGAAACGAAAAAATAGGCAGAACTAGAGGATACCACCAGATGCATAAATAGAAAATAGAGGCAGAACCAGATGATACTACGAGAAAACTTTTTATGATTGGATGGACAAAATTGGGGTACTACAGCTACCCCTATTTAATTATTTTTTACAAGAAAATATGGATGACAATGGGTTTCATATTATCGTTGTAAAAGATAAATAAATATAAGGACCTAAATTTTGACCATCAAGGTAAATGTGAAAGTGGTAAAACGTTAATGTCAAAAGTATGTGACAGACAAATGTACATAAAATTTTAAAGAGGAAATGAAGAATATTTTTATTATTTATTATTTATTTTTTAAAACAATTTATGAATGAGTGAAATTGAAATTAAAAAAAATTATCGTCTCCATGTTGATTATTGTAGATCCATAGACAAATTGATCGTCTTCAGATTGATTACCAATGTGTAGATCGATATAAATAAAAACTAATTATGTTCAAATCGGTTACCGATGAATGTAAATGACCGTCTTCAGATTTGGAATCGATATACGTAGATCGACAAGAATGAAAATTTAATTGTGTTGGGATTGGTTGATGCGTAGATCAACAAAAATTTAAATTTGATCGTCTTCGGATCGGTTACCGATGCGTAAATCAAAGAGAATGAAAATTTGATCGTCTTCGAATTAGTTACCGATACATAGATTGACAAAAGTGTAAATGATCGTCTTCGTATTGGTTATCGATTCGTAGATCAAAGAGAATGAAAATCTAATCATCTTCGGATTGGTTACCGATGTGTAAATCGATAAAAGTGTAAATGACTGTCTTCAGATTAGTTACCGATGCGTAGATCGATAAGAATGAAAATGATGGTCTTCGGATTGGTTATCGATGCGTAGATAGACAAGAATGAAAATTTGACCGTCTTCGGATCGGTTACCGATGCGTAGATCAAAGAGAACGAAAATTTGATCGTTTTCAAATTAGTTAACGATGCGTAAATGACAAAAGTGTAAATGATCGTCTTCGGATTGGTTACTAATGCGTAGATCAAAGAAAATTTGATCGTCTTCGGATTGGTTACCGATGCGTAGATCGACAAGAATGAAAATGATCGTCTTCAGATTGGTTACCGATGCGTAGATCGACAAGAGTGTAAATGATCATCTTCGTATTAGTTACCGATGCGTAGATCGACAAGAACGAAAATGATCGTCTTCGGATTGGTTGCCGATGCGTAGATTGACAAGAATGAAAGTTTGATCGTCTTCAGATCGGTTACTTATGTGTAGATCGACAAGAATGAAAAGTTGATCGTCTTCGGATTGGTCACCGATGTGTAGATCGACAAGAATAAAAATGAAGTTCTAGACTATAAGCAAAATATGAACCTAGTTTATAATCTTAAGAAATAAGAAAAATATGAATGCGATATTTGTAACGCAAAAATTAAAACACGTATGATGAGCAATTTACAACACAAAGTTGTTGAGCATAATTAAAGTATGAATTTAAGATGCATGATTTATGCATGGTTATTGAGTATAGGTAAAATATGAATGTAAGATTATGGATTTATGCATGTAATGCATTATAAAAAAAATTCTCGTTCATTTCTTTAATTCCCCGATCCTTATGATCTTATATGCCCTAAGATTCAATAGATAAATGAAGATAACAACTGTTTTTGCATGATGACTCTAGTACATCTCGTGTGACCCCTTTTTTCGAGCTGAAGCAAAGTCCATTGTTTAAAATGATCGCTCTCCCTCTTTCTTATGCACCCATATATGTTGAGAATTTATCGAGTTCCCGTGTATATATTTTCAAGTGTCAAAATATTTAAAACTTTTTTTTTATTTCCACATATTTCAAATTCCAACATTTATTATCATAAAACATTTTAAAATAACTGAAACTGAATTAGTTTAGAAAGAGTGCAACGTACAACGTCGAACAACAACATTTGGAAAAAAGTATATTCATTACATTGAGAACAAAACAATTGGGGTTACAATGTGTGGATGAGTTTGTTTAGCTTTAGTTGGAGGGATAACAAACACTAGTCATTTACCATGAATAATAACTGCCTCAGTTTGAACTGCTTGATTTTTTTTTATCCCTAACTTTTGCATGGACCGCTATTCCAAGTTTTCAATCCATCGGGATGCTTTAATTTTTGCCTAGGTTGTCTTTTCAGGATTTCAACCTAGCGAGTCCCATTTTTCAGTCATTTTTTTTTTGTTTTCAAGCATAATATTTTTTTTGACTGCATCTGAATTTACTGGAAATGGAAACTCCTCTCCATCCATTTCTGCGAGTATTAAAGCTCCATCAGAGAAAGCATTTTTCACAACATATGGTCCCTCGTAGTTCGAGGTCCATTATCCACGAGAATCTTTTTTATGGGCAATATTTTCTTTAACACTAAATCCCCTTCTTGAAACTCTCAAGGGCGGACCTTTTTCTCGTAGGTTTTTTTAAGTCTTTTTTGATATAGTTGACCATGGTACAAAGCTATCATTCTTTTTTCTTCTTTGAGATTTAATTGGTCAAATCGTGATTGAACTCATGCTGCCTCTTCTAGTTTTGTATCCATCAAGACTCTGATCGAGGGAATGTCAACTTCAATGGGAAGTACCGCTTCCATTCCATACACCAATAAGAAAGGAGTTGCTCCTGTTGAGGTGCAAACCGAGGTTTTATAGCCATGTAATGCGAAGCATTTCATGCAAATCTTTATATGTCTTTACCATTTTTTGTTTGATTTTCTTGATATTCTTATTTGTTGCCTCTACAGCCCCATTCATTTTCGAACGATATGGCGAAGAATTATGGTGCTGAATTTTGAAACTATCGCACAACTCCATCATTTTGTTATTCAGATTGGTCGCATTATCAGTGATTATCTTATTTGGCAAGTCATATCGACAAATCAAATCTCTTTTGATGAATCTAACTACCACACTCCTCGTCACATTGGCATAAGAAACGGCTTCAACCCATTTTGTGAAATAATCAATAGCTACTAGGATAAACTGGTGCCCGTTTGAGGCCTTAGACTCGATGAGTCCAATAACATACATCCTCACATTGAAAATAGCCATGGTGATGTTAAAACATTCAAAGAGGTGGCCGGTACATGTAATTTATCAGCATAAGCTTGGCATTTATGATAGTTCTTTACGTAACTAAAACAATCAGACTCAATGGTCAAACAATAGTAACCAACCCTTAAGATTCTTCTTGCCATTGCGTGCCCATTTGCATGAGTTCCAAAAGAACCTTCGTGAACCTCTTGAATGATTGTCTTCGCTTCTGCTTTATCCACACATCTGAGGAGGATCATATCATGATTTCTCTTATAAAGCACATCACCGTTTAAGAAGTTCATTGACAACCTCCTCAAAACCCTCTTGTCGTTCTCTGAAATGCCCAATGGATATTCCTTATTCTTAACATAGGATTTGATATTATAAAACCACGGCTTGTCATCCGGGTCTTCTTCTATTGATAAGCAATATGTTGGCTTATCCTTTTATAACCGGCACATCCTGTCCGGTGCTTATTATGAACATTGATGACAATATGGCTAGGGCGTCAGCCAATTGGTTTCCTTCTCAAGGGATATGGTGAAAAGTAATCTTCTCAAAGTGTTTTGTCAATTCTTTGATATGCATATGATACGGAATCAATTTGGAATCTCCCGTTTCTCACTCTCCTTTCGTCTAATGGATGACCAACAATGAATCTTCATATACCTCAAGAACTTTTACCTTTGATTCAATAGCTGCTTTAATGCGCATAACACATGCCTCATATTCTGCAATATTGTTTGTGCAATCAAAACACAATCTAGCCGTAAATTGAGTGAATTGGTTCTCTGGGGAAATCAAAAATGGCCCCAATTCCATGCCCTAATGCATTAGAAGCACCATCAAACACCAACGTCCATTTTTCTTTATCAGATGATTCAGTCTCTTCAAATAAAGTCATTATGCCTTCATCGGGGAATTCACACTGCATTGATTGATAATCTTCTACAGGTTGTTGGACCAAATAGTCTGCTAGTGCGCTTCCTTTGATAGCCTTCTGTGTAACATATACCAAGTCGTATTCTAATAACAACATCTGCCAACGGGCAATCCTTCCAGTAAGCAGGTTTCTCAAAGATGTACTTAATTGGGTTTATTTTAGACATCAACCAAGTTATATGACATAACATGTATTGCCTCAACCGACGAGCAGCCCATGCTAATGCGCAACATGTTCGTTCGAGCGGTGAATACCTTGTTTCGCAGCTGTTGAACTTTTTGCTCAAATAATAAATAACATGTTCTTTCTTACCAGATTCATCATGTTGCCCCAGTACACAATCCATTGACTCTTCAAGTACTGTTAAGTACATAATAAGTTATCTCCCCAAAGAACTAGTTCACTCCATTTACGGTTAGATTGTGTTTTGATTGCACAAACAATATTGCAGAATATGAGGCATGTGCCATGGGCATTAAAGAAGCCATTGAATCAAAGGTAAAAGTTCTTGAGGTATATGAAGATTCATCGTTGGTTATCTATCAGACAAAAGGAACGTGGGAAATTCGAGATTCCAAATTGATTTTGTATCATACGCATATCAAAGAATTGACAGAATATTTCGAGAAAATCAATTTTCACCATATCCCTCGAGAAGGAAACCAATTGGCTGACACCTTGGCCAAATTGTCATCAATGTTCAAAATAAGCACCGGTTAGGATGTGTCGGTCATAAAAATTCAATCAAAGGATAAGCCAGCATATTGCTTATCAATAGAAGAATAGCCTAACGGCAAGCCATAGTTTTATGATATCAAATCCTATGTTAATAAGAAGGAATATACATTAGGTGTTTCAGAGAACGATAAGAGAGTTTTGAGGAGGTTGTCAATGAGCTTCTTAAATGGTGGTGTGCTTTATAAGAAAAATCGTGATATGGTCCTCCTCAGATGTGTGGATGAAACGGAAGGTGAGAAAATCATTCAAGAGGTTCACGAAGGTTCTTTTGGAACTCATGCAAATGGGCATGCAATGGCAAGAAAAATCTTAAGGGTTGACTATTATTGATTGACCATGGAGTCTGATTGCTTTAGTTACATAAAGAAATGTCATAAATTTCAAATCTATGTTGATAAGGTACATGTACTGCCAACCTCTTTGAAAATCTTAACATCACCATGGTCATTTTTAATGTGGAGAATGGATGTTATTGGACTCATTGAGCCTAAGACTTCAAATGGACACCGATTTATCCTAGTAGCTATTGATTATTTCACAAAATTGGTTGAAGCCGCTTCTTACGCCAATGTGACGAGGAACGTGGTGGTTAGATTCATCAAAAGAGAATTGGTTTGTATTTACGACTTGCCAAATAAGATTATCACTGATAACGCAACTAATCTGAATAATAAAATGATGAAGGAGTTATATGATTGTTTCAAAATTTAGCACTATAATTCTTCGTTATATCGTCCGAAAATAAATGGGGCTATAGAAGCAGCAAATAAGAATATCAAGAAAATCATACAAAAGATGGTAGAGACATATAAAGATTGGCATGAAACGCTTCCCTTTGCATTACATGGCTATAGAACCTGGATTCGCACCTTAACAGGAGTAACTCATTTCTCATTGGTGTATGGAATGGAAGCGATACTTCCCATTGAAATTGAAATTCCCTTGATCAAAGTCTTGATGGAAACAAAACTAGAAGATGCAGAGTGAGTTCAATCACGATTTGACCAATTAAATCTCAAGAAAGAAAAAAGAATGATAGCTCTGTGCCATGGTCAGCTATATCAAAAAAGACTTAAAAAGCCTACAAAAAAAGGTCCGCACTCGAGAGTTTCAAGAAGGGGATTTAATGTTAAAGAAAATATTGCCCATAAAAAAAGATTCTCGTGGAAAATGGACCCTGAACTACGAGGGACCATATGTTGTGAGAAATTCTTTCTCTGGGGGAGTTTAATACTCGCAGAAATGGATGGAGAAGAGTTTCCACTTCCAATAAATTCAGATGTGGTTAAAAAATATTATGCTTGAAAACAAACAAAAATGACTGAAAAATGGGACTCGCTAGGTTGAAAACCTGAAAAGACAAATTAGGCAAAAATTAGAGCATCGCGATAGATTGAAAACTTGGAAGAACGGTCCATGCAAAAGTTAGGGATAAAAAAAAAAATAATAATCAAACACTTTAAACTGGGGCAGTTATTATTCTTGGAAGTTGACCAAAAGTAGTCTTATATTATAAGAATGACTAGCGTTTGTTATCCCTCCAACTAAAGCTAAACACATTCATCTATACATTGTAACCCCAATTGTTTTGTTCTCAATGTAATAAATGTACTTTTCCCGAATGTTGTCATTTAATGTTGTACGTTGCACTCTTTCTAAATTAATTCAATTTCATGGTCAATTGTTCTAGCATTTTAAAATGTTGTTTTATGATAATAAATGTTGGAATTTGAAATATTTGGAAATATAAAAAAAATGTTTTAAATATTTGACACTTGAAAATATATACGTTGATACTCGATAAATTCTCGACATATATGGATGCATAAAAAAGAGGGAGGATGATCATTTTGAACAATAGACTTTGCTTCACCTCGAAAAAAGGGTCACACAAGATGTACTAAAGTTATCATGCAAAAACGGTTGTTATCTTTATTCATCCATTGAATCTTGGAGCGTATAAGATCATAAGGATCAGGGAATTAAATAAATAAACGAGAATTTTTTTTTTTATAATGCATAACACACGTAAATCCATACATCTTACATTCATATTTTACCTATACTCAATTACCATGCACAATGCATAACACGCATAAATCGCGCATCTTACATTCATACTTTAATTATGCTCAACAACTTTGTGTTGTAAATTGCTCATAATACGTGTTTAAATGTTTGCGTTAGAAATATCGCATACATATTTTTCTTATTTCTTAAGATAATAAACCAAGTTCATATTTTTCTTATGGTCTAGAACTTCATTTTCATTCTTGTCGATCTACGCATCGATGACAAATCCGAAGACGATCAAATTTTCATTTTTGCCGATCTACGCATCGGTAACTAATCCGAAGACGATCATTTTTGTTTTTATCGATCTACGCATCGGTAACTAATTTGAAGACGATCATTTACAATCTTGTCAATCATCGGTGACCAATCTGAAGACGATCATTTTCATTCTTGTCGATCTACGCATCGATAAATCATCTGAAGACGATCATTTACACTTTTATCAATCTACGCATCGGTAACCAATCCAAATACGATCAAATTTTCATTTTCTTTGATCTACGCAAGGGTAACCAATCCGAAGACGATCATTTACACTTTTGTCGATCTACGCATCGGTAACTAATCCAAATACGATCAAATTTTCATTCTCTTTGAACTATGCATCGATAACCGATCCGAAAACCGTCAAATTTAAACTTTTGTCGAGTCTACGCATCGATAACTAAGCTTGGCAAAATGTAACATTTTAAGATGTCTGAGTTGCAACAACTTGACCATCTTAAGCTAAGCTAGGCAAAATGTAACATTTCAACCACTCTTTTTAGCCACATTGATTTTGAATAACATGGATGTTCATTTTATTAAAGATGATAATGATAAATCGGAGAATGAATTTTGAATGTCTATGATTTTAAAAAGTGGTTGATGTTAATTGTACTTAGTCCATAATTTAAATAAAATAATAAGATGACAATTATTATAACACTAAAAGAATTCAATAAAGCTGAAAAAATTTAATAAGACTTTTAACGAAAATTAAAATGCTTATTTATGGTAAACAAAATTCAAATTAAAGGTATAACACTAAACAAAACTATAAAATTATTACAAAGATGAGTTTAGAAATAGTTACCACACAAGTTGAATATTTGTTATACTCGTTGATTTGCTTTGTTTGTATTTTTATTTTAAGTTGTTGTATTCTTCCTTAACTTATTTCATGCTTCATTTATCTTACTAACAAAAACTCTTACTAACTTAAAAAAAATCAAAACTAAAAACTGTTCAACCTCTTACTAGCTAAAAAAATAAAAACTGCAAACTCTATAACTCCCTCTAAGGATGAATTTGTTCTCAGTTTATAGACAAAAATGATTAATCTTTGTATCTATGGGATAGAGTTGAGTTCTAGATTATCACTTGTTTTTGCAGAAAAATTGGACTGTTAATCTTAATCTAAAAGGAAAAAATAAAAATAAAAAAGGACACACTTTTAAATTGCTTGTATACTTAGTAAAAGTTGTAGCCATTTTAAGAAATAAAGAAAAGGCAAAATTGACTAAAAAGGGATTGGAAAGATGCACACAAGGAAAAATTGCAATTTTTTTAGGAAATAAAAAAAGAAAAGCAAAAAAAGCTAAAAAGGGTTAAAATGATGGTGTGTGAAGCTGTAAAGGTGAAAAGAAAGAAGGCTGAAAAGATGGAAGGGAGTGCTAATGCTGCTCAAAAACAAAAAATAAAATAAAATAAAAAAAATAAAAATAAAAATAAAAATAAAACAACAAAAACTAAGAGGGAACCAGAACTAGAACTAGAGGATACGACTAGAGGCAGAACCAAAAAATAACACTAGAGGCAGAACCGAAATCAGAGGCAAGACCGGAACCAGAGGTAGATCTAGAGGATAACACCAGAGCAAAAACAGAACAAGAGAATAACACCAGAGGCAAAAACGGAATTAGAGGCAGAACCGGAGGATACCACCAAAGGCAGAAACGGAACCAGAGGATACCATCAGAGGCAGAAACGGAACCAGAAGATACCATCAGAAGCAGAAACAGAGGATGCCACCAGAGGCAGAAACAGAGTTAGAGGCAAAACCAGAGTATACCACTAGAGGTAGAAACGGAACTAGAGGATAACACCAGAGGCAGAACTAGAGAATACCAATAAAGGCAGAGATGTACATTTATTTAACTTTGAAAGCCTTGATGCATAAAAGGCCAACCAAGCAAAACAGTAATGATATCCGGGAAAAATTGCATATAGAGCTTTACACCTTAAGCTTCAATTGTTTTCAAAATTCTTATTTGCAACCCTACCAAGTGTGGTGTAAGGAACGAGGCACAAGAAAATGATGATATTACCTATATCAGAGCTTCTTTACAACTTCCTCAATTACACGACAATAGTAAGTCATTCTCCTAATTGCATTCTTCGCTTCTTCAAAATTCCATCTTTGAAAGGCATGAGCAAAGGAATTAGACCAATTTTGAAGTTTCTCCTGCATCTGGATGAACAATCAAAGGATGATATGAAGAAACAACATCGAAATAATCATAACTCAAAATCTGTATTTTAACTGATTATGCAATCTCTTTTGTAGCAAAGCACTTCTGCCTTGCAAATTTGAATTTCCAAGCATACCTGAGAACGTATGTCATTCAAAGCCTTGGAGTTTGTTGCTTCTTCAACTTCTTCCCTAATTTCCATAATCTGGAGAAAATTTTAGCAACAGATTGGGATTAGATTGGAGATTAGACTTTACTTGTATAGAAGAGTGAAAGATGAGATATAAGAGACAGTAAACAATATGCATAGTATACTTTGTAGCACCAATACTTCTGATTGAATGCGTGTCCAGTGTCCGACACAGACACAGACGCGTGTGATTACATTCAATTCATTCATTTCTCAAATTATTACCAGTGTCGATGTGTCAGTATCGTGTCCAGTATTTGTCTTTGTCTGTGTTTCATAGATACTATACAATTAACTTTACCAATTTAAATTCCAGGGTTCAATTTTATGTTCTAGAAAAGGAAGCCAATTTATTTAAGAGAAAGATAAATAAAAGCTGAGCAAACCAAAATGACAAAAGAAAACGTTTACCTATAACAAAATGCCATTTCCATTTCCATTGAACATATACATTGCTGGAGTGCAATTTCTATAATGAAACTACACATGTTATTTAACTTTCAAAGAAGGTAAGCCAACCTTCTAACAGCTGAGAAAGCACATCTATAATTGGAAATGGATTATCAAATGCTAAAATAAATAAACTTATTCATCACGGTTTCAATATAATCAACTGTTGTAACTAGCCACCACAATTGTACAGAGATTATATATATATATATTCTAGATATCTTTATTTTTGTCTGGACGATAGAGACGCAGGCGCAGGTATTTTAAAATTCAAATAAACCTTGAGAATGAGATGTGTATAAGCTTCCAAGAGAATAACTCTCCACTTATTTTTTGAGGAACTTCTTTCACTGTTATTTTGTTTACTACAGAAACCAGGGTAAAGATAAATTTCACAGGCTTTATTCAATTACCTCTGCTAGTAATTCTGGATCTGAAATTGTCTGCTCCTCATCAACTTCCACTCCATTGATCTTCAGCTAAAAAATACGGCACAACATTACTTTGTATCAAGAAGAAGAAACAGTAAACAATATATAACTAAAGAAAGTGATGGAAAGCTTGTTGATGACATATTTAACTTATTTATTTCTATGATCAAATAATAAATTTCTACATCATAGATATATTTTCACCATTGAACTTTTAAGATGTTCAGATTACGTAGAGATTTCCGCTACTGCAATTATGCATCGTCAATTTGATTCTTGGCGTGGAAATAAGCTTACCATGTAAATCGCTCTTGACAAAGGCTTGCTAAGTGTACGGTAAGCATCGACCACTCTTGCAGATTGTTCAGCAGCAAATTCTCTTTCTTTCTAACAAATCGATGTAAATAAAAAATAAAAAAACATAAAAAAAAGTTGTTAGTATCTCCAAAAACACATTCAACTTCGCTACCTTACCGTTGCTCGATGGTCAAATTGAAGTAATATTTGTGATTTTTTAAAATATTAAAGTCTCTACCTTTCGGAGCAATCAACTTGAAAATTCCAAAATCAACTGAAGTCCGAATAAAAATAACATTTGAATGAAATCCTATATCAACTTTCTACAAACGTTTCTACCTTTCAAATACTATTAATATCCATTTGACTTGTGGGTGCCTAATACTGCAACCTATATAACAGCAGAAATAAACACAGTTTAAGAACAAACATAAAATTGGATCTAAGCTGCAACCACTATGATTCTAACATGCAGAGAACAAAGGTATTGTAAGGTAAATAATAAGTTGGAAAAAAGTAACAACTAAATAGACTTTGAAAAATTGAAATCAACGACATACATATATCAACTAAATAAACAAGAGACATCATATAGATATATGCAACCTTTCAAATAAAGATCCAAGTCTTTAAGACACAAACATCAAACTGCAACAAATTTGTCTTTCTCAGAAATCCAAATCACAAACCCCTCCCCTCCCTTAAAGACTGAATGAAAATTATGAAACAAAAAAACTCTTACCATTGCTCACCGGTCATCTCCAATTCCAAACAAAAATAATTAAAAAAAAAAAAGGGGGAATAGTATGAAATAAAAAGGAAGAGGAAAGGACATATCCCCTAAGACAAACCTGAGATTTTGAATGCACCAAATCAGGATGTAGTTTCTTTTGCCACTCTTTGTACTTCCCCTCCAAATCGATACCCTCTACATCATACTTCCTCTCCCTGTTTTCAATTCAAAAAAGACAAAATACATTGCTATTGAGTTTCTCAACTTATTTATCATAGCCTTAAATATACTTTTCGTCCTTTATCTTTTACCTAATAATTATAAATAATTAAAAAGATAAAGAACAAAACGAATAATTGGTAAAAGATAAAGAAGAAAATTATATTTAAACCTTTATTATAATATTCACACAATAATAATAAATCAATGAATAGGCAGTCATTTTAGTCTCTGAATGTGTATGGTGTAGTCACAATAATACCTAAATGTATCAAAATTACCAAAACATACCTAAATATGTTGTTTGTTAGTCATTTTGGTCCTCGAATTTGTCTTTAGTTAGTCATTTTTAATCCTCAAATGTCTTTTTTCTTGATCAATTTAGTCCTTAAAATTACTAATAGAAAATATATTGGAGATGTATTAGCAATTTCAGTACATTCAGAGGTTATAGTGACAACCCGCACATTCATGGACCAAAATGGATATTTACTCATCAATAGATTTCTTTTCCTCCATTACAGAAAAAAATAACCATATGTTGACAGTCCAGATATAGAACTCAACTCAGAAACCTAACAAAGACACCATTATGACACCTAAAAGAATACAATTTCCTCTTGATCTTGATGACAGAACATGCATAATACATTACATCCTTTACAATTAAACAAGTTCTAGAATATAAAGTAAAATAAAATAAAATAAAATAATAATCAAACAGCTTCCTAATAAAAGATATATATGCCTCAAATCAACACAATCCATAATAAAGATAAAAACTTTGTTAACAATTTCAGCACCCATAACAAATAAAAAATAAAAAATCACAGAAACTTACGACCCAAAAATTTGGAAATAGTCAATGGAATGATCAACGGGTTGAATGGAGCAACAAGATTGACAGAAGAGGAAAGGTGCGGATTGAGGAACAGCATGACAGTTCCAGCACGTAGTTTGGAAATTCTCTTCAGATTTTGAGCATGAGCTTTTCCTGCAGAATCTAAGAAACCCAAAAGGGGAAGAATAACAGAGACTATCACAGGGTGTAAAGGGTGGTGATGGAATTATTGGAGATGATGAATGAAGAGAAAGTTTAAGGAGATGAGAAAAACGTCGGGGAATTGAAGTTAAAGTGCGGTTGAAAAATGTTGAAAGGGGTGTGAAAAGTAACTTCTTTGACATTGTGTAAGAAGAAGAGTTGCAGAAGCTAGCGATTCCTGAATTTTGGAAGGGTTTAGCTTATTCTACAGTGGATCGGGTATTGAAGTGGTTTATGGTGGATGGTAGTTATTGACCGTTAGATTAAGCAGTCTTACCGAATTTTAGTATGGTCTCTCTGCACTGAACCAAAGCGCCCATTTCTCAGATCTATCTTCCTCTCTGACGGAGCAGAATTCTCCGATGAATGAGAGTAGTTGATCACGATGAATTTAAGGGAATAGGTTCCGAAGACTGAACAACTGCGGTGGAATGGGATAATTTGTTGGTCGGTGATACCATTGATGGTGGTGACGCAGTGCTGTAGCTTCAGTGTTCGTTTTTGGGTTCCATTTTAATAAATATACTTTAATTTAGTTAATTAAAATAAATAAATATATTTTAATTGTTAAATTAAATTTTATTTCTAAATTCTTTTTTATTTTAGATAATAAACTTCAACCTTGTTAATTCACACAACCGTAAAATTTTGTATTCGAAGTCGAAATATCAGCATTTAAAATTTGGTTACATTGAAAAATCCTAAAGTGTAATTCGAACTAAAACCGACTAAATCAACAAAAAAGAGAAAATCAATTTGGAGTAGGTTTTTTCGGGTATTCTTGTAGGTGACTAAACCTGACCGAGAAGTCTTTTACCATTTAGACGTTAATACTAAAAAAGTATGACAAGAGAGACGTGATTTTCTAATATCTAATGTATGTGACGTGACTTGTTAGAAGTCTCTCCCTATACTTTACGGCTGCATGTTACAAGCTACAACTAGCAATTGTTGCATTTAATACGAAAAATCATAGCTACTAGCCTACATACTAGATATCATAGCTACTAGCCTACATACTAGTACTAGTATCATAGCCACTAGGGCTGGACAAGAACAGCCGGCCCGACTGAAACCGACCAGTCCGAGGCCCAAAACACGCATGCGGGCGGATAGAGTCGGGTAGAACGGGTAAGCGGGTGGGGAATGGCGGATTGGGCTGGTTATACATGGGCGGGTTCGGGTTGTAAAAATTGGACCGTAATAAACCGAACCCGACCGTAGATGTGTGTGATGGGCGTTTGGGCCACCAGAAAGCAACAGGCCCAGTCCCAATCCTACCACGATCCAAAGTATAAATAGTTACTAATAACCAAACCCTAATTTTTTCATTCTGCCTCCACACTCTCTCTTCGCCGTTTCCACTTTCAGAACGAAACCCTAACTCTTTTCTCATTCCGCCTCCACACAAAACCCTAACTCTTTTCTTATCCCGCCTCCACACAAAACCCTAACTCTTTTCTTATTCCGCCTCCACACAAAACCCTAACTCTTTTGCTTTGTTCAAGTCTCTTTTCGACTATCGTTCCAATTTATGTTCGTCGTGGTTCCATTGTAAGTCTAACATCCTTCATTATTTTAGTTATTTTGTAGCTTTTTTTTTTCTTTCACATTTAGCGTTTTCATTTTCTTTCAACATTTTTTCATTTTCGTTCAACATGTATTTATTTTCATTTTTGAGGTTGATAGCGGAACAAACTTGATGTATTGAAGGGTTGAAGTATCACCATATCTTTATTATTAAAGGTTATAGCTTTTAATGTTTTTATTTTTTTGTTTAGGATGTCTTCTGACAAGACTTTTTTAGGTTTTGATTTTAGAGTTGAGATTTACGATTTTTATCATTTTGTTTAAGACTTAGGGTTTCTGGGTTTTGTTATTATGTATTTTCTTCAAAGAGCACTTATAGGTTTTCTCTGTATTTTTAGTTTAAGGTTTGGATATTGATTATGGTTTGTTTAAGTGTTCTGGTTTTTTTTTGTTTTATTCCTAAAAAATGTATAATATTTTATTTCTACTGATTATGGTTTGTTTATGTGTTATATGTGAAGGTTTCTAGTTTAAGGTTTGGATACTGATTATGGTTTGTTTAAGTGTTATGGTTTTTTTTTGTTTTATTCCTACTGATTATGGATTGTTTATGTGTTCTATGTGTAGGTTTAGATACTGATTATGGTTTGTTTATGTGTTCTATGTGAAGGTTTCTAGTTTAAGGTTTGGATAATGATTATGGTTTGTTTAAGTGTTCTGTTTT
>JBBPBQ010020324.1:25325790-25453123 GCA_037974755.1 Cicer yamashitae | reverse complement strand
TTTTTTTTTTTTGTTTTATTCCTAAAAAAGGTATAATGTTTTATTCCTACTGATTATGGTTTGTTTATGTGTTCTATGTGCAGGTTTATGGTTGAAATTAATCACATTTTTGAAAGAATATGATATTTTATTTGTGGATTGAAATGATATGCAGTACCATTGAAGGCTTAAATCTTGTTATGTTGATTGTTGATTTATGGTCTCATGGTTCATCATCAATCAATGAAAAAATGGGACAATATCTAAATTTTGAAGGAAAAATAATCAATTTAAAAGTGAGACAAAATTAGATTAATATAAATGAAAGTATTACTATTTTGATTAGTTTTGCATTGTAAAAGGGTTGATTATTCAAAGGAAAATTGAGTCAACAATAATTTAATATTAAAGGAGTAAATTAACAAAATTATTTTACTCAAATTAACCTCTTAAATAAATATAAAAATGCTTGGTAAAATTAATTGGGACAAATCATATTGAATGGCCCAAAAAAAAATTTATGGACTTGATTGGACAAAAAAATCAATTTAGACTCAACAAATATGACATAGCCCAAGAAGTGTCTAACCCGAATCTACCCACCTGTATGACCTGTTCACCTGTGACCCGACACCCGCCCAAACCGAAAATTTAAATGGGCGAAATTGGACCTCTTTTCACCACCCGCAGATTGGACCGGATTTAGAATTTGGGCCCAAACCCACCCAAACCCGCCCGTTGTCCACCCCTAATAGCCACTACTAGTAACAATAAATAACACAATTAAGAAATTAAAAATAAGTTAAAAATAATAAAAATATTTCTTTGAAAATGTATTGAAAGTTGTCATTCAACTTTTTGAAAGTTTATGCTTTTGATTTATTAATAAATATTATTAGGTCATTTGTTAGCGAAACTTTTTAAATTTAATATATAAAACCAACATGTTTGCCTGTTTTTGTAAAAAAAAAATTTTAAAATTGTTATATGAAAATTCATAAAGTTAAATTTAATGAAACGTTCCAACACCCTACTTAGAATATATCGTATAATGGTCTTATTCGCAATAATAAAGGAAACACTCTTATGAGTTTTTATGAGAATATTGATCTGGAAAATATCCTACTTGTTGAGACTTATACCCTTCTCTATAGTGTCAGGATCATTCAGAGTATGAACCTTAAGAAGGTTCTTTTAGATGTGACTTTAAACCCTTGATTAATATGAGCAGATGTGTCTCTTCTACTTCGTCGAGTCTCCAGCCTCTCGTTAAAGAGGTCTATTCTATTATCTATCTTTGTGATTGAAGTACTTATCTTTCTCATGTGTTCTGTGAAGCCAACCGTAGTATAAATTATCTTGCTAAAGAAGGTCTACATATCAATCTTACCTTATTTTTTATTAATGATATTTCACCGCATTTTAGCATTTTATTGCAAACTGATTGTATGGGACAATCCATCTACAAGTTCTAATTCATACAAAAAAAAAATTAACATTTATAAATTTACAATTTATAAAAAAATTTAGCAATATTTAGAATAATTTTTCTTCATTAGATCTGACAAGTTTCAAACCCAATAAAATAGCAATATTTTCTAATAATCAAGTCATCTTGTTGTCTTTGAACTTCTTGGAGGTACTCATCAATCCATACAAAGTTTTCTTCCTCAATATTCTTTTTCAAATGGAAATTATTAGCTAATAAATAATATTTTTTTTAAAAAATATTATGTATTTATAATGTATTAAAAAACATACTCAAGCTGTCTAAACAATAAAGTTTCATATAAAATTTCATACATAATTAAATCTGGGTTAGTTCTTTTGTACCAACAAACTATAAATCATTAAATGCAATAATATGTATCTCTCTTAGATAATATATGTCAAACATCAAACATGATTTTAACTAAAAGTGTCAATACTTCAGAGTATATAGATATCATTTTTTTTTTAACCAAACATTAATAAAACACTTTTCAAGGTAAAATTAAGGAAATGCTCGATTCTTATTTTAGATGATAAAAGAAAAATTCATGTACGAACACTATAAATATTGTTTACATATAAATGTTCAACTTTGTAAAAGTTTAGAAAGAACTTAAACGAGAGTTTCACATTTTTGGTGGTAAGCACAAGATTTGCTAGGATATCATTTTGTTTCACACTTTTTAATATATTATTTTGAAAAAAAACAAAACAAAATTTCAACTAATGGCAGATGATTATTAAATAGGCATTTGCTTTAGATACAATAAATTTTCAAAACTTAAATAATAAGTTGGGATTTGTATATATATTAACGGTGTTGAAAATCACAGTTGAACAAAAGAAGGAGAGAAATAATTAAAGAGAAATATTAAACTTCAAATGAGTATGAAGAATTAGTATACAATAGTGTATGATACACATTTATATAGTGTTCCGAAGGCAACTAACATAAATACTTTTCATCTAATCATAACTAATTTCTTACTACTTTAATATAATTCTAATACATATCTAATTATATTCAACCGCATGGATTAAATTCCAACTTGGGAAGAAAAGTGCAATGTAACGAATGAAATAAAATTACAAAAAATATAAAACAAGTTGTAATTACATGGCTGAACAAGAAAGTAGTAGGGCCGAGATTCATAATTATCGTCGAAGTCTTCTGCCTACTTTGAACTAACTTGAAAATCTTTCGATGTTTCCACAACACTCACTCCAATATAGAATAAAGAATCTCATTCTTTGGTCTCAAAGGAAAAGTTTGGCCAACAAAGCTTAATCGTCATAGGATGGAAGCATAGAGAAAATGAAAAACGTCTAATACCATATGACAAAAAAACAAATAGAATGATAATTATTTTACTATATATCATAATGTAGAAGCACAAAGATAATTAGAAATGTTTAACTACCATAAATAGAAACATACAACAAATTCAATATTGGCTAATCAAGAAATGAAAAATAATAGGGATAAATCACCAAACTTTTGGAGATTATGAGAAACAGTTTTTTTTTTCAACAACTCAACAATCTTTCTTTATAAATTTTGGTATGACCATAAATATTTACCCGATAGTGCAAAAAATAATGAAGATGAGAGCATCAACAAAAAATATTTGAGTGATGAGCATACACATCCTTCCATGTAGAAGAGGAAACAAAATCTTTCCAAGCAAAGATCAAAGCATTTTGAACACATAATGGGTGGTTTTCTTCCAAAGTAGACCTTCACATTGTTGGGTTGTTTCTTTGATATGAATATAGTGAAAAGAGAACCCAACACTCAACTATTTAAATTCCATAGGAGGTTAAAAAAAACATATTCTTGCACAGTTGAATAGTGAGAATCAATCTTCAATGCAAAACTTGAGATCAACATCAAACACATCTTTATCTTGAAGAGTAACATTTCGATGGATAGTGAACTCCTTCAACAATTCAAACTTCTTTAAGGCCATCACTTTATTTTATGCAAAACAAAAAAGAATTTTGAAATCTTGGAAAAAAAATCAACGAATCAACGAAGTAGAAACCACCACGGATCAAAGAGAGAGAGTGAAGAGCTACATAGAAAATTATCTTTGTCTCTAACCAATAAAATTGCAAGTGATTTCCTTAGCAAAAATGTGATGAATCTTATCTCTAATCAATAAAATTGCAAGTGATTTCCTTAGCAAGAATGTGATGAATCTTATTTGAAATTGTGAATATTTGTTGTAACAAGAAGATGATGAATAAAGGTAAAAATGAAATTAGCTAGAACCAACTAGAATCTTGACGAAAATCTCCAAAGTTCAATAGAAAATGAAAAAGTAAGAATGAATCAATTAAATTTCAACGAAAATTTTCTTAAGAAAATCTTGAAAAGTAATGTTACAGAATAATTATTGTTTTGATACCATATTGAAAATCATAGATGAATCTAAGAAAGAGAGAAATAATTAAAAAGAAATATTAAACTTCAAATAATAGTGTGAATAATTATTATACAATTAGTATAAGATACATATTTATATAATACCCCTAAGATAACTAACATAGTTACCTTCCATCTAATTATATCTAACAAACAATGTAAAAAAAATAAAACAGAGAGCCCTTCAAATCTTATCATTTAGATATCTAGTTATATTATTTCTAAACATACATAAATAAAGAAATGTGATTCAACATTTGTGTAAAGTTTTTTTCCATTGTGCATGTAAATTAAACTCTGGAAATAATTCTTGAAACAAATTTAATTAAACTCTAGAAATAATTCTTAAAACAAATTTATTGTTCTTGTGACAAGTATAGATTTTGGACAGTACGCGTTGAGTACTAAAATTTACACAAATTTTATACTCATAATCTCTTGAAAAGGGAACATATGCACATAAAGAAAACATATCATTTAGATATTAGTTATATTGTTTCTAAACATACATAAATAAAGAAATGTGATTCAACATTTCTGTAAAGTTTTTTCCATTGTGTATGTATATTAAATTCTAGAAATAAACTTTAAAACAAATTTAATTAGAAATAATTCTTAAAACAAATGTATTATTCTTGTGACAAGTATGGATTTTTGGACAATACGCATGATCTTATTATTTGAGTACCAAAATTTACACAAATTTTATACTCATAATCTCTTACAAAGGGAACATATGCACATAAAACATTTAAAAATAATTATTACAAAAAACGGTTACAATGAATATTCATTCACAAAATTGGGTATCCTTAAAATACACTTTAAAATTCATATCTCTACCTTTTAAATACTACTAGTGTGTGATATCCTCCTAAGTTGGACTTTTTTCATTTTTTTCAATTCACACAATACTAGTTCCAAGCCAAGTTCCAACAATCCTCCACTTAAATTTAAAAAAGTGTTTCTGAAATAGCCCCAAACGCTCTTATAAGATTATGCATAAACGTCTTTTTGACATCAAACTCATACACAATTTCGCCTTCGGTATACACGTGTACTAAACTATTTAGATCTGGGGTTACATGTTGACAATATGCCTCAAAATACCATGTCTTCTATCCTCTCCTATTAAACTTTCCCCTTTTGGTTAATGCAGGAAAACTAAAGCACATACATTTTTTCTGCCTGCTCAACTTCTTTGTTACATTTGAGGACATACCTTGTGTCACAATGGTGTTAATATTTTTCTCCCTTCTTGACTTAACTTTGTCATCTGAAGACATGTCTTGGACCAAATCAATGTTTAGTTGCTTGTTCCGGCATGTTGCTCCGTCCATTATTGCATGGCTTGCCTCGGTATGTCTTGAAAGATGCTGCTTTGATAAAGTTGGAATTACTTTGTTAGAATTTATTTCCTTTAAGTTAGAATTTGTTCCTGTATACCTGAAAGAAGGCATGATAAAAAAAATAAAATCAAACACCAATTAAATATATAATATCAATTATCAACAACATTAACTACTACTTTTCATATTTACAAACAGTTGTAAAATATGTTCTTGTGTAGTTAGTTGCTAATGAGAATGGAATTAGCAATCACATTAACTTGTATTTATGGTAAATACATTATAAATACAGCCTTGCATAGTCTCATAAAACAAGTAAATCATCAAACTGATCCCTAAAATTGTAAGAGTCGGTCATTTTAGATTTAGGACATTTTCTTCGTTCCGGTTATCAGGGGTTGAAACTTAAACCCCTCCCGAAATTCTTTCTTTTGAGTGAGTGTAAACTCAATAAAAAGAAAAATCAAAGTACCAAAATGCACCAGAGAAGAAAATCTATGATTTGAAAGGGAAAACCAATATGTCATTTTCTAAAGCTTGGGAACTCACAGAAGCATATTGCTTTTAGAGATTAAAAAGGCATTTGGTTGGTATGAATGAGGTAGAAGCTTATAAACTTAATTGGAATGAAAAAGAAGATTAGGGATTTGGTTTTGGATGAGGAAGAAGAAGACCCAAAATTTCAATCCTTCAATTTGGTCTCTATGACATGTCACAGATGTAGCTTGGAGTGCCACATAGGCACTTAACATGCCAGCTCATACAGTGTGGCAAAAGAATTTTACGGAAAGACTAAATTTATTAATGTCTTAGAAATTCAAGAATGTTTTTGTTAATTTGTAAATTTCAGGGACTAAAATGACCGACCCTTGCAATTTCAGGGACTAATTTGATGATTTACTTCTGATTAGACACACAGAAATTACATAATATTTCATGGTTACAGTAGTAGTTCGATCTTGCTGTCCATTTTTTTTTCCACAAACCATATGGAAGAGGGGTGAAAATCTAAACACATAATAACCTTTAGACAATCGTAGAATAAGTAGCATAATCACCTTAAGTTTTGGATGCCAGAGTTAGTCTCAGGTGCTTCTTGTGAAGTTCCCTCCAGTATATCTTTATTTGATACCTCAACACTAACCTCATTTTTATGACAAGGTTTAACATTTTTTATGGAATATGAATCAACTCTACCATATCTTTTCATGCAAGGTGACTCTTCATTGGCAAAGCTAGAAGAGGCCATCCGTGAATTTAATCGGTATTCCCTAACCATTGAAATGGCCTTGTCTAATGTTTCTAGAGCCTGTTCGACCTCCGAGCGGATAAATACACTCCTCTTGCCTTTTTGTACATTTTCACCAACTTCCTCATTCGGAATGTCGTCTACTTTCTCATCATCGTCCACACTTTTCATAATCTCTTCCTTACCTAATTCTACAATCTCACCGAAAGCTTTCCTATTTTCTAGTACTGTCGCATTCATTGCCGATGACATGACATTATTTGAATGTTGATTTCTTTTATCCTTTTTAGATACATCGTTTCCCCCACCCTGCTTAGTTTCAAAAAGATCTTCAGAAGGGTGACTTCTTGCAAATTGCTGAAGCTCTCCGCTATTCGCAGCCTTTGATTTACTTGTAGTAGCGCCACTATATAGAGCCTCGCGAATTCTAGCATACAATGGATCCCCCAAGGCCTTGCTGAATTCTTCTTTATCACGGCTCATCACAGAAGCCACAACCTATAATATTATATGGGTTGGTTAATGTTAAAAGATGATAGAAAATAGTACCAAATAGTAATGTGACGATGCAAAGATGTTTCACATTTATATGAGCATGATGAGAAGTGTCAATGAAATTGGCAGTTTTCATAATCATTAATTGTGCAGATTTGATGATATTTGTAATTATGTAATTATTCTCATAATTAATTAGTTCAGCTGTAGATTAGTTGTAATAGTAAGACTTAAGGCTACGTATCATTTTGTATCAACATTATTTAACGGAGAATTCTCCAATGGAAATGATACATTTTACCAATCAGAAATCATGAGTTTAACAAGAAGAACATTGTAAATCAGTTGAATCCATCTTTCAAACTAGCCTTTGCAATTGAAATAAGCTTAGTTCACAAAGCCAAAGTGAAAGTTGGTGAAATAATCAAAGAATCCATGTTAATTAGCATGATGAAGATAAACCTCATAAGTATATGACTTTCATTTAAATAGCGTAAAATGAAGTATATGAAATGTAAGTTTAGCATGAGGAGCACAAATTCTAACTTAGAAGTGAAAATTGGAATACTTATCTGAAAAGTCTCATGGTTTAAGAATCTTGAGTTCATCATACAAAATAACGGGGAGGTAGAGGAAGAAATAAATCACAAGATTCAAATGGGGTGGACGAAATGGACGATTGCTTCTAGAATAACTTGTGATTGAAATGTGCAATTCAATCTTAAAGGAAAATTTTACCACAAAGTTATAAGACCGACAATGTTATATACGACTAAATGTTGGGTGGTAAAGAGCCAACAAGAAAGTAAGTTCAATATTGTAGCGCTGAGCATTTTATAATTGATGAATGGTACACAAGACAAGATTAGGAATGAAAACATTAAATGAAAGTGAGATTAACACCTATCGTAGAAAATATGGAATATCTTGATTTAGATGGTCTAGGGATGTATGAAGAAAATCTTTATAATCATTGGAAGAAAACTATAGGCTAAAGCATTAACAATTATATGGAATTTAATGATTTGTCATTGGACATGATTTATGATAAGGCATTTTAGCGTTGTTTAATCTATGTAGCTAACTTCACCGAGTGGGAAGTAACAAAAGACTTTGGTTGTTTCTGTTGTTAATGTGTTCTAAAATTTTCCTTTCAATGCTCTTAATATTTGGTTTGTAAGGTGAGGGATGCCTCCAACTTATAAACATATTTTCAAATGCATCTGATGTGAGACTCTCAACAAATGCTTTATTTAAGGAAAATACCTTACCTTCTTTTCTTTGTAATCTTTCTTTTCATCTAACAAAAAAACTATTTTACTAAAAACAAATAGTAATCTAATGATAATAATTAAAGAATATAACATACTAACAAAAAATTGTTGAATGTCAAAGAAGTATACATGAAAAGAATCTGTAACCTTCTGATAAAGTCTGAAACCGTTGCTGATGAGCTGCCTTGAAATAAAGTTTATCATGGACGGAGGAACAAAATCCAGCTTCACATCCATATTTGTTATTGTCCTACAAAACATGAGTTATTGAATTAGGATTGCATATAAAAATCCATTTTCTTTGTGGTACCCTTTTCATTTTTCACAGCATGTTGATTAGTTTGTTATGATTTTTAACAAAAGTGTCCACACTACATCTATGTCAAGTATATTCCATAACTCCGTTCAAGTAAATTCTTTATATTCTTTGTTTTCTTGTTCCAGTACATAATTGTTATGTTCGAGTACACCTAAAAGGCTAAAACTCACCGAAAATAACTTCTTTCGGATGTCAACTTTTGCAAAGCAAAGCCTCCCACTAAATCAACTCTCACGACATCCTTTGCTTCCGGAATCGCCTCATTATTGAAACCAGAAAGGGTCCCCACCATGACACTCTTCGACTCAGGGACCTTAGAGCAAAATTAAGCACAAATTTCTCGAAAACTTCATTCTAGTCTGTAATCAACTTTCTCTAAAATGAAAAAGCAAAGAAAGGTAAAGATGATTACCGAATTCGTAAGAACAACAATTAAGTCATCTTGAAAGTATTCAAACATATAGTAGTGCACTACAGCTTCCCTCAAAGACAGAGGCCATGAAACCTTCATCCTTTCTTCCAAAATTCAGAGCAAAGTCAGAATTTAAAAATTAAAACCTTGAAAAGTGATATGTTTAGTTAGTGCAGGCAGCACAAACCTCACTAGTGATATTTGTTCCCCAATCTGGACCTTCTGTAAACATTCAGATGACAAGATTTTGAAAGTAGGAATAGTAGACTGAGGCCACCTACATGAACATTTTTAAAAAGGTGTTAGCTAGAAGTATCAGTTACATTTTTATAGCGATAAAATTACTTCGTCTCAAAGGCATTTCCAAGGTATAAAATAGCTTTCAGAACCACCAGATAACAAAAACTGCAAATCAAATGTATGCACAAGTATGAAGCACAACCAGTCAACCACTGACACCAAACACGACACCGATACTCCGAAACTGGTAATAATTTGAAAAAATGAATTTATTGAATATGTAATCACATGTGTTGGTGTCGTGCCAGTGCCGGACACCGACACATATCGGACACCAGACACATCTTCAATATGAAATGTAGGTTCTCCGTAGCATAAGAAAACATTTCTGGCAACTATTATTTTCTCAGCACCCCAAAAGACACCAAAATAAAGCAGTTCTGTTTCTTTTTCATCAAGTGTTACAAGTTAAAACATTGAACCTAATACAGAAAACTAAAGGAACGTGTTACACAAAATAATTCTCACCATTTTTTGTAAAGGGAGGTCTGCCATGAGATACATAAACCTGTAATGATGAAAATAACTATTTCAACTTTGCAAGTTGACATCAATAATATGGTGTTTGTAGTTTTGTCAATAAAAAGGCTGGTGCTAAAAGTTTTCATAGTTTCACAGAGTGACTTACAAACATCAACAGGTCCATCTACAAAGCCTTCCACTAGCAGCGTATGAAAGGGAGTTCCCTCCGGTCCTTCACGATACATAACACGGAATTCTTCGCTATCCTGTTTTAACTATTTTGGAAGAAGTAAATTATCAACTATGAATCGATACTTTCATCACAAAAAATCAAGTATCTTCATCCTAAAGCTTAATAGAATCAGGTTACAGATGTCACATGAAGTTGCTTTAGTCCATTTGAATTTTAAACATAGAGCAGTGTTCGACCAGTGTTCTCAATTGCGGATCATGGAAAATAGTGGTTTGTTCCAATTCTGCTATGTTATAATGTTATAGTGCCGCAGTAGCAGTTATTTGACAACATTTTGGACTCAATAGCATATTGCAAAACAATCGCGATTTGTTCAAATTCCGCTATGCTATAGCGCAATAGCACCTATTTGACAACACTGTGTTCGACATAAATCAAAGAGCCAATAAGGTACATCAATTGCAAACTCCTGATTTCTATGAAAGAAAGTTATCAATTAGACATTCAAAACAAAATGGTTCAGGATCTAACTGAATAGAAGATCACATATATAAGAAAAAAACAGTTTATCAAAAAAACAAAACATTGTAAAACTGCAGATTCCAGAGGGTGGATATCATACTTTCCAATCAGTGTGTGATGCATTAGACCTTCCATGATCATCTGAAGCACTCCTCAACATATCAAGAAAGTTAGATATCTCTGCAGTCTTATGTTCTACTAATTTCTCCTTATATCCTGTACAAAACCAAACATACAATTACAAAAACAAAGAAGAAAAAGCTAAGCAACTTAAATAACTGTTCCACTGAGCTAATACCGGTTCTTCCTAAATGATTTCAAAAGAAAGAGTAAATCATTTTGGTCCGTGAACGTGTGAGACGTTATCACTATAGTCCATGAATGTATCAAAACTACAAAAACATCCCAAAATGTGTATTTTGTTGGTCAGTATGGTCTTAGAACGTGTATTTCGTAGTTGGTTCAGTCATCGAATATGTCTTCTGTTAACTAGTTTGGTCCATAAATTACTAACAGAAGACAACTCGAGAACATTTTGCAATTTCGATACCTTTAGATAGTGTAATGACAACACCTCACACATTTAGACACCAAATTAACTATGAGAATAATTTTGATGCACTGACCGTATAAAAACTTTTTACACTTTCAACCAATCACAAACCACCATTTGTATGACTTTTAAGTTAGATATAATAAAAGTCAAACTGTTTTAAAGATCGAATGATTATGATTTTCTGACCGTGTAAAAAATATTTACACCATCAGTGCATATGAATTAAATCCATTAATTATTTACTCCAAAAGAAATTAAAGAATGTTATCACCTTCATCTTCTAGTTCTGATGAAGGTAGGAGTTGACTTTTGACAAGCTTTTTGAGTATCTCAACATTTGTAAGATCAGGTGAGGCAAGGGTCCTATCCAGCTTCTCCCTATACTGCACAATCTTTTGTTTCTTCTCCATCTTTGCATCTCTTTTGAAAAAAAGGAATAAGCCTTTTCTCAAAAAGTCATATCAGGCATAAGTACCAATGATTCATAGGATTCCCAAACTCATCCTAAATTTACCACAATACCAATCCAATTAAACAAGATTAACCATTCAAACATAATTCTATTCTCATCACATCAGTCATGCTTAATAAAATACAACAAATTGTTTGCGTTTAATTGGTCAGAAAAGTCCGTCCATGAAGTGTCAGCTCAGAGGTAAAAGTTTGACCTCAAGAGACGGAGTTCAAAATCCCTCAGGTTGTAAATTGACAATTTCATTTTTGTTTTTTAACCCTCTGGTTCTCAAGAGAATGGGACCTAGTAATTCAAAATTTGACCGGGAGGAAAGCAAAGTCTAACCAAAATTTGTTCCCACCGAGAGGCATAGGCAAGTAGTGTCACTTTAATTAATAATAATTCTCTCTCCCCTAATTGTTTTAAAAAATGGCCACAAAAGGTTTGCCTCTATTAGACTAAGCAATTGCAGTTCTTGGTAAATTCACCTTCATACATTGTAATTAATGTAGCATATAAATATCCAAAAACCAAAATGAAAGAAAAGCCATTAAACATTCACAATAACATACCCATTTGAATTACAGCCATTGCACCAACAAATTTAACAAGCAAAGATTGAATAAGTCTCCAATAAAATTGAGAAAGTCAAAACAAAAACCAAAATCTAGTGTTGAAGTTAATAATATACACAACATGCAGAAACTGAAGGAGCTGAAAGAAATAAAATGGAATAACAAAAGATGAAAAATCTTACTATGGAGTAGTGATTTTGAATGTATTGAAGAGAAGAAGGTAGAATCAAGAAAAGGAAGATCTGAAACGGTGAAACAATAATAAAACTGGAGACAGATTCATAGAGGTGATGTAACCAATAACCAATCTACTCTTCAATGGACCCAACTAAAGTCACACGCCCAACTACTATGATGCAACGACAGAAAATGAAAACAAAAAAGAAAAAATACATATGTAGATAAGTGTTTCGAAATAAGTTATATTTACTGTTGTCAAAAAGTAAATTAGTATTCACATGAAAATGTAAAATTAAAAAAATAAATAAATAAGTTATATTTACTGTTGTCAAAAAGTAAAGGCATAATTGCCCTGTTTTTTCTTTTTTAATTTGGTCTTTTATTTAATTTTAAGTAATAATTTGATCTTTTATGTCTTAAAATGTTATTATTTTTTTATAAAAATTTATCAAAATTTTAAACAAAACCCATAAAATTAATTATCATCTTCAATATAATATAATGTAAATTTCATCAAATTCATAACTCAAATCTTCAAATAAACTCATAGTTTCATTCTTTATTTGATGAATTTGATGTTGTTAGAGATCGAAATATGAGTTTATTTTATATTTGAGTTATGTATTTGATGAATATATGAATTTTCTTGAAATTGGTATTGAATTTTATGGGTTTTGTTTGAAGATTTTGATGAATTTTTTAAATTTCTGTAAAAAAAAAAAAAAGGATAATATTGTTGACATTTTAAGATATAAATAATTAAATTGTTACTTAAAATTAAATAAAAGACTAAATCGAGAAGAAACTAAAATTAAGTTAAGGGACTGCGGGAGTCAAAAAGAGGATGATAAAGATGAGCAAAATATATATTTTTATGATATTTTTTTTATATGAAGATATTTTTTATGGAAATAAAGTTAGTTTATTAACTAGAAGAAGAAAATGAAATTAACCTCTTACAATCAATAGGCAAAATATAAGTGCACCTCTTTCAAGACATTCAGAGGTAGTTCTGACACGCCTCTAATCATGTTGATAAAAGATTTAATTGCTTTTAAAGATGACATTTTTTAAGTACATATTTCGAACTACCCTAACACCATGAAGAAGAGTCCAAACTTCATCAAAAATAACATTTCATGCGTCTAGGTTGTCATAGTAACCAAACAATAGTAGTCATTTTCATCGCGAATGAGCCCTTGAAAGGAGGAATTTTGAGTAGTAGGTTGGAAGACACCATCAACATTAACCTTATAATATTCAAATGGAGTGTTTTCCAAGTAATCTCAATACTAGTGTTCTTGTGTTCCCAAAACCTACAGGGTTTACTAATCTCTTTAACAACCAAATGAACATAATGTGGGTTTTAATCTAGAAATTCGTGTACAAGTCAGAGGAGTTTCCAAAGCCTCCAAACGATGACTCCAAAGTAGGTAGGCCACAACCATATTATCAGTAGATAAATTCCACTTCAACCAAACATGCATACCCAAACTGAAGAAACGACTCCACTGAGCCGAATTTATGATGATATTCAAAACTTCGGACACCACTTATAGTCACAGAGTATATGCATCATGGATTCAGGACTAGAATTGTAATGAGGACATGAGACAGGAGGACAATTATTCTTCAAAGGCACCAAATACTGCCAGGTAAATTATTTGCCTCCACACAAACACCACCGTGTAACCAATTTTTCGAATCACATCTTTAGAACAAACACCACTGATGTGGGTTTCGAGTAAGGCAATAAAATTAATATTGTAAATCTTCATATTATCCCGAATAAGAGTGGGAAAATTTCGTGCTCTTGCTCCCGTGCAGTTCCAAACCAAACAATTCATAAGGGTTTTGTGTCATTGTTCGGTGTAACATCCTCATGTCCTTCAAGTGCAGTGTCAGTCTTCACCTCATTTTCCAGCTCCATATGAGTAGATTTAGATAAATATGTTTCTTAATTTAGCTACAAGAATTAAAGTTTCAGCATCAAGTTGCACCGCATGAGAATCCATCGAGAAAACCCCAAGTGTAGTTATATTCATAGGACTTCGGCGTTCAAGAATATTCCTTTGTTCTAACATATTCAATGCATCTTTTTTTTTTTTGCTAAAGAGACCGCAACCTGGGAAGAGGATGATAAAGCCTTCGAACTATTAATGTTATTTTTTATTTTGATGTCTTTCTTATTTGCATCATTATGAGGATTTTTACCCCCTTGACTATTTCGAATTCGGGGCATATTCTCTTTGTGAATCGGTGTAATTTTTGGTGGGTCTCTTTCAGAGTTAGTAACCTTATCATTATTATTTTCCTACTTCCAAATAAGGTGTTGAAGTGACGACACATGCTCCAACATTTGCCATATCTTGCTTGGGTCGGTTAGTATCCAAGTTACTACTTTTAGAATAATCCTTACTTAAATTCACTCCTTTAACATTTCTTCTGCGCTTCTGACTTCGATTTACAATCATCCAAGGCCCAAAGTCCGGTTCTTCCGTATTTGTTGCAGCCTTACGAGGGGTAACATTTGCCTCATTTTGATGGGTTGGCAAGTTGTCACCAAACGTGGTGTCATCCTTAGCAAGAGATTATTGGTTTACACCTGTTGTCGCTGCACTATTTGGATTCACAATCACCAATGCCCATATTTACGACATGTGAAGCACACAACATGTAGACTCTCGTATTCCAACATGAACTTATAACCTCAGATCATAATGAAAGGGACAAGAGGTTAAGATCAATTTCAACCCATATATACGCACATATTTGCCTTGAGGATAGAGGTCAACCTGTTGATCTTCAACATGGAAACAGCTATTGTGATACATTGCAGTTAAAAATAATAAAGAAAAAAATGAGATGTAAATAAAGATAATATAACAAAAAAACATATAGATAGTTTTAATGTTTAATGGGTTATAGATTAAAAAATGTAAAATAACTATAAATAAAAATAACAAAATAAAAAATATGTAATTAATTTTAACGCATAATTGACTTCATATGAAGATGCTGTGGTGTATAACAATCTTAAAATGCTGTAAAAAAAATCTCAAAATAAAGAGAATTAAGAAAAATCGTTCAAATAATTCTCACATTAGAACTAAAATAGATATTGCGGACAAAGTGTTCAAAATATGCATTTCAATGATAATCAAAACTATCGTCCAAATTTAACTAACATTTCTACCTAACTTTTGTAATAATTTTTAATCAATTATGTATTATTAATCAATAAATATTATTTTTAATTATTTTTTTATTATATAATTCAAAATATTATATAATAAAAAATGAAGTCGTATCGTAACCATCTTCGGAATGCAACTAACCACTCTTTTATTACAAAAAAGAAATAATAAAAAAAATATTATTAGTTAAGAGAGGATCATATCTCACTATATGAATTTCTCTTTGTATAAAAAAAAAATATTTTAGATTAGGTTAGACGTCTTGTTATGAGTTTGAACTCACTGTTGTATAAGTTAATTATGGTGATATTTACCATCTCTTTTAAGACAAAAAAAAAGTATTTTAGTATTCAAGTTGAATAAGATAAGTTGATTAGAAAATTTAGAAAAAATTTGTTCAAAAAAAAATCCTTCATTTTATCTTAAGGATATATTATACTTCCTTAAGAATTAGGGGCTACAATTTTGTTTCATTTAACATAAGCTAGAGAGGGATTCATTTAAATAATAAATTATACATTATAAACTCAAACACCAGTGGCGTACGAAAAAAATGTCATTTGCAGGTTTTTTTATTTTAAATAGAAAATATTGGTCAATGTATTCAAAAATATAAAGCAAATATTGGTTGTATAATTAGTGGAGTAAGTTGAGCGTATAATACAGGTTTCTAAATTAATTGAATATTTTTAATTAAATAGATTTTTGAATTAAAAAAAAAAATTTAATCAAGTCTTCGAACTAATAATTTTTTTGTATTTAAATTCTTCCATTAGTCGACAAACTTTAATAGAAAGACCTATTTACAATAATTATATTAGTTTGAAAACTTAATTACTTCTATTTTAGTTTAAAACCTATTTAAAAGTTATTAATAGTTTAAGGATTTACATTGCAAATTTGTAATATATATAAGAGAGATATAGATAGAGAAAGATTTGAGAGAGGATAGAGAAAAGGATAGAGCCATAAGAGAAAAATAGAGAAAAGAAAGAGAAGGGGAGACGAGACTAAAGAATATAGTTAAAAGAGAGAAGGAAAAGAGAGATGATAGAGCAAGAGGCGAGGGAGGGTAGAGAAAGAGATGAGAGAGATGGGAAAAAGATAAGGAGGGTAGAGTTTTGATGTTAACAAAAGTATTTCATAAAAACAATATATTTGACTACAAAAAGTATGAAAGAAGATTCGTATTTTTGAAGACAATCTAAAATAAGATTTAATTCAGATTTATAATTGAAGAAAATATTTGACCAAGTAGAAAAAAAGATATGATCAAGATTTGAAGAAGATTTGATCAAGATTTATTTACAAGAAGATATGAATTATTTACAAGAAGATTTGATCAATATTTAGCACAAGAATATATGAATTATTTACAAGAAGATTTGATCAAGATTTATCTACAAGAATATATGAATTATTTACAAGAAGATTTGATCAAGATTTATCAATCTTAAGAATTTACAAACTCAATCGTAACCAAATACGAACAATATCAATCTGAAGAATTTACAAACTCAATCTTAACAAAATACGAACAATATCAATCTGAACAAAATATGAACAATATCAATCTGAAAAATTTACAAACTTAATCTGAACAAAATACGAAAGGAATTAATCTAGAAGAACTGCTCATATTTGATTCAAAAATAAAGAATTGACTAAAGAACATATTATCTAAAAGTATCTCGATCAAAATTATTTTTGAATAAGATCATTGTTGACTAAGCTAGGAATGAAGATACAATTCAGAATTAAACAAGGACTAAATTGAAGCCCTAGTTTTATCTATAAATAGATACTCAATGCTGAAGAAGAAGATCATTGAAAAATCAGAAAAGAGTAGAAGAACTTAAGCTCAAAATTCCAAATTAATCTTAGAGTTCAAAGAGAGAAACACTTGTTTGAATGAGAAATATTTTCTAATTGTTTTTCTTAGAGTGTGATAGTCATTGTTATAATCAGCTTGTTAGAAGCAACTACTCAAGTTCCAAACATTTGTATTCAAATTCGATAGTGGTGTTAGTCTGCCTCAACAATCTGGAATTGTCAGATTGTGTGGAGGAGACTTGACTGGTAGAGTCAAGGTGTGTGTGTTCCTCAAAAGTCTGGGGTTGTCAGGTGTTTGAGAAGACTGACTTTAAGGGTCAGGTGCTCTGTAATTCAAGTTGTTGAATTAGTTGATTAAATCTTATGAGTGAAGGGACTGGATGTAGCCAAGTTAGTGGTGAATCAGGATAAATTACTTGTGTCACTTTATTCCTACACTCCTTAGTTTTGTTATTGCTTTTACTCCAAGTAAATCATCAAGTATGAGTTAGTTTAATCAAATAATGAAAAAAATTATCAACTTAGTCAAACACAATTCAACTCCATTCTCGTATTTGCACCTTTTGGAAAGAGTGAAACACATTATTTCATTAATTTTTTTAAATGAAATAAAAAAGACACAAATAAAAAGTAAGTTCATGAGACTAGAGAAAAAGTAAAGAGAGATGCTAAACAGAGAGACGAGGAGACAAGAGAGGGTAGAGAAAGAGATGAGAGAGAGAGAGAGTGAAATGCACTGTTTTATTATGTAGTGTTGTTTAAAAATTCATTTTGGTGTTTAGAATAGATTTTAAGGACTTTTTATGATTATTTATGGTTAGCAAAACTCTAAGCTACTTTTCTAAAGTCTTAAAAATATTATTGATGTTCAGATCTGTCAACTATGGTCTTGTCTACTTTTCTAAGAGTTCTTGGAGAACAAACTTAGGGTATTGTTCATAGCTATGAGTAGTGACGATAATTATCACATATTTTTATTATTACTATATTGATACAATGTGATGCATATGCATGAATTGGAAGAAAAAGACTATCCGTTAAATGGAGCCGCCCTTAAAGGAAAAGTTTCTCTTAAGAGGAAATGACTATCAACGAGATGAAGCTATCTCTTGGTTCCTTAAAATATATTTTTAACATGTTAGATTTTTTATGATTCTTTTAAAGTTGCTCACTTTAATTTTCATCACTTTAATGAATTGAACTTTAAACATTCCTACTTGATCAGAAAAATTTACAAGATTATTGATTTTTCATTGATCTACTTTATTGAGAATTATCTATATTTAATGTAGTACTATTTCAGCATAAGTGACGCAAAAATTGTGACATAACTATTTGTGTATGTGTTTCTCTTCTAGTTGACGACGATTGTTGTTTCCTCACTAAATCTTTGTGGTTTACCCCCCTTCATTTTTTTTTCTTCAGATTCACAAGTAGCTAAGTATCAAGCTGCCAGTAGGTTCAAGTCTCATTCACTCTTTTGGTAGGCCTCCTTGATCAACAACCCTTTTGTCATGTACCTTTTGAGTCATTGTGTATTTTGCAGCTATTTTGAGTTGTGTCTAGAAGATTATTTTAGGATGTATTGGACTTTTAGATTTGTCATTTTGAAATGTTGGCTGAATATTATATGTTTAAACGTGATTTGGATATTTGAAATTGTTGAAATTACAGATGATATTCTATCGAAATTTCGCTAAATATTATTTTTAGAAGTAACAGTTATTTTAACAAACTGCTTAATTTCTTCTTTGTTGAGTTGGTTGATAGGCTTGCTAGACTAGGAGTATCTGTCCACACTCCAGACGCAGTGTAGGTTTTTAGGTCATGGCAGAGTTGATATCAAAGCTTAGTCTTAGGTTCTAATAGTTGCAAACATAGGGTGATAACAAATTCTTGTCGGTAAATTTGATGGAGCTAAATATCACTAGAAGGGGGGTTGAATAGGGATTTTGGCTTTTTAAAAATATTTTAACAAGTTTATGAATTTCTGTCCTCTCTGAGAGGATGCAAACTGGAGGATGGAAATTCAAACTTTTAATCAAGAACAAAATAAATGCAGGAAGAATATAAAGAGATAGACACACAACTTTTATACTGGTTCACCCAACGATGGCTACGTCCAGTCCTCACACTCTTGTGAGATTTCACTAAAGATCAATCAGATCAACCTCTCACCGAGGATGATTACACTTTGTGTATTCTCAAGCTTCACCAAGCTTCCAATCAAGTTTCAAATATTTTCAAGTACAACTTACTTGAAAATTACAGAGTGATATGAGTATGATTTCTTTCTCTTTACTTAAACACTTTTTAAAAAGATATTTCAAAGATCTAGTGTATGATTGTAGAAAGTATAAAGAGGATGAATATTGCTTATGATAATCTTAAGATTCTTGATCTTTTTCTACAATATTATTGTTTGTTTAATGAAGGAGAGCTTGCTGCCTTTTATAGAGTCTTTATACAGCTCTTCCATGTGTTAAACACTTTATGACCGTTGAGGAGGTTACATCAAAGAGTCCAATGGTCTTTGAGCTGAAATTACAAAACTGCAATCCAGCTGTCTTGAACAGTTCCAGTCCATCCTCAGCCTTGAGATTCAAACTTCCTAGGTACTTGGTCCTTTGTAGCCTTTTTCTTTTTCTTTCTCCAAGACATGAAAAGGCTATTTCTTTGACTATGTGAGCTACAGCCGTCTGAATTCGTGTAGTACCAGGTTTGAATTCAACTTTTGAAGAATGATGTGACAAATTGTTCAACCTTTTACCTAGTACTAGCCGTCCTCTACCTAGAACAGTCTATCCTCGTACTAGTCCAAATGTGCTTTCTGACCTCTTTAGATAATATGCTTTATTTGGTAATTCTTGGTTACAATTTTGACATCTTAACCTGATTAAGAATCATGGTTACGTTGCTGGATGTATACTCTGCTTTTACGAGGCAATCCTCGCGTAGGTTCAGCCCATCCTCTAGCTTGCAAATATGATGGTTTTGAGTCATATGTTCATCCTTTTAGTCTTTATGATTAATAACCTGTTCTCTACTATAAATCCACTCAAGAGCACAGATTAGTCCTTAAACACAATCATAATCTCTTAAGTAATTTTGTTATCATTAAAATCAATTGAGAAAGATTTTGTCTCAACAATCTCCCTCTTTTTGATGATGACAAAATTCTTTAGATTATGATTTTTAAATATGAAAATATGATGAGATTAAATGTTTATGCTCCCCCTCAATCACATGAGTAATCTTTTTTTAAAATTAAATTTAAAATAAGTTACTCCCCCTGAATATATGCCAAAGATTTGAAACAAGTATTTGAAATAATAAAGTAGAACCATAAAGATACTTCATGTTAATGATATTAAAATTACAAACGATTGTTCAAACGGCATAAACATTAATTAGCAAAACATATGCAATTCAAAATATTCATCTTTAAACAAACAGTAAAAACAACAAGAAGAACATAATCTATCTCCCCCTGAATTTGTCAGCAGCAAAAGAGAAATAGGAATCACAAAGCTACTCAGAGGAGGACGGCTCATCAGAGGAGGATGACTTGTCAGATGAGGATGAAGGTGACGGACGAGGAGGATCGAGTTGAGGAGGTTGGTGAAGCACTCCAAGAGGAAGGTAAATGATCAGAGTTTTTGAGTGATAAGAGTGGTTTGGATGTTTGATCAAAAAATTTGAAGGATTTTGTAGCCATTGAAAAAGAGTTATTAGCCATTCATTAGGGGTTAGTGAAGGTTTGAAGTTACAAGAGAGAAGTAGCCGTTTTGCATTTAATGCTCATTGGAAAAAGATGTATAGGAGAGAGAGACATCAATGAGAAACGTGCAAAGGTCTTTTCCCTTTCTGAATTTTTGATTCATCCTCATATATGAAGGAGGATGCTGTTTTAAAAAGGCAGACATGAGGAGAACGAAAAAAAATACAAAAACATAAAAATAAAAATAAAAAAAACATAAAAATAAAATAAAAATAAAATAAAAATAAAATAAAAATAAAAAAAACATAAAAATAAAATTAAAATAAAATAAAAATAAAAAAAACATAAAAATAAAATAAAAATAAAAAATAATAAAAAACATAAAAATAAAATAAAAATAAAGAATAAAATAAAACATTAAAATAAAAAATAAGGAATAGAAAAATAAGAGAAAAAAATTTCTTAACCAATTTTATTTAGATATTGATGCATGGGTAACAACAAACGATTTTTCTAAAATAAATTCAAATTGATCCTCCTGAAGAGGTCGGACATGTAACCGTTGGAGAAGGAGGAAGTTGAGGTATGCATTTAATGATGATTGATGAGACAGGCGTGGTGTGCAGGATAGGCGTGTGAGACACGCGTGTTGGGAAACGACAGTTGTAGCTGCTGCAGCATTTAATGCTTGCGTGGAACACGGGGACGGCGCCACATGGACAGCCAATGGGCTGGGAGGCGCGTGCATGCGTGATACGAGGAGTTTCACTAAAAAGGAAACTGTATCCTTTGGGTTATTTCCATCCTCTAAACTCTAGGCCTATTTTCTTTTTAAAATCAGATTTGATCTTTCACAGACAAACATTTAAAAAAATAATAAAACAAACAAAAAATAGAAATGATACAATGGATAAAACAATTAATCAATTAATTTTAGAAAAATCAATGATGGAGAGTTTTTCCAAAATATTTTTAAACCGATCCTCCTGGAGAGGTTTCGTAAAAATATCTGCCAATTGATTTTCAGTGTCAATAAAAATTAATTCAATGTCACTTTTTTGAACATGATCTCTTATAAAATGGTGTTTAATTTCAATGTGCTTAGATCTAGAATGCTGAATTGGATTTTTTGAAAGATTTATAGCACTTGTATTATCACAGAGGATGGGAATTTTTGTGTACCTTAAAGAGTAATCCTCTAGTTGATTCTTTATCCACAGCAATTGTGAGCAGCATTGTGCAGCTGATACATATTCAGCCTCTGTAGTTGATAGAGCAATGGTGCATTGCTTTTTGCATGACCAACTGATTAGGGATTTACCAAGAAATTGGCAACCTCCACTTGTGCTCTTCCTTTCAACTTTGTCTCCTGCATAGTCAGCATCACAATAAGCTATGAGGTCAAGATTTAACATTTCTCATACCATATTCTCAGATTGATTGTTCCAACAAGATATCTCAAGATCCTCTTAACTGCAGTAAGATGAGATTCTTTGGGAGATGATTGAAATCTTGCACAAAGACCTACAACAAAGACTATGTCCGGTCTACTTGCTGTCAAGTATAATAAGAATCCAATCATCCCTCTATACTCTTTCTCAGAAATTGGAGTTCCTTCATCATCTTTGTGAAGCATTGAGGATGGGTGCATAAGAGTTCTCATACTCTTAGCTGAACTCATGTTGTATTTGTTGAGAAGATCTTTAGTGTATTTTTCTTGTGAAATGAAGATGCCGTTTTTCAATTGCTTGATTTGTAATCCAAGAAAGAATTTTAATTCTCCCATCATGCTCATTTCGAATTCACTTTGCATGAGGTTGGCAAAATCTTCACACATCTTTTCGTTTGTAGACCCAAAGATTATATCATCAACATAAATTTGCACAATTAATAAATCCTTTTCAATAGTTTTCTTGAAGAGTGTTGTATCTATCTGTCCTCTTAAGAAACCATTGTCTTTTAAAAATGAGCTTAACCTCTCATACCAAGCTCGAGGAGCTTGCTTTAAACCGTAAAGAGCTTTTGAGAGTTTATAAACATGATTGGGCTTCTTTTCATCCACAAATCCAGGAGGTTGTTTAACATATACCTCCTCATTTAGAAAACTATTTAAAAAAGCACTTTTGACATCCATTTGGTATAGTTTGATACCTATATGGGTGGCATATGCTAGGAGGATTCGTATAGCTTCAAGTCTAGCAATCGGAGCAAATGTTTCATCGTAGTCAATTCCCTCTTGTTGGTTGTAGCCTTGAGCAACTAGCCTTGCTTTGTTTCTTATTACCTCTCCATCCTCATTCAGTTTGTTTCTGAAAATCCATTTTGTTCCAATGATGGATTTTTCATGTGGAAGAGGTACAAGGTTCTATACCTTGTTTCTTTCAAACTGTGAGAGTTCCTCCATCATGGATTCAACCCATGATTTGTCACAAATAGCTTGATCAATATTTTTGGGTTCAATTTGGGAAATCATGGCCATGTTAGCTGCATTTCCTCGTAGAGACTGTCTGGTTCTTACACCATCAGCCGTGTCTCCAATAATTAGATCTGGAGGATGATACGTAACTGTCTTCCATCCTCTAGGAGGTTGCTGAGAGGTTGGATCAAATTCATCCTCTTCGTTTGGACTGGGTGCGTTGGAGGATGAAGGTTCATCTTCCTCAGATTTATCAATTTTTTCTAAGCACAAGTCATCAAACTCATCAAAAATAACATGCATGGATTCCTCCACAGTTTGAGTCCTAAGATTATATATTCTATAACCTTTAGACGAAGTGGAGTATCCCAAAAACAATCCTTTGTCAGATTTTGAATCAAACTTTCCCAAATTTTCTTTATTATTTAGGATGTAACAATAACATCCAAATATATGAAAATATGAGATGTTTGGTTTTCTTCCTTTCCATAGCTCATATGGAGTTTTGTTTAAAATCTTTCTAATGGATACACGATTTAAAACATAACAAACTGTATTGATTGCTTCGGCCCAAAAATATTTTTCAATGTTGGCTTCATTCAAGATGGTTCTAGCCATTTCTTGCAAAGTTCTATTTTTCCTCTCAACAACTCCATTTTGTTGAGGGGTTCTTGAGCAAGAAAAATTGTGAGAAATACCATTTTCATCAAAAAGATTTTTGAATGATTCATTTTCAAATTCACCTCCATGGTCACTTCTCACGGAGATAATTTTTGATCCCTTTTCATTTTTGATCTTTTTACAAAAATAATGAAAAGCCTCAAAGGCATCATTTTTATGTTTTAAAAATAAGACCCAAGTAAATCGTGAAAAGTCATCAACAATTACAAATCCGTATCTTTTTCCACTAAGACTTGGAGTTTTAATAGGACCAAAAAGATCAATATGAAGTAGCTCAAGAGGATGATTTGTGGAAACAACATTTTTAGAATGAAAGCTACTTTTAACTTGTTTTCCTTTGGCACAAGCTTCACAAATTTTGTCCTTTTCAAAATCAATTTTTGGAAGGCCTTTAACTAATTCTAATTTAGACAATTTAGAAATAGTGTTTAAACTTGTATGACCAGCTCGTTTGTGCCAAATCCATTTATCCTTTTCAATTGATACAAAACAAGATTCAGTAGGCAAATCATCTAGGTATAGCTCATATAAATTCTTTTTTCTAAAACCGGAAAAGAAAACTCTACCCGAGGATGAATGTTTAACCTCGCATAGATTGGGTTTAAAAATAACTTCAAAACCACTATCACAAAGTTGGCTAATACTAAGCAAGTTATGTTTTAAACCATCCACATATTGAACATTTTCAATTTTGGCAGAATTTTTATTACCAATGATACCGGTACCTTTTATTTGAGCTTTATCATTATTTCTGAACGTGACCGATCCTCCATCCTTTATTTCCAAGGAAATAAAGCAATGCATATCCCCTGTCATATGCCTTGAGCAGCCACTGTCCAAGAACCAAGGCTTTCTTTTGTTGATCAGAGGATGTACCTATGTTTGAGTTTAGTAGTGACTTAGGTACCCATATAGAATTGGATCCTTGTTGGTTAGTTCTTCCTCTTGTGAGGAATTTTCTTTTATGATAACAAACGGAATCGTGATGCCCATGTTTACCACAGAATGAACATCTTTTCTTACTGTTGTCTGCCCTTTTCTTAGCATAACATCTTTTGAAAGTATGTCCAAGTTTTTTGCAAAAGGTGCATCTTGGCCTATCCTATTGTTTCTTTGGAATAAAAAAAATTTCATAGAGTTTTTGTTTTTGAGAACTTTTAAATCCAATACCAGCTTTGTCAAAGATTCCAAATTGTGATCCCATAATCTTTTGAAAAGTATCAATGGATTTAACAAAGTTGGTAAGATCATTTTTGAGTTCTTTAACCTCTATTTTCAAAATTTCCTTTTCTGCATCCTCTTCTGGAGGATGAGTTTTGACATTTCTTTTGTTTACAATAGATAGATGTTCAGACAACTTCTCATGAGATAACTGCAAGTCTAGAATGGTTTGTTCATATTTTTTATTCTTAGCTTGAAGTTCCTCATTTAGCTTCTTTATTTCATAAAGTTGGTTTTTAAGAAATCCACATTTATGAGACAAAGTGTTTGAGTCATTTAAAAGATTGTCAAATTCTATTTCTAATTGTTCACAATTAGGACAAAGTTCAGATATGATTACCTTTTCAGTTTCTGAGTTTGTCATGAGACAGAGGTTGGCCTCTTCTTCCTTTTCTTGCTCAGAGGATGAGTCGTCACTATCATCCCACGTGATCATCATAGATTTGTTTTTGTAGGGAAATCTTCTTGAGTTCTTTTTGTTTAGGGGACACTCAGTTTTGTAGTGACCCAGCTTGTTGCATCCAAAACAAGTAATCTGACTTTTGTCAGTTTTTTCTTTTTGAGGAGATCTTTTTTCTTGTCCTCTACGGTTTATCATCATCTGGATTCTTCTGGAAATTAGAGCAAGTTTATCCTCTTCCTCAGATAGAGGATACTCTGCACTTTCCTTCTTTGTGGCTTCTTTAGTCCTTTTGGAGGATGAGCTTTCAGTTTGACTTGATTTTAGAGCTATCATTTTTCCTTTTTTGCTTGGTTTGTCAACCAGCAACAGAGGTTCATGAGCTCTTAGAGTTCCAACCAGGTCCTCTAGTTTCATGTTGGCCAAGTCTCTTGCTTCTGTGATGGCAGTCACCATTGGCCTCCATTCTTTTGGTAGACTCCTTAAGATTTTTCTTATCCTCTCTTGAACAGAATAAACCTTTCCAAGAGATCTCAAGTTGTTTAGTATGATTGTCAGTCTTGAGAACATTTCATCAATCATTTCTTCCTCCTTCATCTCAAATAGTTCGAATTCCCATACTCCCATATCAATCCTTGCTTCCTTTGTGTGGCTTGAACCTTCATGATGAATCTTTAGAGTGTCCCAAAGTTCCTTGGCATTTTTGCATTCTTCAACTCTATCGTATTCTTCCCTGCTCAAAGCACACATTAGAAATAAATGAGCTTTAGAGTTTAGGAGTACCTTAGCATTTTCATCAGCCGTCCATTGTGCTTGAGGTTTCTCGTCGGAGGTTGCATCTGTGTTGTTGATTCTGATGACATGATCCCCGTTTTCAACAACAGACCACATGTTGTTATCTTGTGATATGAGAAACAATCTCATCTTACCTTTCCAGTGATAGTAATCTGTACCATCAAAGTAGGGAGGTCTGCTGGAGGATCCTCCTTCAGGAACATACTTAGCTTTTGACATTTTTTCTTTGATCTTTTTCTCTTACACGGTTAAATGTAATGTTTCTAGAGAACCTTGCTCTGATGCCAATTGATGCAGCTAAATATCACTAGAAGGGGGGTTGAACAGGGATTTTGGCGTTTTAAAAATATTTTAACAAGTTTATGAATTTTTGTCCTCTCTGAGAGGATGCGAACTGGAGGATGGAAATTTAAACTTTTAATCAAGAACAGAATAAATGCAGGAAGAATATAAAGAGATAGACACACAACTTTTATACTGGTTCACCCAACGATGGCTACGTCCAGTCCTCACACTCTTGTGAGATTTCACTAAAGATCAATCAGATCAACCTCTCCCCGAGGATGATTACACTTTGTGTATTCTCAAGCTTCACCAAGCTTACAATCAAGTTTCAAATATTTTCAAGTACAACTTGAAAATTACAGAGTGATATGAGTATGATTTCTTTCTCTTTACTTAAACACTTTCTAAAAAGATATTTCAAATATCTAGTGTATGATTGTAGAAAGTATAAAGAGGATGAATATTGCTTATGATAATCTTAAGATTCTTGATCTTTTTCTGCAATATTATTGTGTGTTTAATGAAGGAGAGCTTGCTGCCTTTTATAGAGTCTTTATACAGCTCTTCCATGTGTTAAACACTTTATGACCGTTGAGGAGGTTACATCAAAGAGTCCAATGGTCTTTGAGCTGAAATTACAAAACTGCCATCCAGCTGTCTTGAACAGGTCCAGTCCATCCTCAGCCTTGAGATTCAAACCTCCTAGGTACTTGGTCCTTTGTAGCCTTTTTCTTTTTCTTTCTACAAGACATGAAAAGGCTATTTCTTTGACTATGTGAGCTATAGCCGTCTGAATTCGTGTAGTACCAGGTTTGAATTCAACTTTTGAAGAATGATGTGACAAATTGTTCAACCTTTTACCTAGTACTAGCCGTCCTCTACCTAGAACAGTCTATCCTCGTACTAGTCCAAATGTGCTTTCTGACCTCTTTAGATAATATGCTTTATTTGGTCATTCTTGGTTACAATTTTGACATCTTAACCTGATTAAGAATCATGGTTACGTTGCTGGATGTATACTCTGCTTTTACGAGGCCATCCTCGCGTAGGTTCAGCCCATCCTCTAGCTTGCAAATATGATGGTTTTGAGTCATATGTTCATCCTTTTAGTCTTTATGATTAATAACCTGTTCTCTACTATAAATCCACTAAGAGCACAGATTAGTCCTTAAACACAATCATAATCTCTTAAGTAATTTTGTTATCATTAAAATCAATTGAGAGAGATTTTTTCTCAACAAAATTAACATGGTCAAAACTTACAAGAAGCTATTTGCACTCTATGATAGTTTCACTTGTTGACCAAATATGTAATTTGATTTCATCCTTGCAGATTTTCCACATTCCTTGTCGTCTTGTCCTATATTTGATCAGTGTTATTTCATTAGGTGAGGATGTCACTCAATACTAGGAATCTTCATATAAAGGAAGCTATCAATGAGTAAATTGCCTACCCCCAAGATGCTCGTAAACAAAGTTGTGGTTTGGTTCGTGTTTGAAGTCAACGTAGAGCTAATATCGACGAACATAGCTTTCCAAACACATAAGAAAACGCACTTATGTTTTTCCTAAATTTTCAATATTATGTTAACGAGTTAAATTCAATAGCTCCAAATATAGGGTAGTCCCCACCCCCACTACTTTCCTCCTTCTTCTTAGCTTTTCTTCTTTATCAATTGGAGATGAGTAGTTTAAGGCTATTTTTAGTTTAACGACGTTGTGTTGTTCGCCATCTAAGTGCGATATTATTTGATCAAATGCAGATTTTATCAATGAATTTGACGTCGTCGACGTTACACCTCCAACGATATGTGTATTCTAGACACTTCAATTTAGTATTTTTGTCGGTTTTGTCACATTTGTTGTCATTTTGCGTTTTATGCTATTAACCTGGATATTGTGAGTTCACATATTCATCTTTTTTGGTTTTAGTAACTTTGAGTTGTATTGTTCTCGATCGGTGTAATTTGTACCAATTTGAATGAATAAATATTGTGTGTTAGTTAAAAAAAATAGCTCCAAACACAACTTTAAATTTAGTAAATATTAAATAAGAGTTTAATTTTTACATTGACAGTCAACATGAGTCGTTTATTGTGTAGTTATATTTATTATGACAGTTACAATTGCGTGGTTATAGGTTAAAATCAATTATTCATACTAGGGTTAAATATGCTTTTAGTCCCTTCAATTTTAGTTCATATAAAATAACAAATACAACTTTTAGTTACTACAAAGTTATCAGTAAGAAGTAAGAAATTTTAGTCACTGTTGAAACGAAATATGTTTTGTTGTCCTTCAACTTTAAAATTTTTGAATGATTTTTCACAAGCATGTTATGAACATTATAATAAGTTTCCTCCATGAAAATTTTAATTTTTGTAACTTGAGATTAATTAAATATGAATTTTTCAAATGTAAAGAATCAAGACATTAGTAATGAAAATACGGAGTTAGAAATTAAATTTTGAGCTCATTATTTAAATTGTTGAAGTCATGCTCGCTAAAATTTATTCAAAAATACATGTTTACTTAACAACAAAGACTATAAGTTGTTTTTTTATTTTATTTTATAGGGATTAAAATTAAAATATTAAAATTTTATAAATAGGGATGACAATAGGTAGAGTTTGAGTAGTACTATAGTATTTGTCCTTGTACTCACAATCTAAAAAAAACTCGTATCTAGACATGCACTCGCGTGGATATCAATCTTAATCTCAATACTCATGCCTTTGGATATCTAAGTAATCACACTTATACCTGTTACACTAGTTAAAATTAAAATAAATCATTAAATAACAAAATATGATATTATTTTAACACAACTAAGAAAATAATCAAAGTTCTTTTGTCATTTTTTTTTAAAGTTCTTAAATATTTAATCATGAAATAATAAACTAAAGTATTTAAATAATCCAAAACTATATTGGATCACACAAATATTTATTTAATTTAATGATATTAATAGAAATAAAACAAAAAAATTAATTACTAAATTAAACATAAATTTATTTGAATAAAAACAAAACAAAATTTAGAAAACAATTAATATCTTTTTTGAAATTAATTATTAACTTTATATATGTCTTTTTTTAAAGAAAACTTTATATATGTCTTAATTATAAAATATTTTTATTCCACTCAAAAAATTTAAGAGGAAATTTGACTAATTTTTATTGTAATTTTATTTGTTTATTTAAATTAATAGACTTAATATTTTTAGTCATAGTAAAATGTAAAATATATATATTTGTTAACATTTATATATATATATATATATATATATATATATAAAATGATAATAATATATATGACATTGGTACCCATACTTACATTTATACCTACTTATTTTTGTAAAAAATTACTTTTTGCCGATATATGTATTTATAATGTGAATTTTTGTTCTATTTTCAGTAGATATTTTTTGCAGGTACTCAATGATTATGTATCTAGTTGACATTCTTATTTATATGAATAAAAATATATTTAACTTTTCTATTAACTGTTCATGTAAAACTCTATAAAAAAAATAGTTTGTATAAAATTATTTTATATAGGCCATGCAGTATTTTTCTCAACAAATAATGTATGATTAGTTAACCTTTTAAATAAATATAAATAATAAAAAAGAAAAAAGCTTTGCAGGAATGAAAAGAGAAGAGTGTGTATCCAACCCAACCAAACAAGAGCTTTACCAAACGTAACATTGTCTATTTGGCTTACTCACCACCTCTCCTCCTTCCTTCCAACGCCGCTGTTTGTTTTTGCTTCTTTGTAAGTCCCAATTACTTCTCTTCATTTCTTTTTCTTATTATTCATTCTTTTTATTTTCCTCACCATCCAAACACTGAATTAGGGTTCAATCACTGCCCCATTCATCAATGTTCAAATTGATCTTATTTTTAATTACACCTTGTCTATATTCCTCTAAATATTCCAACTTTTTATAACCTAAAGTCATCAAAACACTTTCAATTTTAATTATTATTATGAATTGAAATTGAATTCTAAGGAAAGGAAGGAATTGGGGTTCATGTAATTCTGCAATTGTAAGAATACTATATAACTGCAAGTTATAATTTCTCTCCTTTCTGAATTTTCTCCATTTATAACATTCATAGAATTCTTGAGCCAGGACACTGAGATAGGGTTAACGTCATTGTGATAGTGTGTTCCCAGTATTGAGATACCAATCAATTTGGAGTAAGCATTGTTATAATTTGACTTAATCGTGTAAAATTGTAATTCCATGATACAAATTGGGGTTTGGAGTATGCAGACACCTTTCGCCCTTACATTAGCGGTGTGGACGTATCTATGTCCGTGTTGTATTAGTGTCTGTGTCAAAGTCAATGCTTCACTTGGCTCAACTTGCATAACTAAACAAGGTTGACAGAAAAAAATTATTCTTGCTAATAATTAATTCTTGAGGCAAGTTGTATGCTCTGACCTTGAAGAAGATCTACCTCTCCTTTTCTCCTCTTTTAATCTTTCTGATGAAAAAAAAGCCAATTTTAGAGGTTGAGCTTACCATCATTGGTAAGGCCATTAATTTTTAACTACTGCGTTTATCTATGTAGTATGCGAAAGAAATTACATGTTACATATGCATACTATATCTTCTCCCTTTTAGTTAAACAAAAAGACTAACTGGAAAATGAGTTGAGATGTAGTATGAAAACTTTGCTTCTTGGAGCTTACGTCTATAGTATCTGCAACATATTGTGTGTGTGAGAGAGTTGACGTTGTATATTCTTTGTTAAGTTGGATTTTTTGTAGGGTCAGGTTGGCTAAAAGGATGCTTAACTTGGTATGCATGTGACGACAAGTTTGCTTTTTAGTTTGTTTGACATTTGTACCAGCAATGGATCAAGTTGAGCAAGGTAGATTTCGTTGTACTAGCGGCTGTGCACTATAGTATCCTATGTACTTATGTAACACCGACACCTTAAATTGAAGGCATGTCTGGTGTCCCGTACGTGTCAGTGTCCAACACCAACAATGTGGTTACATTTAATCACTTCTAGTTTTTAAAAATTATTGCCGGTCCAGTCTGGTGCCGGTATCTTTGTCAGTGTTTCACAGGTTCCTAATATATCTGACAGTGTTTCCCTGGAAGTTTTTTTTTCTGATGTGTGTTTGTTTCTCTGTGTTTTGCCATAGATCAGGAAAATATCTCCAGACATTTTAGATACTAATTTATTTGAGTTACAGGTAATGAAATGGCGGATGATTCATTGATTAATTTGGACAACTCAAGGGCGAATTGGACTCCATCTCAAGACCAATATTTTCTTGAGCTTATGCTGTCCCATGTTCACAGAGGCAACAGAACTGGAAAAGTGTTTACCAGATTAGCCTGGGCAGACATGACCGAACAATTCAACAACAAATTTGGGTTCAAGTTTGATGTCGATGTGTTGAAGAACCGTTACAAACGATTCAAGAAGCTATACTATGAAATAAAAACGATTGTTAGTCAAAATGGGTTCAAGTGGGATGGGACACTAAACATGATCACTGCTGATGATAAAACATGGGAAGAGTATATTAAGGTTCATATTGTTGTCGTCAAATATTTCAAAAGCACAAATGAATCTTTAGATTACAATTAGCATGTTTTTGTGCGTGCAGGTCCACCCTGATGCCAAAGCTTTCAAAAAGAAAGTTGTTCCATGTTATAATGATCTATGCATAATCTATGGCCATGCAGTTGCTGATGGGAGATATAGCCTTTCATGTTTTGACGAAGGTTTTGAATATGAAGGTAAAATCAATTGCATTGTTCATTAAATATTACTACCTCTGTCCCTAAATATAAGACTCAATTGACTAAATCATGGGAATTAAGAAAGTTGGTAGTAGTATTAAATTTATTGACCTTTGGATATTGTTTTATAAGTTTACCCTTCATGAGAAAGAATTAGCTTATGTTTTCATGATAGCATTTACTAGAATTGCAAAAAAGATGTAACATAATTAAGAGTATGTTGGCAAAGAAATAATTCACGCAGTTGAAAATTTGAATGGATCTTATAAAAAGGAACAAAGAAAAATCTCAAGAGGGGCCCTATATTTAGAGACGAAGGTAGTATTGTATAGCGAAACTCCTTGTAATCTTCACCAAATCCGTATTATATACTGTAACCATCTTTCATAATTTTTTAACGGTTTTAACTTTTACTCAGAAAACACTTCAAAAGAACTGGATGACCCTACTAGCACCAGTAAAGGAGTGGATGGTCAGACTCCCCCTACTATTAGTCAAAGTAAAATCGACTGGTCTCCAATGATGGACCGAGTTTTTGTTGAACTTATGTTGGACCAGGTGCGTAAAGGGAACAAGATTGACTGTACGTTCACGAGGCAAGCATGGGGAGACATGGCAGAGTTGTTTAATGATAGATTTGGATGTCACTATGGGAAGGTTGTTTTGAAAAACCGTTTCAATGTCCTAAGGAGGCATTATGGCTCTATAAATGTCCTCCTTGGCAAAGAAGGTTTCAAGTGGGATAAGAAACAACACAAGGTTGTAGCTGATGACCAAGTTTGGCAAAAATGCATCAGGGTATGAAGCGCTCTTGGTCATTTTTATTTCATTTTTTTAGTTTCCATTTCAAAAATGATATTTTGACACAAATATAACAACAAATTAATGCAGTTCAAATATGTGATTAATTATGTTCAGTGGATGATTTAATGAATATAACAAGGCATTAACTGCGATTTGTGTTCAAATATACACCCGAAAACCGTGGTTAATGACGTTCAAAATCATGGTTAATTGTGTTCAATGATGGTTAATGAGTTGCAATGTTTTGTTATATTCATTAACCACGTACTGAACGTAATTAATCACATATTTGAATTGTGTTAACCATACAAATTGTTGTCGAAATTTATTGTCAAAATGTGTGTATCAAAATAACAGAACTCTTTCTATTTTCTACTACAATCGCCTACTCATAATTGCAGGCAAATCACAAGTTCCGGCTGTACAGAACTAAAAGCATGCCTTTTTATTCTGGCATGAGCATTGTATGTCGTGATGAAGCTACTACAGATTGCAAGCCAAATCTTGAAAGGAGATCTTTTGGCGGAAAGAACTCTGTCCAAGACCCTAATGCATCGTTGCATGTAGGCAGTGAAAGTGAAAATAATAATTTTACCGTAGATACTCAGCCTCTCCCTAAAGAAACATTGGTTACAGGTGATGAAAGTAATTTTACAAGAGATACTCAACCTCTCCCTAATGCAGCATTGCCTATAGGTGGTGAAAATAATTTTACTAGTGATACTATTTCTCAGCCTCTACCTTATGCAGCATTGCATATATATGGTGAAAATAATTTTACCGTAGATACTATTACTCAGCCTCTCAATGATGCAGCATTGCATATAGGTGGTGAAAATAATTTTAGCGGAGAGACCGTTGCTCAGCCTCTCCCAGATGCAGCATTCGGTATAGATGGTGAAAATAGCTTTGCGCAATATACTGTTACTCAGCATCTCCCTAATGCAGCATTGAATCTAGGTGGTGAAAATAGTTTTACCACAGATACTATTACTCAGCCTATCCCAAATGCAGCATTGAACCTAGGTGGTGAAAATAATTTTACCACACTGTCCACACATACTATTACTCAGCCTCTCCCTAACGCAGCATTGAATCTAAGTGGTGAAAATAATTTTACCAGAGATACTATTACTCAGCCTCTCAATAATGCAGCATTGAATATAGGTGGTGAAAATAATTTTACCATAGAAGCTCAACCTCTCCCCAACGCAGGAAACGAAGGCGGCGAAAAGAACTCGACCAGAGAAACTCCGCCTCTAGCAAATGCAGATAAAGAAACATTGCTTGTGAGTGTTGGAAAAAACGTTTCTGGTGATCGAAAAAGACATCAAACTAAAATGCCGCCGACAACGAAATTGCCTAAGAAGGCAAGAAACTACAATGAAGGAATGTCAGTAGCCTTGAAACATATGGCAGTTGCAGTTACGTCGCTAACCAAGAAAACAAAGAAAGAAGATAATTTTTCTGTAGGTAATGTTATGACTGTGCTTCAGGCTATACCAGACATGGATGACGATTTGATATTAGACGCATGTGATTTTTTGGAAGACGAGAGAAGAGCGAGGATGTTTCTGGCGCTGGATGCTAATTTGAGAAAGAAATGGTTATTGAGAAAGCTTCGATCATAATAAATGTTCATGTTCAATTGCCTCTCATTTGTTATCTGTTAAACCCTTATGTTCTACAAGACTGATTTTTTGTTTATCTTTGTCTATGTTGATATGAGTAGAGTTTACACATTGCTATTGAAAAAGGGGTTTGCTTTGCTTTGGATTTTTATTAGGGTGTTATTATCAAGTTTTCGTAGGAGAAAATATTATCAACTAACTACTACTTTATCCAAAAAGTTATATTTTGTATAATTTCATAAACAATAAACATAACAATCCTTTGATTTATTCAGTTTGATATAAATCATCCTAAATTATGTTTGCCTACATCTCGTTCTAAAAAGACGTGGGAGTCTATGATTACGAAAGTGAAAAATGACTGTCTGATTAGAATAGTAGAAATTTGTATATCGAGGGTTGTGTTGTTCTACTACATTTAGTTCTTTCAGCGTTACCAGTCTAGTAATATTACAAAGCTTGAGTCTCTTATTAAACAATTTTTCTGGGATGGAAGTGAGGAATCTAAGAGAATAAATTGGATAAGAGGGTAAAGTTTGCATTAATAAGTAATTTGGGGAGATTAGGTATAAAATATTTAAGAGTCTTTAATATGGTTCTTTTGAGAAAAGGAGTTGGAGAATGAGGCTTGTAAAAATAATTTTTGGTATAGTTGTATTAAGAGTAAGTACGGGGAGAGGATTATAGATATTCATCGTAAGACTTTGAATTTTCTAAACTCTAATTTCTGCAATTTTATTATTTTTTTGTGTTGAATTGTTTAAGCTATTAGCCCAATTTTTATTTTATGAATTAAGTATCAAAAATATATTTTGTTAGAGTTAGTAATATGTTTAATATATATATTTGGTGACCCGTTTAAAATTATTAATGTTTATCGTCAAAATTTTAAAATGTCACATGTTACTAATAAATTTATCTGTCATTTCAGTTGCGACGAGAGTAGATATTTTTATTATATTAGATTGAGAAGTGAGTAATGTGATTTGTGTAAGAGTGTATAAATGTTGTAACGATTATTTTAGGAAAAACTTAAATATTTAATTTTATATATATATTTTGTTTGTATGAAAAAAAAAAAGAAGGAAAAGGAACCCAGCTATAAAGGTAGCGAACCCATCCTTCCTTCCGTTCTGTTCCTTCCATTCCCTGCATTCTTCTTTCTGTTAAAAAAAAAAAAAAGTTAGTATTGGTTTAAAAAAAATAAAAACACAAACCTCTATTTTTCTACTAGATTTAAGCTTCCATTCAAGAAGCGTTGGGAAGAAAAGTTGCTCCCCTCTACAAGGGAGTGCTTGTGAGCTAATTTATTTAAGGTGAGACACTTACTTCCTTTCCATTTTTCTTAAATTTGAAAATTTTGTATGTGTGGGGGATGAATGAAATTTTGAGTTCTTAACCAATCTTTTGTTGTTGTTGTTGTTAGTATTGTTGTTGTTGTTGTTAGTGTTGTTGTTGTTAGTATTGTTGTTATTGTTAGTGTTGTTGTTGAGAAAAGTGAATGAGTTTCCTTCTCTCCCTCTCAAACCTATGAAAGATAATGTTTTGTTGATTTTGTTTGATTAAATTGGTTTAATGTGAAATTAGGGAGGTGTTGGTGTTGAGCGTGTTATTTAAAATAAAAATTATTAATCCTTGTTGTTAATGTTGTCAGTAATGGTTAAAAAGAAATTGATTTTTGATGTGTTTGAGTTATGTAATGAGTTATTTTCAAATAAATGAGTTTGAACTGAAGTTGAAATTTTACAAGAAAATTAGAGTTGTTAAAGTTGTGAAAAAGTTTAAATTTTAACTAAGTTAAAGAGATTGAGCAAAAAGTTAGATTGAAATTAGAATATTTAGAGTTAAAAATGTTACTCTATTAATTACTCGTGGACTGAGTTTAAAAAGAAAAAGTTTAGAGTACTTTATTAACTCAAATTTTTGGTGCTCTAATGGTTGAGTGATATAACTTAAAAGATGGAAAAACTTAATTTTGAAATTATGATGTGGTTGGATAAATTTTGGTGGTGGACAAAATTGTTATGAATCTTTATGTTTATGTAGTTAGCTCTTTGAGTCTCGAAAATGAATCGAGGCCGTTGGCACCGAGTTAGCGGTGGGAAGAACTCTGAAATATTAATGTTGTTGTGGTGAATAAAGAAAAATGATTTTCTTGGTTTATGCCTTTCCGAAGAATAGTGGTTATGGTTGATGATCAAGAATGTATACATATGATTAACAAATTTTTGAACTTGTGATTAAAGGAAAATTAGTGAATTGTGGTTTCAAGCTTGTATATGTATACTTTCAATTTTTAGAAAAGTTTGCATGATTTTAATTAATGTTTCAAGTTTATTAAGTAAAGGTTAAAGTCTTGAGTTAGAAATTCTTTTTTAAAAGATTCCAAGTTTCATGAATTAAAATACAAACTTTGTTGAAAAATATATATTTTGAAAAGGATGAAAATATTTCAAAGAGTTAGAACTTTGAAACTAGGAAAAATATTCATTGATATTTGTTTTGTGTGATTATGTTGTTATGAGGTGAATACTTTGATTGAACTTTTAGTCTTTAAAAAAATGTAGTGGATCAAACTTGTAGTTATTTGAAACACAAAAATGAGTTATGGCAAATTTGAGAAAATTTGTGGTTATGTGAAAAAAATTTGAGAAAAATAATTTAAAACGTTTCAAATAATTGTTAGTGAATTCACTGAAAAATTAAAGGACGTTAATTTCTAAAAATCTGTTTTATATGCTGAAAGTGTGTTGTGGATAATAATATTATTAGTCCTTACTCGTTGTAAACTCTTTTAGTGAAATATACTCTAACGGGGTTAGGAGTAAGAAAGAGTTTGTAAGGTAGTTAAAGTTTCATGGATTAATTTGACTAAGTCAAACACTATTTGATTCAAGGTGTCGACATGAGCGAGATTTTTTGTTGTCTTTGATTGTGGTAGTGATAACTGTTGAAAAAGCTATAATTAAGGTAATGGCTCCTTCCAGATTTTTAGTTTGCACATAGGGACCTTATATGTGTGATTGATGTATGATTGATGTGTGAATATGTGATGATTAATATTGATGTGATCATGCATTCTTGAGTGATTTTACGTGTTGCTACATGTTATGAATTTTATTGAGGAGAATATGTTTTGAGTATGCTTTGTGAAAAGTATGAAAAATTATTAGTATGTAATGAGTATTAAAAGGGGAGTCTTTTAATAGCTACATTTACATAATGATTGTTGTGAAAGAGTCAAAGTATGCTCATGCATTTCATAATTAGTGGTGACCGTGATGGGCCACGATGTTAGTGGTGACCGTAATGGGCCACGGGATGGTTTCGTGAGTTGATTGGTCCATCTTATCCTTACGAGGATTTGTTTGTCGTATATGTCTGTGGTAGACTGCATTCTAGTAAATCGTGATGATCTGTGATATGTGGCACCTTAGTAATTAGTACTGGTATGTGAGAGACGGTACATTTTGAAGTAGCAATGTCAATTTACAAGGAATGAGGGTTTGAATTGTAAATTCACCTATTTAAAATTTTCCGTTAAAATCCTAAGAAAATAACTCAAGAATAATCTTGGTTATGAAAACAGAAAACGGAGAACGTTCTTGGTTCTAGAAACAGAAAACGAAGAACGTTCTTGGTTAGTTAAAATCACAAATTTAGCTTCTCTATTTAACTTGATAATTAAAATGACTAAAAGTAAATAGAGATAAGGAAGAGATACCACATAACAATATATCCTGGTTCACCCAATTCGGGATACGTCCAGTCCTCACAAATGTGAGATTTTCACTAAGCAGTTCAAACGGAGAATGATCTTGGTTTTACACAGTTATTGTTAAGATTGAAGTAGCAATGTCAAGTTACAAGGAAGGGGGTTTGAATTGTAATCTTGTCTAATTAAAATTTCCTGTTAAAAACTGAAGAAAAACAACTCAAGAATGATCTTGGTTATAAAAATAGAAAACGGATAACGTTCTTGGTTCGGGAAACAGAAAATGGAGAACGTTCTTGATTAGTTAAAATTACAGTTTTTAGTTTCTCTATTTAATTTGATAAAAAATGACTGAATGTAAATAGAGATAAGGAAGAGATACCACACAATGATATATCCTGGTTCACCCAACTCGGGCTACGTCCAGTCCTCACAACTATGAGATTTTCACTAAGTGTTCAAAAAAACGGAGAACAATATTTTGTTTACACAGTTAAAGATCAACCTTGATCAGTAACTCCAATTCCTTTCCACCCTGAAAGGATTCAATCAAGTCACCTAACAGTTCTGATACAATTTTACAATTCACTCTTTAATCACACTCAAGCTATAAACAATCCTTATAGTTATTAGTTTACACAATAATGATTTAAAAAGATTGGTTGAATCTGATTATGCTCAACTCTTGTTTGAGAATAGATTCAGGATAAAAGAACTCAGTAAACTAAACTAGAAGTGTATGGTTGTTTCAGACTGATTCTTTTCGACTGGACATCTGAAGACAAAACTAAGGTACTCCTAAACTCTAAAGCTCAATTATTCTTATCGTGTGCTTTGAGCAGGGAAGAAAGTGAAAGAGTTGATGAATGCACAACTGCTAAAGAAATATGGGATACACTGCAAATTCATCATGAAGGAACAAACCATGTCAAAGAAACAAGAATAGACATCGGCATAAGAAAATTTGAGTTGTTCGAAATGAATGAAGGAGAAACCATTGATGAAATGTATTCAAGGTTCACAACTATAGTAAATGAAATGCGGTCCTTGGGAAAGGCTTTCTCAGTACCAGACAGAGTAAGAAATATCATGAGATGTCTTCCAGTCATATGGAGACCAATGGTGACAGCTATAAGCCAAGCCAAAAATCTTGAAGTGCTTGCATTAGAAGAACTAATTGGAACCTTAAGAGCACATGAGGTATTGCTACAAGAAGATAAACCTGTCAAGAAAGGAAAAGAAATAGCCTTAAAAGCATCTCAAGAAAGCATACTAGTGCAAATAGAAGAAGAAACAGAAGAAGCTGGACAAGAAGATGCTGATGAAGAAATTGCTCTTCTCACTAGAAGAATTCAAAGAATGATGAGAAAAAGAGACCAGATCAAGAAAGGATTTCCAAACAAAAGAGAAAATCCCAAAACATAAATAGACAAGAGCCAAATCACATGTTTTAGATGTAATAAGTTGGGACATTACAAATCCGAGTGTCCCTTGAACAAAAAAACTCCAAACAGATTTCCTTTAAAAAAGAAATCAATGATGGCCACATGGGATAACTCAGATGAATCTGATGAAGAAGAAGATGATGAAGCCAACATATGCTTAATGGCAAACATTGAAGAAAATGAGGTAACAAATTCCGAACCTTGTCTTTTGTGTATACAAATGGAGAAAGAATTTGACAACTTGCTAAATGATTCAAACCTACTCATTCAAAAGTGTAGTTTTTTAAAAGAAAAATTTTATAAAGAAAAAGAAGAGAAAGAGAAAACTCAGGCTCTGATTAATAAGCTGAAAGAGATAATTCAAATCTGAAAGAATCTCAGTTCAAAGATTTTTACACTGAAAAATAAGAAAGTCAAGAACATTCTGCATTTCAAAAGGAGAACGTTCTCCTTAAAGCTGAAGCTGAACTGTTTAAAAATGATATGTCAAATTTCATTAAAGCTACTGAAACTTTTCAAAATATCATGGGATCTCAAGTAGGAATATTTGATAAAGCTGGTCTTGGCTTTAATCAAACTCAAAAAACCAAAATGTATGAAATTTTTTTTATTCTGGAAAGAAAAGAAAGTAAATGCAAGAGCAAATGTTCGTATTGCAGCAAAATTGGACATCTTGAATTTGCATGTTATTTTAAGAAAAGAGATGAGAAAATCAAGAACAAATAGAAGGGAGAACAGTCTGGAACAAAAACAAATTTTTTTTCAGAAAAAAGGAGAACGTTCTCCAGCTAAAGCAGCAAAAGGAGAATGTTCTGGAAATTTATCAAAACCAGTTAAAAAACAATCTTCGAAACTGTTTCAAAAACAAGTGATCAAATGTTCCTCCTGTTCTAAGATTGGACACTCTAAATCAACATGCCATATCGAGAGATAATCAAAATCTAAAACTAATCCTCAAGGACCCAAGACAAAATGGGTACCTAAAGTTAATGAAACAAAAAATGCAGGTTGGATTTCAAAGTGTCAAGAAAAAGCCATGGTTCTTGGACAGTGGCTGTTCAAGACATATGATAGGTGATAAGAACTGCTTCATGTCCTTCGTCAAGAAAGATAGAGGATCAGTCACTTTTGGAAATGACAATCAAGCTCAAATTAAAGGTAAAGGAACAATTGGTAAGAAAAACTCTGCTCAAATAACTGATGTTCAATATGTTGAAGGTCTGAAACATAATCTTTTAAGCATAAGTCAACTATGTGACAATGGCTTTGAGGTTATTTTCAAACCCATCCTATGTGAAATCATAAAAACAAAATTTGGAGAAGTACTGTTTTCTAGAACCAGAAAGAAAAATCTTTATGTTTTATATCTTGAAGAATTGCCTGATGAATCCTCTTTCATATCTATCGATAAAGATAAATGGATTTGGCATAAAAGGGCAAGGCATGTCAGCATGAAAATCATTTCAAAAATTTTAAAATTAGAACTCGTTAGAGGTTTACCAAAACTGAATTTTGAAAAAGATAAAATATGTGAAGCATGTGTTAAGGGAAAACAAGTCAAAAGCAGGTTTCACTCAAAAGAATTCATTTCCACAAACAGACCTATTCAATTGCTTCACATAGTTTTGTTTGGTCTTGTTAAAACAACAAGTTTAGGAGGAATGAAGTATGACTTTGTTATTGTTGATGATTTCTCACGATACACTTGGGTATTATTTTTAAAACAAAAAGATGATGCTTTTGATGCTTTTAAAATCTTTTGTAAAAAGTTACAAAATGAAAAAGAGTCCAGCATCATTTCTATAAGAAGTGATCATGGAGGAGAATTCATAAATGCCTCTTTTAAAACCTTTCTTGAAGAACTTGACATTCTCACAATTTATCTTGTGCAAGGACTACTCAACAAAATGGAGTTGTTGAAAGAAAAAATAGAACCTTACAAGAAATGGCAAGAACAGTATTGGAAGAGTCTAACATTGAAAAATATTTTTGGGCTGAAGCTGTCAATACACCATGTTATATTTTAAACCGTGTATCCATAAGAAAAATCATAAACAAAACTCCATATGAAATCTGGAAAAACAGAAAGCCAAACATTTCATATTTTCACATTTTTGGCTGTTACTGTTATATTTTAAATAACAAAGATGTTCTTGGAAAATTTGATGCAAAATCAGACAAGGCTATTTTCTTGGGTTATTCAACCGACTCTAAAGGTTACAGAGTGTTTAATCTGAGATCTAGAGTTGTAGAAATCAGCATGCATATATTATTTGATGATTTAGAATTGGAAAAAAACAAATGAGGAAGAAGAAGAACAGCCAGACATACAACATAAAACTGATATGCAGGAAACAGAGATTGATAAACAATCTCCTTATCATTCTCCACCTAAAAGCTGGAGAACGATAGGGGATCATCCTCAAACCCATATCATTGGGGATACAACTTATGGAATTAGAACCAGAAAATCATTCAAGAATAATGAAAACATGGCAATGATTTCTCAAGTTGAACCAAAATCAATTAAAGAAGCCATAGTTGATCAATCGTGGCTTGAAGCCATGAAGGAAGAAGTGCTGCAGTTTGATAAAAATGAAGTCTGAACCTTGGTACCAAATCCTCAAGATCAAACAATCATTGGTACACGCTGGGTTTTCAGAAACAAATTAGATGAAGAAGGTAATGTAGTAAGGAGCAAAGCAAGATTAGTTGCTCAAGGATATAACCAACAAGAAGGTATAGACTACGACGAAACCTTTGCCCCAGTTGCAAGGTTAGAAGCTATTAGTATACTTCTTGCATATGCATCTCATAAACTTGTTAAGTTATTTCAAATGGATGTTAAAAGTGCATTTTTAAATGAACAAGTTTATGTAAAGCAACCTCCTGGTTTTGAGGATCAATCAAAACCAAATCATGTTTTCAAACATACCAAAGCTCTATATGGTTTAAAACAAGCACCAAGAGCTTGGTATGAAAGGTTGAGTTCTTTCTTAATCAAAAATGGATTTTCCAGAGGAAAAATCGACACTACACTATTTAAGAAAATTGATAAAAATGATTTACTCATTGTACAAGTGTATGTCGATGATATTATCTTTGGATCAACTAATGAAAAGATGTGCGATGATTTTCCAAAACTCATGCAAAGTGAATTTGAAATGAGCATGATGGGAGAATTAAGGTATTTTCTTGGCTTACAAATTAAACAACATGAAAATGGTATTTTTATTTGTCAAGAAAAATACATTAAAGATTTGTTAAAAAAGTACAAAATGAATGAAGCAAAAATCTTGTCTACTCCTACGCATCCATCCTCTTCATTAGGCAAAGATGAACATGGAAAATCAGTTTCTGAAAAAGAATATAGAGGAATGATTGGTTCCTTGCTATATTTAACTGCTAGTAGGCCATATATTGTATTTGTAGTAGGATTATGTGCTAGATTTCAATCTGCGCAAAAAGAATATCATTTAACAGCTGTGAAACGAACTTTTAGATATCTTGTTGGAACTACTGATCTTGGCCTTTGGTATAGAAAAGGTTCTCATTTTGATCTTGTAGCATATTGCGACGCCGATTATGCTGGAGATAAAATTGAAAGAAAAAGCACCAGTGGAGCATGTCAGTTTCTAGGTGAACCATTGATAAGCTCGTCTTGCAAGAAACAAAATACTATAGCCTTATCAGCCACCAAAGCTGAATACGTCTCAGCGGCAAACTGCTGCTCACAAGTTCTTTGGATTAAAAATCAACTTGAAGACTTCTCTGTAAGTTACTCAAGCATTCCAATTTACTGTGATAATACTAGTGCAATCAATTTATCTAAAAATCCCATTCAGCATTCTCGATCAAAACACATTGAAATAAAACATCATTTTATTCGAGATCATGTTAACAAGAAAGATATTGAATTGATCTTTGTTGATACTCAAAATCAGCTTGCTGACATTTTTACAAAGCCTCTAGTTGAGGAAAGTTTCAATTCAATCAAAGAAAAAAAATGAAAATTATGAAAAATCCTGAAAATTCGCATTGAAACTGCTTCTGCAGAAAACGGAGAACGTTTATCAATCTCCATTTTCCAGGCAACTTTCTCCGTTTTTCAACTAACATTCTCCTCTGAGTCGTCACTCTCCTCTTGCGCAGAAAAGGCATGTCTTGGCATTTAATGCATGTGTCCTCTTGTCTTCAAAAGTCACTTTGACAAGCTGTCATTTCGTTTCCCCCCCCCCCCCAAACTTCTTCCTCTTCCCTAGGTTCATATAATCATTGCTCTTTTTCTTAAAAAATAGCAAAAACGTGACAGCAGTTATCAAACCATTCCCCTTCAGAAAACCTTCATCTTCCTTAAACTTCATCTTCCAAAAACAATGGCTCGAACCAAACAATCCGCGCGCAAAACTACATGCACAGATACACCATCACCGTCATCTTCATCATCAAAATCGTTCAGTCGTTCCCCATCTCCACCACCTTGACCAACACCTCCAAAACACTCGTTTGATACTTCTTTTTTAGACTATCTCTCATCTTCCCCTGAAACTAACCCTAACTCCACTATTCCTGAACCCCTGTCCACCGTTCTTCCCCTTCTTTACTCTTTCCCTCCTACTAATATTGCTCAGGTTCCCCCACACTTGCGCAAACCCTTCCTAAATCCACCAGCACCCAAGAAATTCGTCAATCCCCCAGCACCAAAAAGACGCTCGATGAGAGTCTTGACAGGAATTGGAACTTCCAAAACCCCAATCACCAAATCTGCTTACTTCATCATTTCATTTAGATGAATCATCTAATACCCCTCCTCACATAACTCCAACAAAACCAACAAAACTTGTCACTCCATCAAAATCTCCATTCTCGTCTGAACCATTTCACTCAACACCTCCAAATCAAAAACGGAGATTGATTAATGAACTTTTCTCTTCTCCCAAACCCAACCATCCAACATCTCGTCCCCTGAAAACATAAACCTCCATTACACTCTCTCAATTTCTGGCAAGGAAAAAATTAAAAATTACCCATAGATTCAAATCCACTGCTCCTAAACAGAAATTAAGAAAAGCTCCATCTTCCTCTCCAGAACGTTCTCCAAGTCAAGAACGTTTCCCACCTCGTGAACATTCACGCACCCAAAACCAAGAACCTTCTCCTATCCAAGAACGTCTCCTGTCCCTTATCAATCTCCCTCTCTCACTCAAGAACGTTCCCCTGTAAAAGAACGTTCTCCCTCTCATACTTCCCCTTCTTCACCACCAACAAAATGACCTCTCTCCCTAGAACGCTCTTTCTCCCGCACCTCTGAATCTTCATCAAACTCTGATTCATCCACACAACCTTCTCCACCCTCCAAGAAAGCCAAACCTCATTCCACTCCTCTAATCCCTCCCACAACCACCAAACTGTTTAAAGCCAAATGGGCTCAGCGTCCCATTGGACGAGTCTTTGTCTTTGACAAACACGTAGTAGATGGCAATGCTGTCCAGCACTTCACTGATGCTTTAGGATGGACTGCTTTTCTGTAAACATCTGAGAACTACTTTCCAGATGTTGTTAGGGCTTTCTATTGTCAGGCCCAAACATTCCCTGATAAATCACTTCTGATATCCAACATTAAGGGAATCGAGATAATGATGACTCCTAACATTCTGACTTCAATTTTGGACCTCCCTACTGAAGGTCCTGCTGTTTTTGGGAGCACCTGGTATACAACTCCAAACCTAAACCAAATTGAGGTTTTACCTTAGTTGTTTCAAGAAAACTCCATTTGATATCTCTCCACATACCTCAGACCCCTCCCTAAAATATTTAACAATATGAGTCAACATACTCTTCTTCCCCACTGTGGAAGTCATGAGTATTTTTCTGACAACGATGCGTTGATCATCTACCATCTCATCAATTGTCAACGCCTCAATCTACCTCATCTCATAATTCATCACATGATTGCCGCTGCAATAAAAGACTACAAGAAAAATACCGTCCCTTACGGTATGATCCTAACCAAAGTCTTTAAACATTTTAAAATCCCTTTGTCCAATGACAAATCCCTCCTAATACTATCCAAATTCTCCACCAAAAATATCGCTCATATGAAAATCACAACCACAAAACAGCCTGCCCCCACAACATCAAAACAACCTGCCCCCACAGCAACAAAAATGTCTACCCCTATAACCTATTCTTTCCCAACACCTCTCAAAAGAAAGCGTTTTGCAAGAAGAAGAGCTGCAGCCCCAGCCTCAGCCTCCCCATCTCAAAACAGAGCAGCTGAGCCTGCTCAAGAACGTTCTCCAGCAAACCGGGAACGTTCTCCAGACCTCCCATCAGAATTTCTAACTTTCTCCGTTTTTCCACAACCATTTACCCTATCCTCGACTAACTTTATATCTTTCTCCCAATACTTCCAATCTCCACCCGATCCCATGACCACATTAATTCCCAATCAAAATGTCTCAGGCATGTCCCCTGCCTATATTTCCCCCCAGACAACCACTTCATCCATGTTTGGAATTAGTCAGTTTTTTACTTCTTCAACCACTCCCGGTCTTTCCATCAACCAAACCTCCACCTCCCATCCTAACCCTCAGCCTTTACCTGCTTCTCTCCCTACCACCTCTACTCCATCGTGTAGTGCTGCTCTTGTCCCACCTCCGATTATGACTCCATAAAGGGAACCAACAAACTCTGAAATCATGGCAACCCTACAACTTATTCTGGCCCGTCAGACACCACAAGATTTAGAGTCTACCCTGCTGCGGACCTAGATAACTGAGCAGATTGCTCCCAAGTTTGGTGTGACTCCACTGCGGACCTGGATAACTTATTCTGGGGGGAGGTCTGGAGAACGTTCTCGATTTGCAGGAGAACGTTCTTGAGCAAGCTCAACTGCTCTGTTTGGAGATGGGGAGGCTGAAGGTGGGGCTGCAGCTTTTCTTCTTGTAGAGCGCTTTCTTTTGAGAGGTGTTGGGAAAGAAGAAGGGATAGGGGCAGATTGTTTTGTGATTGTGATTTTCATATGAGCAATATTTTTGGTGGAGAATTTGGATAGTTTTAGGAGAGATTTTTCATTGGTTAGAGGGATTTTAAAGTGTTTAAAGACTTTGGTTACGATCATATCGTAAGGGACGGTATTTTTCTTGAAGTCTTTTGTTGCAGCGGCAATCATGTGATAGAGGATGAGATGAGGTAGATTGACGCATTGACAGTTGATGAGATGGTAGATGATCAACGCATCGTTGTCAGAAACATACTCATGACTTCCACAGTGGGGAAGAAGAGTATGTTGACTCATATTGTTAAATATTTTAGGGAGGGGTCTGAGGTATGTGGAGAGATATCAAATGGAGTTTTCTTGAAACAACTAAGGTAAAACCTCAATTTGGTTTAGGTTTGGAGTTGTATACCAGGTGCTCCCAAAAACAGCAGGACCTTCAGTAGGGAGGTCCAAAATTGAAGTCAGAATGTTAGGAGTCATCATTATCTCGATTCCCTTAATGTTGGATATTAGAAGTGATTTATCAGGGAATGTTTGGGCCTGACAATAGAAAGCCCTAACAACATCTGGAAAGTAGTGCTCAGATGTTTGCAGAAAAGCAGTTCATCCTAAAGCATCAGTGAAGTGCTGGACATCATTGCCATCTACTACGAGTTTGTCAAAGACAGACTCATCCAATGGGACGCTGAGCCCATTTGGCTTTAAACAGTTTGGTTGCTGTGGGAGGGATTAGAGGAGTGGATTGAGGTTTGGATTTCTTGGAGGGTGGAGAAGGTTGTGTGGATGAATCAGAGTTTGATGAAGATTCAGATGTGGAAGAGGAAGAGCATTCTGGGGAGAGAGGTCGTTTTGTTCGTGGTGAAGAAGGGGAAGTATTAGAGGGCGAACGTTCTTTTACAGGTGAACGTTCTTGAGTGGGAGATGGTGATTTCTGAGGGACAGGAGAACGTTCTTGTATAGGAGAACGTTATTGAGTAGGTGAAGGGTTTTTTTGAGGAACAGGAGATGTGGGAGGAACTCGAGAACGTTCTTGGTTTTTGGTGGGTGAAGGTTCTTGACTTGGAGAACATTGTGGAGAGGAACATGGAGCTTCTCTAAATTTCTGTTTAGGAGCAGTGGTTTTGAATCTCTAGGGGATTTTTAATTTTTTCCTTTCCAGAAATTTAGATAGTGTAATGGTAGTTTTTGTTTTAAGGGGACGTGATGTGGGATGGATGGGTTTGGGAGAAGAGAAAAGTTCATTAATCAATCTCCGTTTTTGATTTGGAGGTGTTGAGTGAGATGGTTCAGACGAGAATGGAGATTTTGATGGAGTGACAGGTTTTGTGGATTTTGTTGGGGTTATGTGAGGAGGGGTATCAGATGATTCATCTGAATTAGAGTCTGAAATGATGAAGTAAGCAGGTTTGGTGATTGGGGTTTTTGAAGTCCCAATTTCTGCCAAGACTCTCATCGAGCGTCTTTTTGGTGTTGGGGGATTGACAAATTTCTTTGGTGCTGGTGGATTTATGAAGGGTTTGCGCAAGTGTGGGGGAACTTGAGCAATATTATTATGAGGGCAAGAGTAAAGAGGGGGAAGAACAGTGGACAAGGGTTCAGGAATTGTGGAGTTAGGGTTAGTTTCAGGGGAGGATGAGAGATAGTCTGAAAAAGAAGTATCAGACGAGTGTTTTGGAGGTGTTCGTCTAGGTGGTGGAGATGGTGAACGACTGAAGGATTTTGTTGATGAAGATGATGGTGATGGTGTATCTGTGCATGCAGTTTTGCACGCGGATTGTTTGGTTTGAGCCATTGTTTTTGGAAGATGAAGGTTTGAGAAGGGGAAGGTTTGATAAGTGCTATCACGTTTTTGATGTTTTTTAAGAAAAAGAGCAATGATTATTTGAACCTAGGGAAGGAGAAGAAGTTTGGGAGCGGGAAACGAAATAACAGCTTGTCAGAGTGAATTTTGAAGACAAGAAGATGCATGCATTAAATGCCAATACATGCATTTTCTGCGCAAGAGGAGAGTGACGACTCAGGGGAGAATGTTAGTTGAAAAACAGAGAAAGATGCCAGGAAAAACAAAGATTGATAAACGGTCTCCGTTTTCTGCAGAAGCAGTTTTAATGCGAATTTTTAGGATTTTTCATAATTTTCAGTTTTTCTTTGATTGAATTGAAACTTTCCTCAACTAGAGGCTTTGTAAAAATGTTAGCAAGCTGATTTTGAGTATCAACAAAGATCAATTCAATATCTTTCTTGTTAACATGATCTCGATTTATTTCAATGTGTTTTGATCGAGAATGCTGAATGGGATTTTTAGATAAATTGATTGCACTAGTATTATCACAGTAAATTGGAATGCTTGAGTAACTTACAGAGAAGTCTTCAAGTTGATTTTTAATCCAACGAACTTGTGAGCAGCAGTTTGCTGCTGATACGTATTTAGCTTTGGTGGTTGATAAGGCTATAGTATTTTGTTTCATTCAAGACCAGCTTATCAATGCTTCACCTAGAAATTGACATGCTCCACTGGTGCTTTTTCTTTCAATTTTATCTCCAGCATAATCGGCGTCGCAATATGCTACAAGATCAAAATGAGAACCTTTTCTATACCAAAGGCCAAGATCAGTAGTTCCAACAAGATATCTAAAAGTTCGTTTCACAGCTGTTAAATGAGATTCTTTTTGCGCAGATTGAAATCTAGCACATAATCCTACTACAAATACAATATCTGGCCTACTAGCAGTTAAATATAGCAAGGAACCAATCATTCCTCTATATTCTTTTTCAGAAACTGATTTTCCATGTTCATCTTTGCCTAATGAAGAGGATGGATGCGTAGGAGTAGACAAGATTTTTGCTTCATTCATTTTGTACTTTTTTAACAAATCTTTAATGTATTTTTCTTGACAAATAAAAATACCATTTTCATGTTGTTTAATTTGTAAGCCAAGAAAATACCTTAATTATCCCATCATGCTCATTTCAAATTCACTTTGCATGAGTTTTGAAAAACCATCGCACATCTTTTCATTAGTTGGTCCAAAGATAATATCATCGACACACACTTCTACAATGAGTAAATCATTTTTATCAATTTTCTTAAATAGTGTAGTGTCGATTTTTCCTCTAGAAATTCCATTTTTGATTAAGAAAGAACTCAACCTTTCAATGCAAACTCTTGGTGCTTGTTTTAAACCATATAGAGCTTTGGTAAGTTTGAAAACATGATTTGGTTTTGATTGATCTTCAAAATCGGGAGATTGCTTTACATAAACTTGTTCATTTAAAAAACATTTTAAAAATGCACTTTTAACATCCTTTTGAAATAACTTAACAAGTTTATGAGATGCATATGCAAGAAGTATACGAATAGCTTCTAACCTTGCAACTGGGGCAAAGGTTCCAAAATTGACTGATCCTCCATCTTTCTTGACGAAGGACATGAAGCAGTTCTTATCACTTGTCATATGTCTTGAATAGTCATTGTCCAAGAACCTTGGCTTTTTCTTGACACTTTGAAATCCAACCTGCATTTTTTGTTTCATTAACTTTAGGTACCCATTTTGTCTTGGGTCCTTGAGGATTAGTTTTATATTTTGATTATCTCTCGATATGGCATGTTGATTCAGAGTGTCCAATCTTAGAACAGGAGGATCATTTGATCACTTGTTTTTGAAACAGTTTCGAAGACTGTTTTTTGACTGGTTTTGATAAATTTCCAGAACATTCTCTTTTAGCTGGAGAACGTTCTCCCTTATTTTAAAAAGAATTTGTTTTTGTTCTAGACTGTTCTCCCTTCTGTTTGTTCTTGATTTTCTCATCTCTTTTCTTAATATAACATGCAAATTCAAGATGTCCAATTTTGCTGCAATACGAACATTTGATCTTGCATTTACTTTCTTTTCTATCCGGAATAGATTTTTTTTCATACATCTTGGTTTTCTGAGTTTGACTAAAGCCAAGACCAGCTTTATCAAATATTCCTATTTGAGATCCCATGATATTTTGAAAAGTTTAAGTAGCTTTAATGAAATTTGACAGATCATTTTTAAAAAGTTCAGCTTCAGTTTTAAGGAGAACGTTCTCCTTTTGAAGTGCAGAATGTTCTTGACTTTCTTGTTTTTCAGTGTAAAAATCTTTGAACTGAGATTCTTTCAGATTTTGAATGATCTATTTCAGCTTATCATTTAGAGCCCGAGTTTTGTCTTTCTCTTCTTTTTGTTTATAAAAGTTTTCTTTTAACGAACTACACTTTTGAATGAGTAGGTTTGAATCATTTAGCAAGTTGTCAAATTCTTTCCCCATTTGTTCACACAAATGACACGGTTCCGAATTTGTTACCTCATTTTCTTCAGTGTTTTCCATTAAGCATATGTTGGCTTCTTCGTCATCAGATTCATCTGAGTTATCCCATGTGGCAATCATTGATTCAAAAAATCTGTTTGGTGGTTTTTTGTTCAAGGGACACTCGGATTTGTAATGTCCCAACTTATTACATCCAAAACATGTGATTTGACTCTTGTCTATTTCTGTTTTGGGATTTTCTCTTTTTTTGGAAATCCTTTCTTGATCTGGTCTCTTTTTCTCATCATTCTTTGAATTCTTCTAGTGAGAAGAGTAATTTCTTCATCAGCATCTTCTTGTCCAGCTTCTTCTGTTTCTTCTTCTATTTGTACTGGTATGCTTTCTTGAAATTTTTTTAAGGCTATTGCTTTTTCTTTCTTGACAGGTTTATCTTCTTGTAGCAATACGTCATGTGCCTTTAAGGTTCCAATTAGTTCTTCTAATGCAAGCACTTCAAGATTTTTGGCTTGGCTTATAGCTGTCACCATTGGTCTCCATATGACTGGAAGACATCTCATAATCTTTTTTACTCTGTCTTGTACTGAGTAAGCCTTTCCCAAGGAGCGCATTTCATTTACTATAGTTGTGAACCTTGAATACATTTCATCAATGGTTTCTCCTTCATTCATTTCGAACAACTCAAATTTTCTTATGCCGATGTCTAGTCTTGTTTCTTTGACATGGTTGGTTCCTTCATGATGAATTTGCAGTGTATCCCAGATTTCTTTAGCAGTTGTGCATTCATCAACTCTTTCGCTTCAGAGTTTCAGAGTTTAGGAGTACCTTAGTTTTGTCTTCAGATGTCCAGTCGATTTCTTTCTTCTCAGCAGAGTTTGAATCATTTTGATCAACTCTTGGTATGAAATCAAGCTTTGTAATGATGCGCCACATTCCTGTGTAATCAGTTCCAATCTGTAAAGATGCATCTTATTTTTCCAGAAGTAGTAATCAGTTCCATCAAAATATGGTGGTCTGTTTGAAGATCCTCATTCAACAATGTATTTTGCTTTTGACATTTTTCCTTCTAGATCTTTTTCTCTAGCACTTGGTTAAAGTGTTTCTTTTAGAGACCTTGCTCTGATGCCAATTGAAGTAGCAATGTCAAGTTACAAGGAAGAGGGTTTGAATTGTAATCTTGCCTAATTAAAATTTCTTGTTAAAAACTTAAGAAAAACAGAAAACGGAGAACGTTCTTGATTCTGGAAACAGAAAACGGAGAACGTTCTTGATTAGTTAAAATCATAGTTTTTAGTTTCTCTATTTAATTTGATAAAAAAAATGACTGAATGTAAATAGAGATAAGGAAGAGATACCACACAATGATATATCCTAGTTCACCCCACTCGGGCTACGTCCAGTTCTCACAACTGTGAGATTTTCACTAAGTGTTCAAAAAAACAGAGAACAATCTTTTGTTTAAACAGTTAAAGATCAATCTTGATCACTAACTCCAATTCCTTTCCACCCAGAAAGGATTCAATCAAGTCACCTAACAGTTCTGATAGGATTTTACAATTCACTCTTTAATCACACTCAAACTATAAATAATCCTTATAGTTATGAGTTTACACAATAATGATTTAAAAAGGTTAGTTGAATCTGATTATGCTCAACTCTTGTTTGAGAATAGATTCAGGATAAGAGAACTCAGTAAAATAAATTGGAAGTGTATGGTTGTTTCAGACTGATTCTTTTCGTGAATGAGAAGCTTTCAAGAATGCAAGTGTATATGATTTGATGAGTATACTTGGCACTTGAAGTTCTGAAATTTACTGAGTATTTGCCTTCCTTTTATAGACGATTTGAGCATTTAATTATGGTCAAAAAGAGCTGTTGGTAGTGCTCTGTCAGTCTTGGCCAAAGCCAATATAAGTTAATAAAAATAATCCAGCCATTTGAACAGTTTTGGGCTTTGCTTTACTGGGCTGTTTTATTCAGATTTGATTAGATTTCCTGCGTGTTTAATGATCCCTTAAGCTTCGAAAATATTTGTTGATAATTGGGCTTTGATCTGGAGACTTGATTTTATCCAAAAACTATTTGGAAAGTAATGAACGACTTCTGCAGAAGTAAGAAAACTGATTCTGTAGAAACAGAGATTGATCTTTTAGAAACGGAGATTAATGATCAATCTAGTCTGTTAGTGTTTTGAACAATCTGGGGATTGATGATCAATCTTGAGGTTCAGTCTTGGTTTAACTTTCTTGACAGTTCAGGCTGGAGAAAGTTACAACCTGTTTTATTTTTCTTGATTCATGACCTTTTAACTTAGCAATTTAAAGGCCTTTTTAACAAGTATGATTCCTACTTGTTCCTTGCCATGTACTGATGAACTTAGTATAAAGATTAGAGGCAGAAGCTCTATTAAAATAGTGGAGATTGATTGGTCAAGTGGTTGTGACGAACAGTTATGATTCTACAGAACATTCTCCGTTTTTTACAGCTTATAGTCACGAATGTTCTGTTTAGTTTTTCATCTGATTTCTTTGTTTTGCTTGGTTCCTATATTTGAATAAAAACACTCAAGAGCACATATTAAATCAACATAACATTTAGAATCATAATTAACATTCTTAATTAACCTTTGTTTATTTTCATCAAAACTTAATTTGAGAGTTTGTCTTAACAAAGATCAACCTTGATCTGTAATAGCAATTCCTTTCCACCCAGAAAGGATTCAATCAAGTCACCTATTAACCTTGAGAGGATTTTACAGTTCACCTTTTAACCATAAAATGATTTTTACAAAACTACATAAACTATAAATAACCCTTATAGTTTTGAGTTTACACAATAATGATTTAAAGAGATTTGTTGAATCTGATTATACTCAACTCATGTTTCAGAATAGATTCTTTTCAAAAGAACTCAGTAAAATGATATGGATATATGATGGTAGTTTCAGAACTGATTCTCTTGCAATTGAGAAGCTTTCAAGTATGTAAGTGTATGTGATTGATGGATTTTCTTAGTACTTGAAGTTCTGCATTTTCCTGAGTATTGGTCTTCCTTTTATAGGCTTTTTAGAGCATTTAATAATGGTCAAAAGAGCTTTTGGTAGTGCTCTTTCAGTTTTGACCAAAACTAATATATGTGAATAAAAATATTTCAGCCTTTGAACACTTTATGAAATCTATTTGACTAGGCTGATTTCTTTGTTCTTGATCAGATTTCTCTCGTGTTTAATAATCCTTTATACTTCAGATATATTTGTTGATGTATTTTCTTTGATTTGGAGTTTTAATTCTGTTAAAACAGTTTGGAGAATGATGATAAACTTCTGTAGAATGTTAATGAAAATTATGGAGCTTGATAATCAATTTGGAGTTCTAGTCTTTGAACTTTCTAGAGATTGATGATCAATTTGGAGGTTCAGTCTTGATTATTCTAGATGTCTTCCTGATTAATCTAGATGTCTTGTATAATTCAAGATTGTTTAACTCTCTTGACAGTCAAGCTGGAGAAGGTTCAGACTTGTTTCTACTTGCTTGATTCATGACCTTTTTTCTTTGTGATTAGATCAGTTTCTTTGAATCTGATCATCTCAGTTTGTTCTTTGCCATGTGTTGATGATATAGATGTAAAATTCAGAGGCTAAACTTTCTTTGAACTAGTGGAGATTGATTGATCTTGAGGCTGTGATGATCAGTCTTGATCCTGGAGAACATTCTCCGTTTTCACATATTTTGTCCAGAATTTTATGTTCAGTTTTTTATCTGATTTCTTTGTTTTGCTCGATTCCTATCTTTGAATTAATCCACTCAAAAGCACAAGTTAAATTAACATAACATTTAGAATATAATTAACATTCTTAATTAACCTTTCTTTATTTTCATCAAAACTTAATTTTAGAGTTTGTCTTAACAATCTTCCCCTTTTTAATGATGACAAACATGTTAATTTATATTTTAATTATGATTCTAATTTTAATTTTGAAGAGCTTAAAAGCTCCCCCTCAATTGATGCAGTAAATAAATTTTGACAGAAAATTAAATAATGCATACAATTTTCAGCATAATAAATTTCCATTGATTTTCATAATATCAGTTTTAGCAAAATGCATATACAAAAGCACCTAATTACAAAAGGACTTCTATAGATCAGAATATGTAAAAACTAACTTAATTCTCCCCCTTTGTCATACAAAAAGGAAGAAGAAAGAGATCCTACTTAGCAAGTGATGGAGAGGATCCTTTAGAGGATGAAGATTTTGCAGGGTCAGGGATCGGTTGAGGAGTGGGAGAGGGATGAATGGGAGGAGGGTTCAGCCCTAGTTTGGGTGTAAGTTGCTCTGTCATCCAGGTCCGTAGCAGGGTGTTCTCCAAGTCTTGCTGAGTTTGGCGTGCCAAAATGGTTTGCAAGGCTGCCATAATCTTAGTGTTCGTGGGTTCCTTGGGGGGAGTGAAGATAGGAGGAGTGGTAGGAAGAGCACTGCATGAGGGAGCAGATATGGTAGAGATTGAAGGCAAAGTGGCAGGGAGGACATGAGGTGAAGGATCAGAGGTGGATTGTTGGTTGATGGAAGGGCCAGAAGTGTTTGGAAAAGTCAGAAACTGACTGATGCCAAAAATTGATGAGCTGGTTTTTTTGGGGGAAAAAAAAAAGCAGGTGACATTGTTAATATATGTTGATTTGGAAGTAAAGTACACATGTCATCTGGTGGGGAATGGAAGTATTGAGTGTAGGATAGAAAGTTAGTGGAGGAAAGTGTAGAGGGTTGAGGAAAAACGGAGAAAGTTGGGAGATTAAGGGGCTGTTCTGGAGAACGTTCTTGAGCAGATTCAAGTACTGCTTCTGTTGATGGTGAGGCTGAGGCTGGTGTAGTAGCTCTTTTTCTGACTGAGCGCTTCCTGTTTAGGGATTTTTGGGAAGGAAAAAGGTGTGGGAGCAGTCTTTTCTGATGAAGTTTTCCTCATGTGGGAGATGTTTTTGGTGGAAAACTTTGAGATCTTGATGAGGGATTTTTCATTTGTGAGCGGGATTTGAAAGTGCCTAAAGATTTTGGTTAAAATCATTGCATAAGGAACTGTATTTTTCTTATAATCTTTGGTGGCAGCAGAGACCATATGATGGATGATGATGTGAGGGAGGTTGAGTTGTTTGCAGTTGAGGAGGTGGTAAATGATCAAAGCATCATTATCAGATACATACTCATGACTTTCGCAGTGAGGAAGAATGGTATGTTGACTCATGCTATTGAATATTTTAGGAAGGGGTGTTAGATAGGTTGAAAGATAACGAGTAGACCCTTCCTTAAAAAGATCAGATAGCACTTCAGTTTGTTTTAGGTTTAGAGCTGAATACCATTTGCTTCCAAAGATGGCAGGACCTTCTGTTGGATGTTTTAGGATGGAGGCTAGGATATCGGGTGTCAGCCTTATCTCGATCCCTTTAATGGTGGATACAATGAGAGATTTGTCTGGAACAACATACCACAAGTGAAATATCATGTGTATATTTCTCTACAACGAACAACATACCACAAGTGAATAAAATTTAAGCGCATTTCTTTTTCCTTAAATGTTTTTCGCATGATTATTAAATTAACCAATCATAATTTTTTTCAAATTTTATTATAACCACAAAAAAAATATTTTAAGTTAAAAACCACACCAAAGACATTTGCATAATTGCTCTTACGGTCCCTTAATTTAATTTCAAGTAACACTTATGCCCTTTATCTATTTTTTTTTCTTCTGATTTAGTCTTTTATTTAATTTTAAGTAACAATTTGATCATTTATGTTTTAAAATATCAACAATGTTATCATTTTTTTACAAAAATTCATCAAAATTTTTAAACAAAACCCATAAAATTAATTATCATCTTCAATATAATGCAAATTTCATCAAATTTATAACTCAAATCTTCAAATAAACATATTTTTCATTCTTTATTTGATGAATTTAATGTTGTTGGAGATGGAAATATGAGTTTGTTTGAATATTTGAGTTATCCATTTTATGAATATATGAATTTTCTTGAAATTGGTATTGAATTTTATGGGTTTTGTTTGAAGATTTTGATGAATTTTCTAAGTTTCTGTAAAGAAGTGATAACATTGTTGACATTTTAAGATATAAAGAATCAAATTGTTAATTAAAATTAAATAAAAGACTAAATCGAGAAGAAAAAAAAAGATAAAAATTAAAGTGTTACCTGAAATTAAGTTAAGAGACTGTATAAGCAATTATGCCAAAGACATATATGGAAATAGATCTAAATTTTGTCCACCATAAATCCTATTAACTTATTCTTATGTGTATAAAAACATATAAAATACATAAATAACTTATAAATTGTAATCAACATTACACAAATAAACATAATAACATTATACACACATTAACTAATAAAAAGCAGACAAACAATTTAGGATATATATATATATATATAAAGGTGCTACCCAAATTGTCTTTTGAAAATTATGGAAAAATTATCATTACCCAATTAAAATAAGTCATATTTTATTATTTATATCAAATCTAAAATTCTAAATAAAAGCGATAGTAAAGTACAACCGTACAAGTGACAATTTTAATTAACAACAATGATACAAATACATCTATTATTTTTATACATCCTATTTCCTCTCTATCTCTCTCCTCCTATCTCATCGTTAATATATCACATCACTCCCTCTATTTCTTACTCTCTTAAAGTGTCATTGGAGTATTTGAATGTCTATTAATAATTTTTCTTTAAATAATAAATTTTACAAAGAAACCTATAATTTAGAATACAAAAATCACACACACATACTACACATTAGTTCCGCAGTACCAAATCCTATCTTCAAATTATGGAAAGAGAGGTGACTAGAAGTGATATTTTCAATGTGATTAATCATATGGATGCCTTCAAAGCCCCAAGTGCGGATGGGTTGCAAGTTGTTTTCTTCCAAAAACAATGAAAAGTAATTAGGGAAACTTTTTCAATTAATTAATTTGGCGATTTATCAGGATCATTGGCGGCCCATTAAGCTTGCTATTGGTGGACTATTATATCCCATCTAGCCTTTGCAGATGATGTTCTTCTATTTGCAGAGACTGGTGAGGAAATGTTGTTAATTAACTATATTATGAATGTGTTTTCTAGGAGTTCACGGAAAAAAATTAGTGATGGATGTTTTTAGAGAGATTTATAGTACTTATATTATCACAATAAATTGAGACATTTGTATAACTTAAAGAGAAGTCTTCAAGTTGGTTTTTGATTTATAGAACTTGAGAGCAACAATTTGTAGCTGAGACATATTCAGCTTCAATTGTTGACAATGTATTGTATTTTGCTTTTTACATGACCAATTTATTAAAGCTTCTCCAAGAAACTGACATGCTCCACTTGGAATTTTTCTTTCAATTTTATCCTCTTCATAATTAGCATCACAATAGGCTACAAGATCAAAGTGAGTGCATTTGCTATACCAAAGGTCAAGATCAGTGGTACCAACAAGATAACGAAAAATTCTTTTTACAGCGAATAAATAAGATTCTTTAGACAAAGATAAAAATCTAATACATAATCCTACTACCAAAACAATATCTGACCTACTTGGAGTTAAGTAAAGCAATGAACCTATCATTCCTCTGTATTTCTTTTCATAAATGGATTTTCCTTGTTCATCTTTGTCCAAAACGGAGGATGGCTGCATGGGAGTTGTCATCATTTTGGCTTCATTCATTTTGTATTTTTTCAAAAGATCTTTTATGTATTTTTCTTGACATATAAAAATTCCATCATCATATTGTTTAATTTGTAAGCCAAGAAAATATCTTAATTCTCTCATCATGCTCATTTCAAATTCACTTTGCATGAGATTTGAAAAATCCTCACACATTTTTCATTAGTTGATCCTAAGATAATGTCATGAACGTACACTTGAACAATGAGTAAATCATCTTTATCAACTTTTCTAAAATGTGTTGTGTCAATTTTTCCTCTAGAGAATTCATTTTTGATAAAAAATGAACTTAGTTTTTCATACTAGACTCTGGGGGCTTGTTTTAGTTCGTATAGAGCTTTGGTAAGTTTGAAAACATGGTTTGGTTTCTTTTTATCTTTAAAACTAGGAGGTTGATGAACATACACTTGTTCATTTAGAAAACCATTTAAAAAAGTACTTCTGACATCCATTCAGAAAAGTTTAATAAGTTTATGAGATTCATATGCAAGAAGGATTCTGATAGCTTATATCCTTGCAACTGGAGCAAAAGTCTCATCATAATCAATACATTCTTGTTGGTTATACCCTTGAGCCACTAGCCTTGCTTTATTCCTTGTAACTTTTTCTTCTTTATCCAGTTTATCTCTGAATACCCATCTTGTCCCAATAATTCTTTGGTTTTGTGGATTTGGGACAAGAGTCCAGACTTGGTTCTTTTCAAATTGAAGAAGTTCTTCTTGCATTGCTTCAACCCATGATTCATCAATTATGACTTCTTTGATTGACTTTGGCTCCAGTTGAGATATCATTGTCATGTTGTTGTTGATGTCATCCTTAATGGACATTCTTGTTCTAATTCCATCAGATGTATTTTCTATAATTTGATTTTGTCAATGATCTCCTATGATTTCCAGCTTCTTGGAGGAGTTTGAAATGAGAGTAAATGATCTCCTATCATCTTTTTTCCTTTTGGATGTTGTTAATTTAGATATTGGTGGAGTGTGAAACCATGTGACTTTTTCTGGGGACTTTTGCCCCTTGAAACGAAAAATATATTTTTTCTCAATCTTCACGTAACTAACCTCACGAGCCCGCATATCTCAACCAAAAACAACCAACATCAAGATGCCAAATCAACTAAGCGATTTACTTCACGCGTCGCCGCCAATTCCTCCTAAAAATCTGCTCCTCTGCAAATCATGGGATTCTCTAATTTCAAAAAATCCGAAATTTGCCAAAAAAAACACCTTCGCATTTCAACAAAAGACCAACACCTCATCACAACCACATGGAATTCCATAAAAGAGTTAGCTCTAACATCTAACCCACTCAACTCTCTTCAACTCCACTCCATTTTCACCACAACCGCCACACATCTCAACAACTCTCCAATATTCAACGCGAACTATTAATAATTGTTTTATAAAAAATTATCAACGTTTTAAACTAGATGGTACTACTATATATTCTTTTGGATATGATCCTTTCGTTGATAATTACAAGTTTGTAAAACTGAAGTGAAAGTTCATACTTCGGGTACGAGTTATTGGAGAAGGATTAAGGATTTTCCTTCTATGATAAAATTCAGACTGTATATTTCTAAGGATGACAACCATGTGTTACTCTTGTTTGAAGAACATTTTAAATTGAAGTGGATTGCTTACAATTCTAGGTATCGTACTATAAGTGTCTCGGGATTTAAGACTTGAGTTTGGTAGACATAAAAGTCTACGTTGAGAGTTTGATATCACCTTGATTTTGATACTACGATGTAGATGTTGTGCTATTTTTTTCGAGTATGAGAGTCAATCCCAACTTTTATGTTAATTTTTTATTGTTATTTATTTTATTGTATGCTTGTTTTGATTGCTATGGTGACGTCATAGATAGATCATTGTTGATTTATGGTGAATGAAATTTTCAGCTTGAGAAATTGTTGTGTTATTTTAATTTGTTAGTTAGTTAGAGTTGTTGATTTTTTCATAGTGCATTATGTTTTAAATTGTTAACTAAAGCTGTCTTTGTTAACAAGTAGTAGCGGATAAGGTCACCGATAACAAATGAGACAAATGAGTTTATAGCTGATAGAAGATAGAAAATAAGTTAGTTTTTTTTTGGTACCAACATAAGTTAGTATATTGAATTTAATGTTGATATGTTTGTTAAACTAGTATACTTAAATTAAAGATTAATATAACATCAAGTTTCAAGAAGCCAAATTAAATAGGGACTATAGGATGACTTTTCAAGATGCCAGAAAAATGTTGTATGAGTTTCTAATAACTTGTTTTCTTTACTCTTAAGTCCTCATTATACAGAGTATAATGGAAAGTTTAAATCCATATACAAATTATATTTGTTGATATGTTGTAAAATTGTTTAGTCCAGATATCAAGATGTAATATAATTATGCATATGTGAAGATATGTAATTATTTGAGTAACCTTTTCAGTTTAGGTGCTGGAGAAAGATGTTAGATAATAGTTTATTGGGTTTATGTAATTATGTTATTGAGTCTTTTATATTTCTAAATTGGTTGTCTAGTCCTTTTATGCTTTACTGTATAGTTTCTTTGTAACTCTTATGTTCATAACTTTTGTTATTTGATTGCAACCCTAGCATGCTTTTGTTCTTCCTCTTTATCTCTTCTTCTCTTTTGATTCATACCATTAACAAAAGACATCAACAGTCTCTTGGTAGATTCATCCTCAGTAGACAAAGGATTTGTTAAAGAGGTTATGTTCACAAAAGCCTGTTGATTGAGTCTATTCTATTTGCAAATTTGACGCCAAGCGCAATAGCTAGGCAGTTGGAGTTAACTGTGAGTGGTTAGTCTCATATTGAATAGAAATAAACTAAATGAAAGATATATAAGAGATGCGACTAAAACTGCAATTTAACATTTTAAATATTTAGTTCAAAGTTCAAACAACCTTTTCCAAATAAAAATTAACCTTCCTCAGTTATATTTAACTTAAAGATGAATGAATATATCAGCAAGTTTCAAGATGCGAAATTAAATAGGGACTAAGGAGGACTTTTAAGATGTGAGAACAATGTTACATGAGTTTCTAACAATATGTTTTCTTCCTCCTTAAGTCCTCATTATGCAGAGTATAATGGAAAGTTTAAATCCATATATACAAACTTTGCTGATATGATGTACAATTGTTTAGTCCTAATGTCTGACTTTAATATAACTAGATTATGGTCTGCGTGTTGCGCAGACATTAATTAATTAATTTCATAAGATTTATAAGTAATATTTTATGTATTATAAATATAGTTATCTTATAATATTACTCTATTGATTTGTAATAATTGAATATGATTAGAAAAATTAAAATAAGGGAAAATCATGTTTATCACAACCACCTAATTTAATTTTTTAAAACTTTTTATAAAATTCGCATGATAACTTATAATATTTTTATAGTTTGTGCATTAAGTAAGTGAGAGTGCAATAATTTAAAAACCAAATTAAAGATTTAAGAAAATATTCTTTACATACGACGGCCCAAGGGATGGGCCAACAAGGCCTTTTCTTAAGGTCTTTTTTTTTTTTTTTAAGTAAGTTATTTTCTGGAACTCTAATTTTATCTATACTTCCACGATATTTTAAAAATGCTAAATTTATATTTAATTTTTTTTATTATTTTACTAACTACCAAGATTTCTATAAATTATTGGAAATTTTTTTATATGATTTTTTGTACAAAAGGTTAACCAAAAAAGTTTTCTGGTATAGAAAGTTAAAAAGATGTCTACTGAAATTTTTTTTTAAAAGTTTTCTAGTCTAAAAAGTTAAAAAAGATTAAAAAAAATTGTGTATAAGTAAACTCTTTTGTATCGGAAAAAATTTTCCGGTGCACATTTTTAAAAAAAAAATGAGTTAAAAAATTAAATAAATAACAAAGAAATAAAAAAAATTAAAAATTAGAAAAACTTCCGGAAAACTTGTGGTTGGTAACTATCGGAAAACTTAAAAAATGTATTTTGGTAATGAGTTGTATTCCAGAAATGTTGAAAAAGATTTTTCGGTAGTTCTGGAATACTTCAAATCAATTTTCTGGTATCGGAAATCTTCAGATAACTTTTCTGCTACCGGAAATCTTGAAAATAAGTTTTCCGAAGTGAAAGTACCAAAAAAACTTTAAAAAAAAAAATTTAAAATGAAAAAATTGATACTCACTTTTATATCAAAAAACTAAAATAATAAAAAATATATCATTTCATTGCATTCGTGAGAACAAAATATAACTTCCTAATATAACTTCCTTCTTTTAATCTAATAATCTAATAGAATTGAGCTTATATTTTCCTACTCTCAATAATTCTTGCCCTTTTATCGAATTCAACAATTCAATAGTGAATAATTTATAGTAAAAATTGAAATTAATAAAGTTATTGAAAACTCCAATCTAAAATTTTTTTTTTACATATTGTAAATGAACTTTTGAAGACAATGAACAATCATTATTAATTCGTGATTTTTAATTCGTTCATTTTAGGAATCTCTTCATCCAATTTTTAATGTTAATGCTTTATTATATTACCTTTTATGAGATGAACGATAGACCTTTACATGTTAGGATTGCTGCCTCGAGCATTTGAGCCCTGCATTTGGTTAGGTAAGCAAGATCACGTTTTTTGTGTGTCAGTGCCGCTTTCTTTTAATTTAGACTTTGGATAGATATAAATAATAAAAAGGCATAAAAAGGCTTCTAAGAAAAATACTAAAATAAAAATAAACATCCCAAGCTCTCAATTTTCGCCTCCCTCTTGTTTTCTAATCTGAAATTATTTATTTTTTCCTTCTTTCTTTTATTTAATAAATTATTTTATATATATTTAATTTTTTTTATAATTTCATCATTTTAATGCAATTTATTTTATTCGTCATCTTAATGTGATGTTGTTATAATTTTCTGTTTTGGTGCGTTATATCTTAAATTCAAAATGAAAATCTTAAAATTATATAAATTAATTATTGTTATATTTATATTTATTTTAAAATAAAAAAACTAAACTTTATGTAATTATGTTTATTAATATAAATAGTGTGCTAAAGGAAAGAAATCCTTCAAATGAGCACCACAAATATTTTTATCTCACTTGACTGAGCATAACAAATACATAGAAAGGTTGAATAAATATAAATATTTTTATAAATGATGTTGATCAACTAACTCAGTCTCTAGAAGTAAGATAAATAATATAACAACTTTATAAAAATACTGTTATTAAATTGAAAAAAGTCCGATTTTAATTAAATACATTGTTAGCTTCGCAGTGGTAGGCTGGTTGTCTCTATAGGTTGTCAATTGTCATCGCACTTTTAGTAAAAGCTGATGACTTATTTTTCTATTTTTTCTTTACAAGAAGTCCTTTGCTATGTGGTATATATCTCTTGTTCGCCACAGCAATATTTATTTAAAGTATAAAAAAAATACTATTTAATTTAATTTCAGTAAATCATTAATTCATTTTGTATTATTAAATTGGATTTTTTCATTATCAGAAACCAAAATTCGATATAATATAAAATATTTATAAGGGTTAAAATAACATCCACCATATATCTTTTCCACCGGCCACTATAAATAGGTATTGGATCACAATCGGTCCATAGCAAGGCTGGTCCCTAATCTCAAGGCCCATAATAATCCATACATGTTTATCACACGGGCAAATACTCCATTCATCATGTTGTGATAAGGTCAATCTTCACCATCTTCACTTTCTATAATTAATTTAAAATCTAGCATAACTTTTCTTAACTTTTCTTAATTTTGTGACTATAATCTAACCCTAAACCCTAACCAAAATTTTGTAACTATAAATTTTAAGTTTTTATATTGAATCTAACTCATTCTCATAAATCTGATTCGTAAGGTGAAAAATAATATCTTTTATAAACTATTAAACATCTATCTCATACATAAAACTCCATTTCAAATTGAGGTTCAATGCATGCATGCTTAATTGATATATTGTGAGGTTGTAATTCTCTTTGGCTTTGAGAAATTGTTGGTCACATACATAAAGCATCCTCCAAATGTTTTACATGCTTTTACATCACTCATATTGATTATACTATATATTATGGTCTGCCACTTTACTAAATGTAATCTTTAACTTCTCCACAACCAATCATTACAAATATTCCTCATGAATGTGGAAAGCTTGTGAACCTTATTTGCCTCCCTTTTCCAACTTAGTCAGCCCTGTTATATCTCATCAACAAAAAAAGGTCCCCTATCACATGTTTAGTTATTACTCAAAGGTACATCACAATAGCATGTCAACTCAAATTCCCTTTAGTGCCACAGAGACAAAACATATACATGCCCATTATATTTCCTTGTCTCATTTTCAAATTTCAAAAATAAATTTGATCTTCTTTTTTACTTTTATGGCACATAGTGAAAAGTTCTTGTATCAAAGTATTTATACTTTTTGTTCCTAAAAAAGTAGTTATACTTTTATGATGTTTTTTTACAGCCAAATTGTTAGTAATTAGTATAGTTAATTGTTAGTATTTTTTTTTTTATTATCTAATTTCTTCCATTTCAACTACCAAATTATATTTATATCTATTTACTTTTATGATATTATCTTTTGTATTCATAAGTATTTATAGGTATATGTTACTTTGTATTGTTAAGATTTTGCATTGATATATTATATTGAAAGTTTAGCCTCATTTCTTCCTTTCTATGGATCTATATTGTTAATACTAACATATTATGAGTTTGAGTCTTGATCATTAGTTACTTTGAAATAAACGTAATTTTATTTGTAAGTATTTCAGTGTTTGATAATTTTTTTTTTCAAAATCGGAACACCAATCCTCATTAAATTTTGATTTTTACATAAAATATATTTTTTTTATAGACAAATGATAGTGGTTAGTAATTAATTAAAGGAAAACAAAAATTATTAGGGCCAAAAATTGAACTTTAAACTTATTTCATAAAATTCTTTTTAATGTTTTAACTCTTATCAATAGATTACACATTCGAGGATATCCCTAAAAGAGATATATGACTTTATCATTTTTCTCATCCTGTCACACTAATGGAAATCGAATCAATGAGCAAATGGAACACATAAGCAAGTGAGGAAAGAAATTTGTCATGAAATGGGAAGGCATAATTTCTAAGAATCATTCAAAAATGCCATAGAGGATGAAAAACAAAGTGGAATGTGTGGACCTCTCAATAAGCCTCGCCATCTTCCAACCCACTAGCCAACGATCATTATGTCTATGTGGTCAAACATATCCAACCTCTTAGAAAATTTTCCTCTTTTTCCTTCTTTTAATTATTATATGTATATAGTAAAAGTATATATACAATTCTTGTGAACGATTTGATTACACGTAACAAAGATACATTTATATTGAAAGAGAATTTCTAAGATACATTCACAAATCAATATCAAAGAGTTTTAGTATTTTCTCTATAAATCAATAAATTAATGATTATTTATATGAATAAAATGATTATTTATTGATTTATCTATTTTAGAAAATATAATTTTATAAGAAAAAAAATCATTTCTTTATTTATGCACATTATATTAATTTTTTATATTTTATTATAAAAATATTAAATACTCCATATTATGAATAATAAAAATTAAAAAAAATTTACTGATGCTTTTAATAAATAATATAATTATTATAACTATATAATCAAAGAAAATAATTTTGCTAACAAAATTTAATTAACTATTAATTTAAAAATAAGTATATATCAAATTGATTTATTTACCGTAAAAATTATCGCATTGAAAACAAAGTTTAATAGGGAATATGTGAAAAATATATATATTTGCCAACCCAAGCCACGTTATTGGGTGGCCCATCTAAGCAACGAGAATTTTGGGTACACATATTCTCCCTTCCAACTTTAGTGCGCCTTTCAATTCAAGTTATACTAACATCGCTGGCTTTCATGACTTGGTGAAAAATACTATAAGTGTGTGCACTATAATAATTTATAACCACCTTTATGGTCCATTTGACTGTCAACATATGCATAGGATTTGATAGAATAAAAGAGTTGGATGAGAATATATATATATATATATATATATATATATATATATATATATATATATATATATATATATATATTTAATTTATACATATTATTATTATTATAAAAAGTTTTCATATTTTAACCAATTACAATCGTTAAATTATTAATAATATTTGATTTTTGTAATAACTATTTAAAAAATTATTTATATAATTGTTCATGATTTGTCGATTTTATAAAACTTTTTATATTGTCATTAAATAAAAATTAAACTATATATATAAGATAGACATGATAAGGTATTACTCTCTTATGAGTTTGATGTGTAAATAATAAAAACATTAGGAAACATATTTTATTCGCTTATTTATTTTAAGTAAACTAAATAATGATATGATATTTAGTAAAAAGAATGAAATAAAAATAAAGATATAGTATATATGATATGGAAATGATAAAATTAATTATATGTAACTTGTTAAAAAATTATAATAATTTTCATTTTTTATAATTGTTAATATAATTTTATTTAAAATTTTAATTTCAATAGATTTTAAAATTTTTAGAATATATAAAATAATAAAATTATCCTTAAGACAAAATCATACAACATTTTTAAAAATGAATATTTATATATTTAAATTTTAGGCACAATTGCTCCTGCGGTTTCTTAACTTAATTTCAGATAATAGTTCAATTCTTTATTTTTTTTCTTCCCGATTTGGTCATTTATTTAATTTTAAGTAAACAATTTGATCTTTTATGTTTTAAAATGTTACCAATGTTATCCTTTTTTTACAAAAATTCATCAAAATTTTCAAAGAAAACCCATAAAATTAATTATCATCTTCAATATAATGCAAATTTCATTAAATTAATAGCTCAAATCTTCAAATAAACTCATATTTTGATTCTTTATATTTTTGAATTTTTGTAATAAAATTAAATAAAGGACCAAATCGTGAAGAAAAAAAAAAGATAAAGAGTTGAAGTATTATCTAAAATTAAGTTAAGGGAACAAGTGTACCTAAATTTTATTAGATTTTACTTTTATGTTTTCTAAGGGAATATCAAAAAACAAAATCTATATATCTTGATGGTTTCTAAACTAATTCTTACTTAAAATAAAACTTTAATTAAAGAGAGACATGATAAACAAAAGTAACAATTAATTTATTATATTTTATTGATTTATTAAACGTTGGATTGATACATAAATCAATAGTTTATCTTATTTTTTTTCCTCTTCTGTTGGCTATCAAAGGAAGTTTAAAATTTCATGATCTTATTTCATTCTTGTGTTAAATTGAAGTTAGTAGGGTTAATTTACAAACATGTGTCTTAATAAGAGAATCATTGAAATTAACTTTGTCATTCTTTTTCAAGAAAAAGTATGAGCAAGTTTTTCATCATTTTTGTTACTCGCATAACAAACAATTGTGATAGAAAAAGTATCAAAGACGAGTTTTATAATGCATTTTTAGTTATAATGAAATTTATGTTTCAACACTTTCAAATGCTTTGCAAATATTAGTTCTATTTTATAAAACTTTTAAAGAAAATGATGAACAAAAAATTTGATTTATATTCTTATATATGCAAATATAAAAAAATATAAATCATATATGATTTTGAGGTCAAAATCTTGTTAATATACGTGTTAATGACAATAAATCTTATTGAATAAATATTAAATTTTATGAATGATGATTTATTGATGTTTGCCGTTTTTTTGAGCAAGAATCATAAAAATGGACAAGTTAAAAGTCACTCACATTAACAAGTGCATTGTATCCACTCAACAATAGAAATTGATCAAAAGAAATTGATGTTGCAATGTTGGATCATCAACAACAATACAAGTATAGCTGCCACTTACATTTGTAGAAAGTTCAAAGAAGGTTGTACTTTGTTTGACATATCATCGCAAGTAGTGTAGTATGTTCTTCTTCTCACTCCAAAGAACGTATCTCATAGCTGATGATGTCTTTAGTTATTTTACACACTGCAACGTTAAAGAATGATCATACTCATGATAAATATATTTTTACATATACTAAAGTATCTCAAATATACTAAATGGACAAGACACGCCGTGTGTAAACACCAAGACAAATTGTGAAAAGTATTATTTCAACAAAAAAATTTGAGGATGATTGATCTATAAGCTATTATTCTTTCATACAAAAAAGAACTTTCTCAACTCTGATGAAAGAACGTTCTCGTGATGAACATGGTCATTTCACTTAAAAATATTTCTATCAGTTCAACAAAATAACAAAAATCAACTTTGAAGAAGAAACTATTTCAAAATTGAATCATTTATCAAGTCATTTATTGATAAAAATGATTGAAGAATAATCAAGAGAATATTCACATGTTTTAAGCTATCATTCTGATCAAGGGCATTAAAAATAGGTCTACAAAATGACAAGAGTAAACTTTGAAGAAGAAATCATTTTAAGATTAAATGATTTATTAAAACATTTATTGATGAGAATGATCGAAAAATAATCAAGAGAACATTTTCATGAATATTCTATCACGAAGGACTTAACACAACCTAAAAGTGTGCGAACACTATTTAAGATCTGTTCTGGACCAATGAGAATGTGACAAATCAATTTTTATCATAAATAAAGTGTTTGACGTTTCTACCAGAACGTTCTAATTAGTTTATGTTAAGACATCAAGATGTTCTCTACTTGCCTCCCACTAAAAGATAAAACAACACTTACAAAGTACAAAAGGTTTTGACACATGCATAAGTTTCAACAACTTTTCAGTAACACTTATTTAGGTGGCACAATAAAAAAACATTCATTATGTCTCACTCCTTCCATAAGAGTTGAGAACATTCTACTGAAGTTAAAAACATTCTAACCATTCAGCAATACAAAAAAAAAGGGATGTTTGCCTTCTACATCAAAATAAAGACTTCTACCATCTATAAATACAAGATGCTTCAAGTCTTTAAGGTTAAGAGATTACAATTGAACCATAATCAATCTTTTTAAGTTCAAGTATCATAATATCTTCATCTTTAGCTCATATGAGCTCATAACATATATGTAGATCAATATTCTGAATGTGTTTTTATATCATTCTCATTTATTTTGATTTGTAAACATATCCCACAAATCTCTATCATATTATTGTTTCAATAGTCTTTCTTTTTAAGTTATATTGAGAGAAAATCTTGTAAGCATATGGAAGCTAAGAAAATACATGTTGTAAGCCTCCTAAGGTTAGAGAATATATAGTATAAACCTATTGAGGCTAGTAGAATATAAGTTGTATAGTCGTTAAGTCATAGCTCAACGCATATATCAATATTGTTAGGTTGAACGACTTGTCTCGGATTCGAACCTGAGACCTCGCAGCTGTGTGAGTCAATTATGATGGAGTTTACCATCTCTTCTAAGACAAAAAAAAAAACAAAGAATACAAGTTGTATATTCAAGAGTAATTTAAAGTAAAAGTGCTAAGAACATAATGTTATCTAAAACACTACAGTAAAAATCACACAATTGTGCGGATTGAAATAATCCATATTGGATGAACCAAAATAGTTCTTGTGTGCAAGTTCTTTAACCCTAACTCTTTATATTAAGCATATATAAATCACCACATATTTGCTATTTGTTCCAAACAACTTTAATTTTTATTATAAACTATTTTCAAAATGCTCTCTCCAAAAGAAAGTTTTCTAACAAATTATTATTTTTCAAATACACACTTGATAAATGTATTAACTAAGCGCAAAATCAAAATTTTAAAAAGGTCAGAATTCAAATAATATTTTCTCATTATTCATTCCACTTCATATGATTCATGAGATCTTCATCTCAAACAATACTTAAAAGGATAAGTCCTCAAAGAAAGAGGACAATGAATGACCTTCTTTTTTTTTTTTTTTTAATCTCCAATCCTTTTGTTCTAAAGAAAATGAGACATTGATAATCTGAAATTTAATTAAAAAATAAAGAAAGTTTTATCAAGAATTATCTCAGTCGTTTTGATCATAATTTAAAATCGATGTTTTCAAACAATTCGTCCTAATTTATTTACTTGTTGAGCCAATCACTTAATTGTTTTTTATTCTATTAAAATTGAAGTTGTTGATTGATACAAAAATAATAAATAAGAAACTACAGTGATTTGTAGAACCTTTTCCAAATCTTTTTATCCTAAAAGTTCAAATTTATAATTCTTTTTTTTTATTTCTTTTATAAAAGACAGTTGAGTTAAAATTTGATCAATAAAAATTAAAATATCTGATCTATATTATAAATTAGATATATTAACTTTAATTGATCAAATTTTAACTTAACTGTCATTTATAAAAAAACCGAAAATAATATTTAATGATATATGCTGATGTGCAAATGGTGACCGTTATCTAAGTTCATAATTTTTAAAATTCAATTTTAGGCTGGGTTGGCAATATTTATCCTCCAGTTAGGTTTGAATGTGGAATTATGTTGGCATGCTTTGGCAGAATATAATATTCATTTGGAAATTTGTTTGTCCTGTTTGATTAATAATTAATACATTATTTATCCAAAAAAAACTCAATCCTTCCTTCTTTTTTGTTTTGGCTACACTTCAATTTTGTTATTTTCTTGCAACGGGTCCTTTGCGTATTGTTTCTTGAATGTTTCATATCCATTTTCCTCCATGTTTTATCACCATCGCTTTCAATGTACCGTAATTTGTGTCTAATATAAAGTTTCAATTAATTTTTAAATTATATGTGTATTTGAATCCATAATGCACCTTTTTCATGTTTTACTAAATATAAATTTCAAAAATGAATTAAATATAAATGAATTAAGTTTCAATTAATTTTTAAATTATATATGTGTATTTAAAATGAATTAAATATAAATTTGTAAGTTTTTGGGACTTAAAAATTTCTATTTAATGTCCTAAATACTAGTGCAAAATAAAATTTCAAAAATTCAAAGGATACTCAAGAGTTGATATAAAATCACTGACACAAAATGAAAATAAAAAATTTTAGAAGACTAAAAATTGACAAAATTTTTTATATGACTAAAAAAAATAGTAATATTTTATATCGACTAAAAATTTATTTAACCTTATAATATATGGTCAATTTATGTGGTAAATAAATATAATTTTAAAATATTATCTCTTATTAAATGTTGAAAAAATAATGTAAAATATATTAACATTGAAAAAAGTGATGATTCTTTAACGAGAAAAGTCATTATTTCTCATATTATTCGTTCAATTTGGCTTGAGCTCTCTTCATCTTTTTATTATTTATGAAACAAATTTAAGGTGAGGGAGGACGTCTAGTTCAAGGTTGGAAAAACCTTAGGGTTTAATGAACACTTGTAAAGGGATTTTATATTTGTCTTTCTTCAATAGTACTTGTCCAACTTCAGGTTGGACAATTGATTTCTTCATGTTAGGTCCTTAGCTAACTCTTTGTTTCATGCAACCCTAATTGTTATGACCTTCTAAACCACATCTTCCACATGAACAAATATGCAACATTTTCTTTTGCTTGGTACCACCAACTGATTCTTCATTACCATATTTCCTCTGCTTTTTTTGCCCTTCCTGCACTTCTCTAGAGTTTAGGTGGAAGAGACCTTTCATACCCATGTGGTGTCTATTAAGGATCTGATTGTGTAGGTTGAATGAAATAACTGAATCTTGCATTATATGCTCCAATGGTTAACAAAACATGCCAATAAACTTGTGGATTACCTCTTTTGTATGCTATTGCAGCACATGCATACATGGCATACCGATTAGTTTGCAGAATTGATAAGTGCAAGGTTTTGAACATCAAAGCTATTACCAACTTCATCACTTCTCTAGAAAGAGTTCCATTTATTGCTGTCAATCTTCTCCTTTTTCAATTGGATTTCTTGCATAAGACATAGATAACTTGACCTTGCATCAAACTTCACATTATTTGTCGTAGTATTTCTTATCACATAACATTTTATCTCCTTAGACATTGTCAAGATATGTTTGCCCTAACAATTAAAAGTTATTGAGTTGAAAATCTCATAAGTTTTGTTGATGATGTTGTTTTCAATAAAGTACGCATTTGACCAAGACTCTTTTGGCCATTTGTTTAGATATTCACATGCTGTGAGATTCAGTGGCGGATCTTGAACGAAAACATTGGGGTGGCTGAAATTTTAATATATAAATAAAAAGTATAATATTGTATTGCATATAAGAATTTTAAGTTTTAAATTTACAAAAATATACTAGAGAGATGTAGTAGATCAAATTTTGGTTTACATTTTTATTAATTAAAATTTAGTTAGAATTTAAGTTGAAAAAATTATTTTATTTTATAATTATAGTAGTTGTTTTTGTAAATTATTTATAAATTATTTCCTCCGGTTTTTTATAACAAACATCTGGATTATTATTTAGTCTACAAAAATTTGTGTATTTTGTTCATCTTAAAGATTTTAGAGATCCTGTTCTAATTTTAAAAATTGAGCCTAATAAAAAAAATACAATTTTAATAATTAAAAAAATTGGTAAAATAAATTTTAGTCCATATACATATATCAATCTACATTATGCAATGAGGATCTACACATACCGATATATATGATACAATCTACATGATGCATGCCATTTGATTAGGTTAATTCGTGTAACAAGAAAAGATGCACATATAGCATGTCAGCTTCAAATATTAGACTCAAATATACATCTCCACAACGATAACCCAACAACCACAATTCAACTCATAAAAACAATTCTACTCATAAAATACACCGATTATAGATCCCAAAATTACAACAACATACACCACAATATCTATATTAATTAGCATATTTATTAACATATGTCGTGTCATGTCTAGTCGAAATTCATCACCGATTAGCATATATTTGGTTTTCACAACTTTGTCACAATTAGAATTATTCATTTTACAATTTTTTTAATATAAATATTTTTTTTATATAAAATTTAAAATTTTGGTAGAGAAAGTACAAATATAAAATTTTGGATCACCTTGATTTGCAGCATTAAAATCTGACCTTGATTTGGTCCATAAAATATATCAAATAGATCAATTGTTGTTGACAAAATTATAACTCAAATGTCTCTTATAAATAAAGTAAGAGTAGTAGTATTTTTTTTAAAAGATTATTATGACAAATAAAATTTCTCATATAAATAAAGTAAAAATAGTAGTATTTTTTAAAAAATTATTAAAATTTTGGGGTGAGATTTAGACTTTCACCTTCTCCATGTTTTGTTTAAATTGTTTCACTATCATAGATTCGGAACACTCCCAAGCCACTCCCCTTATTTCCTTTGCCTTCCACTGTATTATGAAATTTCTCTGCAAATGCATGACACAATATCTGTGTGGTACACCTGACATAACTTCTTGCATGGCCAGAATGAGACTTTAAAACATGAACATGTCGGTATTCATATCATCTTAGTCCATAATATTATTCACTTATATCCAAATTATTTCCTAATATTATTCACTTTACCCAAATTAGTCTTTAACTTTTTTATACAATAACTTAAACAAACATCAAATTGATTCACGTAAATAATACCTTTTCCATGTTTGACATGAAATTCCAACCATATTGTACATAGTCACCAATTTCCTCATGCAATAGTTTCAAAAAACACTTCCAATTATCTTTCATTTTCAACATCTACAATTGCATATAGACCAAGATCAAAATTCCATTGTTACATTTGCTGCCACAACAGACAATAATTATCCCCTAAAGTAACCGGTTAAAAAACAATCATTCAAACATATGAAAGGTCTACTACGATAATTAAATAATCTCTTACAAGCATCAAAGCAAAATAAAAACTTGTGAACTTGTAGTATGAAATCTAGTTATGGTAGTGCACCAAAGATTTATAATCTTGGTGTAACCCCACTACATCACTAATTCAATTTCCTCTCTTTTAGTTAACTAATCTCCATATTATTTGTGAACCTCGTTTATTTTAGGTTAACGTGTAAAAAACTCCATCCTTTTTTTTCTTACACTTATTTCATTTCTTAATTTTCTATTGGTGATATCTTTCTGTAGTCTTTGAGATGATATTTCTTGTGGTTCTGTTACCTCGAGTTATATAGAGAAAAACCAAATTAATTCTTGGAGATTTACACATATGAGGCAAATAAATTCTTAAGGACAGTGACTAACGCCTCATTTTTATGTAATTAATTTTTGGAATATGCTAATTAGTGATCCTAAATTTTAACAATCTTAACGGTTTATCTATTGGATGAAAATGCTATGGTATGCACTTTCTTTGTTGTAGCCAGCAGAGTTCAATCTCTCTTTGATAATTCTCTATTATTTATGGATAGACTTCTGCTAGTTCATGGAAGCGTCCTGGACTGCCTATTTATCGTTCTCCATGGAATTCTAGAATTTGCAGATATCACTTTGAAGTAAAATAATATGTCACATAAAAATGAGGTTTGAATTGTGATTTAAAAAAAAAATTAAATTAAAAGCAAATATCTCAAGTTATCACTTGAATAAGAATGCTAGTTTAAAACAAAAGAGAACGTTCTTTATTAGAAATGAATACTAAAAAATGTAAATGGTAGTGATGTGGTGTGATTAATGTGCAAGAGTATAAGATTAAGATAAAGAGAATCATACACAAATTTATCTTGGTTCTCCCTTAATCTTGGGCTACGTCCATTCCTCACACCTTTGTGAGATTTTTCACAATCTTGTTGAAGATAACATTCTTTCAACATAGTTTTACAATATTTTCTTTATATCACAACTTGATCTAATACACTTTGTATTATCAAAGCCTCAACATGCTTACAACATGTATTATCACAACCTCAACATCCTTATAAATTCAGTCTAAACAGACTTAATACAACCTTACTCTCAACTATCATAAAGGAAGAACTTTGAGAGTTTTTACAAGTATATGATTTATTTGCTTATGAAAGCTCAAAGACAAATTTGAGAAGCAAAGGAAATGTAACAACACATTCCAAAAAATGAAGCTCGAATTTCTATTTATGAAATTGAAGTGAAGTGTGTATGATAAAAAGAGCCTTGTGAGTAACTTGAGAATAAAACAAGTAATTGATGATTTGTAGCTTAGACTCTTGCTCTTTATGTTCATCATCCATTCCTATTTATAGATGTGGAGAGCTTCAATCTGCAAGAGAAAAGAGCTGTTGGACACAAGAGTCCATAAAAAAATCTTCTTGATGAAGTGTCTTCATGTTTTAGTGTAGTTCAAACAGAATGTTATCTTTCAGAGAAGAATGTTCTTCTACTTTTTGTAACAAAAATGTAACTTCAAAATTTGAATAAGGAGACACTCCAAATTTCTTTTTTGATGCAGCATGGGGTAGGGAAAAAGTAGCAATTGTCACTTTTACTTTATGACATAATCCTTTGTTGATACCATAAAGAATGTTGTTTCACTATTCCATAAATTATAAGCTTGTTTGTAAAATATGTCTTAATTTCAATATTCTTGAAATGACTTCAACTACAAAGTTAATCCTTGTCTATTTCTGAGGTGACTTAAAATGAGAATGTTCTTCTACATCAGGGCATAGCGTTTTTTCTTCTTATTGTGAGTGAGATACTTAGATTAAAATGAAAACTTGTTATCAATCTTTAAAACACTCAAAATCAAGGGTGTGATCACAAAGTGATAAGAATCTTAAAAATGTAATTTAAGATGTTTGTTTTCTTTAAAACAACAAATTAGGATTTTGCCTCAACACACTTTTACAATAACTATCTTTAAGTCTGCTACTCTCTCTGTCTCCTTCTCTCCCTTTTACATTTCATATGATTTCTGTAAGACCCTTAGTTTTAAATTCTAATTTATGCAATTTTAGTATATTTTTGGTGTTGAATTCTGAGACTTTTTAGCCAATTTTAATGGTATTTTGTGTGTTAAATGCCAGAAATATCTTTTTGAGACCGTTTAAAATTATTTGGCGAGAAATAATTTATTTATGTTACGAAGAATTTATTACCAGACGATTTTGCTAAAAATATCTCTTGTTGATGAAAATTTTACCTGTCAATTGAGTTGCGACGAGAGTAGATATTTTTATCAAAATAGTTTGAGATGTGAGTGAAGTGATGTGTGTAAAAATATTTTGATATTTGTGAATTGGTTTTAATAATATATATATATATATATTGGGATTTGTAATATATATATATATATATATATATATATATATATATATATATAAGAGGGAGGCAAGGCGTGAAAAGCAAAACAGAGAGAGGAAGCACAAAAGCTGAAACCCAACCTCGCGAAGCTTCTTCGTTCTTCCTTCTGTTTTCAAAAATAAACAAAACTGCAACACACAAATCCTCATTTATTTACTAGATCTAAGTTCCATCTCAAGAAGTGACAGAAGGGAAAGTTGTTCACCTCCACGCTACGGTGCTAGTGAACAAACTTTGGAAGCGACGTCGCGAACAAAGTTTTTACCGAAATTAATCGCGGTGCCGTAATCGATTGTTAGATCTACCGTTGAAGTAAGGACTCCTTCCAAACTTTTAGTTTGCATTTAGGACCTTATATGTGATTTTGTGGAGAATAAATTTGATGTGTTTGAGGTGTAGATTTGTGGAAAATGAATTTAATGTGTTTATGGTTGAAAATTTGGAGATTTAAATTGGTGATTTATGGTTGAAAATTTGGAGATTTAAATTGGTGATTTATGGTTGAAAATTTGGAGATTAAATTTGGTGATTTATGGTTGAAAATTTTGGAGATTAAATTTGGTAGTTTATGTTTGAAAATGTGGAGTTTTGAAAACGGGTGATTCATGATTAAATTTGGTGTGAAATTTTGGAATTCGAATTGATTGAATTTGTTGTGTTTGAGATGTGGATGTGTGGTGAATGTGCAATTGATGTATCTATAATTGATGGCATTTGCGTTATGAATTTTATGGATGAATATATGTTTGAGTATGCTCTGTGAAAAGATTGAAAAATCATTAGTGTTAAATGAGTATTAAAAAAGGGGAATCTTTTAATAGCTGCATTTACTTAATGGTTGTGGTGAAAAGAGTCAGAGTATGCTCATGCATTTCATAGTACATGGTGACCGCGACGGACCATGGTGATAGTGGTGACCGGATGGGCCACGGGATGATGCCATGTGAATTATTGGTTCATCTTATCCTTGCAGGGATTATCACGTCGTGCTGATCTATGAGAGATTGCACTCTAGAATGTGCTGATCTGTGAGCGATTGCACTCTAGAAAACAGTGTAAGGCCTGTGATAGGCTACACTTTAGTAAATCGTGGTTAATTAGTATTGGCCTGTGAGAGACCGTACAATTATGATTTACGCCCCTTCGAGGAGGGTTTTGGTTTGGAATTCCAGAATCATGTGCATTGGCATATATGCTTTGCATTAGGGTGTTTGGCACGCGAGTCATGTTTGATATATCGTAATGGTTGTATATACATACTCGATTGTGGTTTGTGATTGTGCCGTATTTGATGAGTGTTATTGATTGACTTTATGTGGTAAGCGTTGAATGATTTCGAAACGTTTTCAAAACTGAAATTCTGCTATTTTCACAGTTGTATTCGAATATAAGGATGCTGTATTCGAATATGACAGTGCAATTTTGTTAAAAACTTCATTTTTTAACTTTGATTATGCATGTTTGGCATATGAAAACCCTTTCTAGATGTATGCTAAGTTGAAAGATCATTTGTGCATTAAGAATTTAAATGCTATGTGATATTTGTTAATTTCGGTTGGTGACCTTTACAATTATTGTGGAAACCTGGGCTTTGCCGTTAGATGAGAATCAGGATCGTCCTACCGGTTAGTACGCTGGAGATGGGAACGGAGTTAGACTTACCTGACTACTGCTGTGTCAAAAGGATTTCTGCGGGGCGCATGGAGATCATCTGGGTTATAGTTTTTTTGTAGCATGATCAGGTTAGATGACTGTATAGGGGCTAGATGTCTATCTGTTGTGGTTGTATTTATTTCATTCTAGAAGATTGTACCTATACCATATATTGTCAGCTTGACTTTTATTTTGATGGGTCCTTGTACCACTTTTTGATGTGACGTGGGGAAGTTAAAATTTTTGGGGCAGTGCTTTTGTACAGGTGTCTGCCGAGAATACTCTAGTGGTATGAGCTACGTTGGATAGGTCTCATAGCCTCGGTGTATTTTTCTGTTTTAAATACTTTGGATTTTCATTTCAAAACCATTTCCGCTGTTTGTAAATATTGTTGACTTTGTCGTTGAGTTATGACTTAAATATTTTATCCAAAAGTATTTCTTTCGTTATTTATTTATGAATTCGATTTTAGTTTATTTTAAAAATAAAAAAAAACGGGTTGTTACAAATGTGGTATCAGAGTTTTTGGTTATAGATTGTAGGTTAATCTGTAGGTTGGGGGTTGTCATCTGATCATGCGTCAGGGTGATTTGTCCAAGTGTCGGGTTCGGTGTAGTGTTGAGGTCGAAAGATGTCTTTTGGAATTCTTCTAAAAGGTAATGTGATTATTGGAAAACAACAACAAGAATTATGAAGGTGTCATGTGATTGATAAACATCTAACATACATACATAAAGTGTCATTGGTTCATATAGGTTGGTACACCAATTTCACTGTATTATGCCCTATTACTTTAAGACTGATTCATTTAGTTTGCTACACTAGTTTGATGCATTACATCAACATATGTTGGTACATCAATTTCATTGTGTGTTAACTCATGATAATTATTTTGAACTTTTGAAATATGTAGAGAATTATTGTAAATTTTGAGGATGTTTGAAAATTTTATTAGATTTATCTTCTTTTTCTCATCAAATTTCTCTACTAACTATAAAATTAAAAATATTTGACTAAATAAAACTCATTTGACCACTGAAATCCCTACAATTTTTTTTAAAGAATTGTAGATTACCCAAATAAGATAATTAAAATTATACGGATGAAATAATAAAAATGAATTGCTGAGTTAACGACCTTCATTTGCTTATTGAAATATGATTTGGACAAACTATATATTTATACTATTCATATTCTACTGCCTACTGCGTTACATCAAGAGTTAAAGGGGATGCTATCTCCAATTAATCAAGGTCTTAAGGCTTCATCATCGAAAAATAGTGGTTGCCTTTACTAATTTTTTTAATTTAAAGATCTATTTGAATATTTGAAAATAATTTAGGAGTACGGTAGATATGCATTCCCGATGGTGAATTAGATTTATAATAACACTTAATACATCTTATTTCAGTATAAAATTATTTATACTAATGGTAAATATTCATTTTCTCATAATTGAGAACCTTCGTAATAGTTTAATAAATTATAGTATTAGTTTTTCAATTTTTTACTACAATATTTTTTTATATTGACTACAATTTTTATAAGTATATTTTTATTCAGGGTGTTCACATTCATATTCTATTTCTTTTATTAATTACATTTTTGATCTCTTAAATTATTTTTAAGTTTCAATTTCATCCATTAAATTTTATTCGTTTCATTTTAGTCATTTAAGTTAAAAATGTTAAGTTTGTTTTATTTTAATCTTTTAACTAATATTCCTTTTGTCTTCGATCTTTGGTCCTTTAAATATTTTACTTTTGTTCTAAAATTTTAGTTCTTTTGGAAAACCAATATAAAATTAATCATGTATTTCCTTTTGTACCCTTAAAAATAAAAATAAAAACATGTAATAAATGGATTTTATTTTTACAAATCTAACTTTATTATTTTTTAATATATGTGTCCAAGGCAAAAAGGTTCAAAGTTTAGGGAAGGATGGAGTAAATGTTAAGCAATCTGGTCAATTAAGTAGTTTTCTATTTATTATAGTCTCATAAAATATAAACATGAAAAAATTTAGTCACTTAAAATTATAAAAGTTTAACATTTTAATCTCTTATCTTACAATATTAGACACAATTAAAAAAAATAAAAGTACATAGTGTTTATAACTTAAAAACTCAAAATATAATGTTTATAATTTAAAAGACTAAATAGTATGAAAACAATTTAATACTTAAAGTGTTTAATGTTTATAATTCAAAATGTCAAAATAAAACAAACAGAACCAAAATGAAATCTAAATATAACTTACTTATCAAAAATATAATTATGTGGACGTGTGGGAAATGTGTAAACATTTTAAATCATGGAAGTTGTTTCAGAAAACAAATTATAACATGTGCGTGCTACGTTTTCAATGGGAAATTTCATAAGGAGAAAAATCGAATATCAGTTGCTCTTTTTGTGTTTTGGTAAGTGAATATTAATTAGTTATCTTTTCTTTTATAAAATGGAGGGCTGAGACACGTAAGTTTTGCTTTCTAAAATTAAAGTGCATTTTAGTCAAAATAAATAAATAAATAAATTAAAGTGCACAGTGCTCTTTATTATGTCTCATGCATAGATGTGGACATAAGATCGTATATACCTATTTTTTTAAACAAATATATCGCATATACTGAAGTCTCATACCGTATCATTTGAAGTAATATTAAAAAAAAAAATTATACCAATGTTAAATTTAATTTTTATGATTAAAATATTCGTTATTGTTAACAATATAATAAAATAATCACAAATATCGACTATGAATTTCTCTATTTATCTCTTATTATAAGATCTAATTGCAATATCCACATATATTAAAAAAAAATTCTAGAAATAAATTTTCAAAAATTTATTTGTTTTTTATAATATTTTCCTTAATAATTATTAATTATCATAAAAGAGAGATAGAGAGACTGACTTTTTGTAATTGTAAATTACAATAGTTAATTTTATAGATAAATTATTAGTGCATGTGAGTCTTTTAAAAAAATATCTATACCAAAGGATAAACAAGTAACAAAATAAATCAAATGATTGAAGAGATTAATAATTTTCAACTAAGAACAAACTATTTAGAAGAATTTAGTTTAAATTTTAACTAAAATAATTTTTAGACAAACTTTATTTATTTTTCTGTTGACTCTAAATTATTCTAAGATTTTCTTTATTTGAAAGATAGTTAAGAAAAAAATCAAAATTAAATTTTATAATAAATGAAGTAGAGAATATAGTAATTTTTAAAAAATAATAAATTATATTTTAATAAAAGAAATAAGAAGATGTACTATCAGTGAAAATAAATTTTACACGGACACACAATAAAACACATTAACTTTATTATTAAAAAATCAAAATTAAATTTTATAATAAATGAAGTAAAGAATATAGTAATTTTTAAAAAATAATAAATTATATTTTAATAAAATGAATAAGAAGATGTACTATCAGTGGGAATTAATTTTACACGGACACACAATAAAACACATTAATTTTATTATTTTATCACAAAAATCATAATTATTATTATATAATCAACTACTTGTATTTGGTGTAAAACAATTTATAATTAACATTGTGTTGGAAATGATGAAAAATTAATGGAAGGATTGTTGGTAATAATGGTGACATTAATGAACTAGTGTGGTTGTGAATTGAAAAAATGAGAAGTCCCACATAGGAGAGATACCACACTTTAGTAGGGTATATAAGGTGGAGGTATGTACTTTGTGGTGTACCCCAAGGGGTACCCCAATTTTGTGAAGGAGGGAGAACGCAAGCAAAGTTCACCACCACACACGCGCGCGCCGCCATCCGGCTCGGCCCGGCACGGCCGGGCTCAGGCTTGGGCTCGGGCCTGGGCCTTGTGGTGTATCTCTGATTGTTGTGGCTCGGGCTTGCGTTTTATCTCTGATTGTTGCATTAATTACGTAACTTCCCTCCACCGAGTCTCTAATGATCTGATCCAGTCTTCCCCTTTTTTGCCCGGTCAAAACCCTAACCCTAGGTGCCACGTAACTACTGTTGCCCGGTCATTATTCAAGTCAAAACCCTAGTGCATGTTCAGGTAGTCAAAGGCGCACGTTTTGGGTGGGCAACAGTTTTGGAGCGTTTCCTGAGGTCAAGGTTTGGAACGGTCAACAGGAGCGCACTGATGGATCCACCAATTTCTCTGATCCAGTTGCGGAATTCCTCTATAAATAGAGGGTTCTCCTTAGTTGACAAATCACACCAAAAGCACTCCGCTTCTGAGGCTTTTCTCTCTTCTCCCCCCATTCTTACTTCTTCTTCTTCTTTTTCTTGAGTGGCCTTCGTGCCATATTACGAGTGGTAGTCGTCAGACTGCCATATTGAGGGTGTAATTCGAATGGTTTTCTACGGTGCAGTAGAACTCCGATATAGTGATCTAGGCTGTTTTATCCTGGGGACTTCGTGGTTGATAGTCTGCCTTGCACCTTTTAGGCAGTGCCTCGAAACGTCTTAAAGAGAGCGACCTAGTCCGCGACTCAACCCAGTAATATTATCGGTGGCATAAATTGTTTTTCAAACTTTTTCAAAATTCAAAAATAACAATTTTAAGACGTTTTTCGAACTGCCATGTCTACCGACGAAATTACTGGGACAGGTTCTTCTGCTTCTGAATACAACAAACTGTTTCGGTTTGAAGGAAGTCACTTCAAACAATGGCAACAAAAGATGCTATTTTTTCTAACCACGAAAAAGCTTGTCAACGTTCTGAAGGATGACATTCCTGTTGTTCTAGAAAATGCTGAACAAATAGAAAAGGATAAGAAAGCTGCTGAATTAACCCAATGGGAACATAATGATTACTTATGTAAGAATTATATTCTGAATGGACTTGCTGATGATCTGTATGATTACTACAGTTCCGACAGCAATACTGCTAGACAGGTTTGGGATGCTCTGAAGAAGAAATATGAAACTGAGGAAGTCGGAGCCAAAAAGTATGTTGTTAGCCGCTACCTCAAATATCAGATGACAGATGACAGATCCGTAGAAGCTCAGTCTCATGAAATCCAGAAAATTGCTCACGAAATCATCACTGAAGGTATGTCCCTCGATGAACAGTTTCAAATTGCTGTTATTATTGACAAACTGTCCCTGCTTGGAAAGATTTTAAAAATTCTCTCAGGCATAAAACAAAAGAATTCTCTCTAGAAAGTCTGATAACTCGCCTTAGAATTGAGGAAGAATCCCGTAAGCAAGACCAGAAAGATGAAGTTCTTCTTGTGGCAAATAACAAGAAAAAGAAATTCATCGGAGTAGTTATGAAGCCAAACAGCAAACCACTAAAGATTCAGAATCGCTCTTCAAAGAACAGCAGCAAGAATGGGAACCCTCCAAAGGCCCCAATTGCAAAGCAGCAACCACCTCCTAGAAATGGCCCTTCCCCTTTTCTCTGTTTTCGCTGTGGAAAATAGGGTCATATAGCACGCAACTGCAGGAACAAGCCAGGCCCTGCTAATCAGGCTAACTTGACAGAAGAGCAATTTGTTGCTATGATAACTGAGATCAACCTTGTTGGTGGATCGGATGGATGGTGGATAGACACTAGTGCCTCCCACCATGTCTGTTATGATCGTGTTATGTTTAAAACATACACTGCTGCTGAAGATAAGAAAGTGTTGTTGGGAGATTCCCACACTACTAATGTTGTTGGTATTGGAGATGTGGAACTAACATTCACATCTGGAAAGACCTTAATTCTGAAGAATGTCATGCATACTCCGGAAATAAGGAAGAATCTGGTTTCTGGGTTTCTTCTCAATAAGGCAGGGTTTACTCAGACTATAGGGGCAGATTTGTACACTATTTCTAAAAATAGTATTTTTGTTGGGAAAGGGTACGCCACTGATGGCATGTTTAAATTGAATATTGAAATCAATAAAATGCTTCCTTCTGCTTACATGTTGTGTGATTTTAATATTTGGCATGCTAGACTCTGTCATATGAATAAACGTGTAATGTCGAATTTAAGTAACTTAGGCTCAATTCCAAAGGTATCCTTAAAAGATTTTGAAAAAATGTGATTTTTGCAGTCAAGCTAAAATAACTAAGAGTTCACATAAACCACTAGTTAGAGAATCTGAACCTTTAGACTTAATACATTCTGATATATGCGAACTTGATGGGACGTTAACCAGAAATGGAAAGCGTTATTTTATTACTTTTATTGACGACTGTTCCGACTATACATTTGTATATCTTATGAAAAATAAAAGTGAAGCGCTTGACATGTTTAAGATCTTTGTAACTGAAATTGAAAATCAATTTAGTAAGAAGATTAAGAGATTTCGTAGTGATAGAGGAACATAGTATGATTCTAGCTTATTTAATGAGTTTTATAAAACCCAAGGAATTATACATGAAACTACTGCACCATATTCACCTGAAATGAATGGTAAAGCTGAAAGAAAGGATAGAACTCTTACTGAACTTGTTATTGCTATAAGGCTTAATTCTGGTGCTGCCTCTCACTGGTGGGGAGAAATTATTTTGACTGTTTGCTATGTTTTGAATAGAGTCCCTAAATCTAAAAACAAAACATCTCCCTATGAGATAATGAAGAAAAGACAGCCCAACTTGTCTTATCTTCGAACTTGGGGCTATTTGGCTTATGTCAGAATCCCCGATCCCAAGCGAATTAAACTCGCTAGTAGAGCCTATGAATGTGTATTCATTGGGTATGCGACAGTAAAGCGTATAGGTTTTACGACCTAAATGCGAAAGTGATCATAGAATCAAATGATGTTGACTTCTATGAAAATAAATTCCCTTTCAAATCGAGAAATAGTGGGGGCAGCGAACCTAGTCAAGCCCCTATGATAAGAAGCACTGAAAGCAACAAACAAGACGAAACAGAAATTCGAAGGAGTAAGAGAGTGAGAGTTGCTAAAGATTATGGTCCTGAATATATGGCCTATAATTTAGAAGAGGATCCTGCAAATCTCAAGGAAGCTTTGTCATCTTTGGATGCAGATTTATGGCAAGAAGCTATAAACGATGAAATGGATTCTCTAGAGTCTAACAAGACCTGGCATTTAGTGGACTTGCCTCCTGGTTGCAAACCTATAGGTTGTAAATGGATTTTGAAAAAGAAACTAAAACCCGATGGATCTATTGACAAGTACAAGGCACGCCTTGTAGCCAAAGGTTTTAGACAAAGAGAAAATATAGATTTCTTCGACACTTTTTCACCTGTCACTAGAATAACATCCATCAGGGTGCTCATATCACTTGCGGCTATTCATAACCTGGTGATACACCAGATGGATGTAAAAACAGTTTTTTTAAATGGTGACCTGGAAGAAGAAATCTATATGGAACAACCTGAAGGTTTTGTAATACATGGGCAAGAAGACAAGGTCTGTAAGTTAGATAAGTCTCTGTATGGTCTTAAACAAGCTTCTAAGCAATGGCATGAAAAATTTGACAACTTGATTTTGTCGAATGAGTTTAAAGTGAATGAAAGTGACAAATGTATTTATTACAAATTTGAAAATGGCCTTTGCACCATCATATGTCTCTATGTAGACGACTTACTCATATTTGGTTCAAACATTCATGTCGTCAACAATGTGAAATCACTATTGAGTAACAACTTTGATATGAAAGACCTCGGAGAAGCGAGTGTAATCCTTGGAATAAAGATTACTAGGTCAGAAAAGGGAATTTCTTTGGATCAATCTCACTATATTGAAAAGATCCTATTGAAATATAATTACTTTGACTGTAAACCTGCTTGCACACCATATGATCCAAGTGTGAAACTTTTCAAGAACACTGGTGAAAGTGTTAGACAAACTGAATATGCGAGCATCATTGGCAGCCTCAGGTATGCCACTGATTGTACTAGACCCGACATTGCCTATGTGGTGGGATTGTTGTATAGGTTTACTAGTAGACCTAGTATGGAGCATTGACACGCTATCGAAAGATTCATGAGATACCTTAAAAGGACCATGAGCCTCGGATTACATTATCAAAGATTTCCTGCTGTTCTTGAAGGATACAGTGATGCTGATTGGAACACCTTATCAGATGATTCTGAAGCAACCAGTGGCTATATTTTCTGTATAGCTGGTGGTGCGGTCTCTTGGAAATCGAAGAAACAAACGATACTGGCTCAGTCCACTATGGAGTCTGAAATGATAGCACTAGCTACTGCTAGTGAAGAAGCAAGCTGGTTGAGATGCTTGCTTGTTGAGGTCCCCTTATGGGAAAAACCTTTACCAGCTGTGTTGATCCACTGCGATAGTACCGCGGCTATTGCAAAAATTGAGAACCGTTATTACAACGGTAAGAGACGAAAAATACGTCGTAAGCACAGCACAGTTAGAGAATTATTTTCTAAAGGAGCTGTTATAGTGGATCATGTACGCACTGATGATAATTTAGCAGATCCTTTGACGAAAGGATTAGCTAGAGAGAAAATCTTAAATACATCCAAAAGGATGAGACTAATGCCTATAGATCAATGAGTCACTTATGATGGTAACCCGACCTAAAAGACTGGAGATCCCAAGAATTAGGTTCAATGGGTAATAACAAGTCATAGTGATATGAGATGAACATGCTATTTTATATATGAGAGAAGCATCATTCCTGAAGCAATATAAGGATGAGATAATAGAAACTCTTAATGAGATCTATACTCTATGTGGAGTGGAGTACCTAGCTACAGGAGTATTCTTGATAGACTCACCTATGTGAATGTGGAAGTGGGGGCCGCTTCCTATGGAATTTTGAGGCAGAATTCCTAGAGCGTTCACTATACTGGGATATACGTGCATGGCCTTAAATGCACGGGCTTTTGAGAATACACCCAATGAAAAGGTTGTGTGTGGGTTTGATGTCAGAGATAGAGTTCAAGACTACGAGTCACTCTTGTTGAATCTGAATCTTACTTACTATGCAAAGGTTCAAGTCAAGAGATACCTTTGTTTGTGCACAATCTTATAGAAGCGTTTGACGCTATTTTTGAAACCTCTTTTTTAAATTCAAGTGGGGGATTGTTGGAAATGATGAAAAATTAATGGAAGGATTGTTGGTAATAATGGTGACATTAATGAACTAGTGTGGTTGTGAATTGAAAAAATGAGAAGTCCCACATAGGAGGGATACCACACTTTAGTAGGGTATATAAGGTGGAAGTATGTACCTTGGGGTGTGCCCCAAGGGGTACCCCAATTTTGTGAAGGAGGGAGAACGCAAGCAAAGTTGACCAACACACAAGCGCGCGCGCGCCGCCGTCCGGCTCGGCCCGGCCCGGCTCGGGCTCGGGCCTTGGCTTTGACTTTGGTCTTGGTCTTGTGGTTTATTTAATTAATTTTTAAAATTGAATGCTTGCGTTTTATCTCTGATTGTTGCGTTAATTATGTAACTGCCCTCCACCGAGTCTACCTAATGATCTGATCCAGTCTTCCCCTTTTTTGCCCGGTCAAAATCCTAACCCTAGGTGCCACGTGACTGCTGTTGCCCGGTTATTATTCAAGTCAAAACCCTAGCGCATGTTCAGGTAGTCAAATGCGCACGTTTTGGGTGGGCAGCGATTTTGGAGCACACGTTTCCTGAGGTCAAGGTTTGGAACGGTCAACAGGAGCGCACTGATGGATTCACCAATTTCTCTGATCCAGTTGCGGAATTCCTCTATAAATAGAGGGCTCTCCTCAGTTGACAAATCACACCAAAAGCACTCCGCTTCTGAAGCTTTTCTCTCTTCTCCCCCCATTCTTACTTCTTCTTCTTCTTTTTCTTGAGTGGCCTTCGTGCCATATTACGAGTGGTAGTCGTCAGACTGCCATATTGAGGGTGTAATTCGAACGGTTTTCTACGGTGTAGTAGAACTCCGATACAGTGATCTGGGCTGTTTTATCCTGGGGACCTCGTGGTTGATATAGTCTGTCTTGCACCTTTTGGGCAGTGCCTCGAAACGTCTTAAAGAGAGCGACCTAGTCTGCGACTCAACCCAGTAATATTATCGGTGACATAAATTATTTTTTCAAACTTTTTTAAAATTCAAAAATAACACATTGTATATTCATTATACTCTTTTAATATTCTAAAATGACAAAAAGTACAGAAAATAGTTTAGTAATAAAAGTAATAATGAGACAAATTGAATTGTATATAAAACCAAACACTAAATTCAAACCAAAATTGTTATGGGTTTGGAGTTAGTTGTTTTAATTACATGATGAAATGGGTGGGTCGATATATTAAATGCTGATGACAGCTAGACATTTAAAAGGCAACATTAGCTGTATCGTCAGGCCACACACCACGTGCGAAAGAGATGAGGTGGTGCCGAACCTTTAACAAAATGACAAAAAAATTGTTCCGAACACATCCATGCAAAAACTCCCCCTCAATAATCATTTGGAATAAAAATGTTATAAAATAAATATTTGTGTTTTTAGTTTTTTCTTAAATAATGTTATTATAACACAAAATATAAATATAGTATTGTATAAAGTATAATAAATATTATGTTTTATTTTTCATAAAATATTATAAAATTGTATTTATATTTTGTTTTATATCAAATTTTATATTCTAATAATAACCACTTTTTTAAGTGTATCATTTAATTAATATTATGTATATATGAAATATTAGTTCAATAATATATAGGAGTTTAAATTCTTGTGACAATCGTCAAATAATAATTAATATTATCTAAATTAATATATAATTTTTTTATTTTCCAATTTTCTAAAAAAGTATTAATGCATTATTTTCAAATTAGTACACTATTTTCAAGTTAGTAAATTACTGTGAAATAAATAAATGTGATACTTATAGACAAAAAGAATAAATAAAATATTATTTTAATAATAAATCAACAACAGCTAAAACTTTTTGGACGGAAAATTCAAAGTTTGAAAACTTAAGCCAATTGGCCCTCATTAGACATAATAATGGACATATTAGCCATATGTAACTTAACAAACAAAAAAGACTTCGTCAACCTAAACTTTTCTCATCCATTAGTTTAAGAGTAAGTTGGATCATCTATTTATGTAGTTTATTGTTGATTAGAATTTAAAAATTATTAAAAAATTTACGATAGCCTTCAGAAGTAATAATTTATGACTCTTTTTGTTTTTATAATTTATAGTAAAAATAAAAATATATAATATTTATTTAATTTCTAAAACATATGTAGTCGTTGCAATTTTAAATACTTTTTAATGGGAAACCATAATTAATCTATATTAAAATTTTCCTAATTTAAAATCAATACTATCTACCGATATGTTTTCTTCAAAAGGAAAACTAACTATCAGCGGATAAATCAATGGACCTGTAATCTTTTTCATGACCAAGAACCAACGGTTCCAATTAGTTTAGCATTACCACTTTTATGTTTTTGAAATTGCAAATGTTAGCATTTTATTATATGCTGATGATAAGACCGTTTGCTATGCATTATAAGAAAATGATTTTGATATTAATTAATTTAGAGATGTTTTTAACAAGTTGAAGTTATTTGTGTTTATCAACAATAATAAAAAATCACTTTTTATACAAACACCAACTATAAAAAAATATATATTTTTATGAGAAACTCTCATTTAAAGAAATTTTTCAATTATTTTTAGATTATGTTTTTTTCTAAGTTATAATAAATAAATGAAAACTTCTAAAAATAATTATTTTTAAAAAACCGTTACAAATGAGATCTTATTAGTTTAGAGGCAAAGATAAAACTCTAAACCTTTTTATTATTCTACTCTTTAACTCCCACATCAACCACCAATATATCGCCCCTTATATCCCGTTAGCATAGCGGTTAATATGGTCCAAAAAATATATCTTATTACATATATGGAATACATTAGTACAAATATAACTAGTGTGCCAACTTTTGATGTCATATACAATAGAAACAGTTTTTTTCACAGAAGAAAGAGTTTGAAGCCGTTAAATATGTGATATTTAGTTGTATGAAAATTACTATCTGAATATAGATTTCTTCTTTTGGTATATAATAATAATAATAATAATAATAATAGTAATAATAATAATAATAATAATGATAATAATAATAATAGTAATAATAATAATAATAATTTAAAAATGAGCCTCTTAGCTATTAGGTAAAATTCTATAATTTTTTTATTTAAAAAACTAGTAGTGTAAGTATAGAATACCTTAGAAAAAATCAATAAAATGGATACATATTAATTGACATTTGCAAAAGATACAATTTATAATACAATTTTAAATTGGTTAAATAACCAATTCAAAGAGTACTTTTTAATTAACTCATTCAATAACGATTTAGAAATGATTTTTTAATCACAATGTCAGCTTAAAAAAGTCTATAATTAAATAAAATATATCTTCTTACCTCTATTACAAGATTTAGTAACCTCACTTTTGTTTGAATAGACCCTTATTCTCGTCATTGTTATTGTCCTCGCCTTTTTCTCCCTCACACTTGCCTTTGTCCTTCAATCCTCCATTTATATCATTTTCCATTTTCCTTCATTCTAAAGATGTTTTGAAATCATAATAATTATTGATCTAGACGAATATAAATACAATGTTGTATGCATGTCAACTATATGCCATATGTGACAACTAATAGTAACTAAAATATTATGGGAGTCAACTTATTCAGGAGTGGACTACAACTCAAATTAACTGGATTCGAGCGCTAAATATAATTCATCCCGTGCCTCAAAGATCCACTAACTAGTGTGTAGGATATCCCTATGCATCCGCATCATATCCGAACATGCCTCTATGATCAACATCAAACGACTTACTGCGAATCCTAATGAGGATCTCACAATGGCCTAACAAACTCGAAGGGCAACTCATCAAGGGATTTCCCATATGAGAGCTCATGTACTTCAAGTGCAAGTTACGTAATTCCTTCTTACCTAAAATTAATAGCTCTCACGTCCTCCAAATCTACTAACTAAGGCGTTTGAGAGTTTTTAGATACACCTTATAGGGTTTTGTTATGTTGTCATCCGCGAGCGTCCACCGCTTTCAACTGTCACTGAAGTTCTGCTCTGAATCTCAACTAATAATGATGAATGATATACAATTGATTGTGATTAAAATATGTGCTGAAATGTAGCAGCTGAGTTATGCACTTTCTTAGAGCCTATATGAACACTTAACACTATTTAGAACCTGCATGTGAGTGGAAGTGGGAACTTGCATGAGGTGGGAGTGTTTGTTGACAGTAAAGGCATCATCATAACTTGGTGTTTTAGAATTTGAGATGATAGAATTGGAGGTAGTCATGAGAGTGCACACTAATTTCACTTCACACGTGTTTTCTTTATGTAAAATGTCTCTAATATAGTGTTGGTGAGAGAGGAAAATGCATGAAAAGGTGCAAACAAGAAATGACTCGAGCTACCCGTGTCTTTCAAATGGATATAACCATTGGGAATTAGGCATTGTTTACATCTATTTTCATAAGATTCAAACCCTTTAAAAGATCAATTTTGTTGGTTTGTAATCAATAGTAGGACATTAATGAAATCCTTTTGTAGCTAATTACACTTTGTAGCAAGCAATAGAATCACTTAGATCTCTCTTATTCATGAGAGCATTGAGAAGAGCCTGAGTCACACGTGTTGGTTATATAGTGAGTGATTTTGGTCAAATGACCACAATTTCACTTAGATAAGCTTTTGTCCTTAAGATGTTGGGAAGGGTGGTTATGTGAGATACGTCATGATTTCGTAGGAATGATTGAAGTCTGATAAACTCACCATTATTGTCAGAATACAAGGTCTTAAGTTAGGTGTTGAATTGTTTTTTCACTAAGTTTTAAGACATAAAAGTTATTTAGCTCTTTTAAGTTTGGATTTTAAATTGCAAGTTTCCTTGTGATAGACTTAGTACTATGATAGATGTCAAAATTAGGTTTATTTAGGTAAATTGTTTTGTATGTCTTCGTTGGTTCTCTAATTCTCAATATTCACAAGAGCTCTTGAATTAGAAAAAAGTATTTTGAAAACCTTATTTTATCTTGCATAGCCTTAGTTGCATCATAGGAGCATGTTGGTACACTTTAAAAGGCATTAAAAACTTTTCCTAAGTGATTTTTAACTTTGTAAATCCACCCACGGGTTTGTAAATTGATTTACAGAGGTCCTGAATTCATTTCAGGTGTTTTTAACCTTGCGCGTCTACTCAACAATCCAATGAATAAACTCACACAATTTTAGGAGGTTTTTTGAGTCGACGCATGTTCTTGTGAATCGATATTCACATTGTTTAAGGATGAAATCCTAGACTTTCAAGAAACTTATGAATCAATCCACAACCTTGTAAATCGATTCACATGACTTGCAAAATCAGTTTTTGACAGTTACAAAATAGTTATTTCAATTAGAATTCATTGTACTTTGGTAAATTAACTCATATGATTTAAATATTGATATGAACCTTCACTTTTACCAAGAACACTTTTACTTATTCATCATTTTTCATTCCACAAGAATGTAATCTAGATTAAACATTTTTTCTGATTCAAATCTAGTTTGTGAGTGAATATTTGAGTCAGAAACATCGACAGTTGGGTATCTCTTGTTAGGGTGATTGTTCCAGATGTGAGCGATTGGGGGGATATTGGTTGGCAGCACATTGAAGGTCTGATGAAGTATTCTCCTTCAGGATCTTGAGTGAGATTTACTCTAGGTTGCTATCTAGCAAGACTGATGGGGTTGTCTTCATCTTGAAGTTAGTAATTCATATTTTTTCTCGAAGGTTGTTTCAAAAAATATGGTTCTTTTAAAAATCCAAATTGTTTTAGATATAATACTTATTGTTAATGTTTTGATGATAACAAATCAAGAGAATAATTGTCTGCGAATTGATTGCTTTAAGTGTGTACACTTGATACAGTCAAATTAAAGTCTATGTTATTAACTATCTAGACATAAATATTTGTGACTTAGTAATAATCATCTTCGTGTTATTTATTAGAAGAAACACAAATAAAATTATTAACTAACGATGAATTAACTATGGCAATACTAGAGTAAGTTATAGCGGTGCAAGCCATAAATTGATTCCACATAATAAGTAGTGGCAACATCTTTTAGTGAGCCACCACTTGGTCAAACGGATGAAATACAAGACATGATGTAAATACAAATAGCTATAAATCAACCTTCTTACTACTTAAAATTTGGAAACAAAGTAAAACTTATGATAACGATCAAAATAATGGAAACATCATTCGGTACATATAATGCCTCTAATGAACAATATGTGGATCATCTAGTACAACATTCATCTATCTATAACAATTATAAAATGTCATTTTTCTAAAATGGTTTGCTAGCTTTAAAAAGAGCATCAATTAATTAATACGATTTTCTCCAATTATTTGCATTAAAAAGGTCCAAATTATTTTTCTGCAATTATTTGCTTTAAAAATATTGTCATTCTAACATATTTCAGCAAAGTCAACTAAATCCTAAAATTGCATGCACAACTAATCGTCATTTTGAAAAAGGCGTGGGTGAGGATGGTGTAGAGTTGGAGAAGTTTTAAGTTCATGTGACAATAATTGTTAATATTCAAAGAAGAAAAATGGTGTTTGCATTTCAATTTTCTTCCATTTATTGTATGTGAGTTCTGATCTATTTAGTTCTCAGATCAATCATCTTTTTTTGGAACAAAAAAAGAAAATCTATTAGAAGAATGCAAACATGTGAGTTCGTTTCATGCTTCTTTAACTTCTATCTTTGTAAATAGAGTAATGACACTTAATATTCAAGTCTTCATCTCATTAATAAAAATAGTTATGATTGAACTTGATATAATGATTAATTTTTTGTCTATATCCATGAACTTTTATAATAAGTTTTGAAAACTTATTTTGGTTGAATATTTAGATAGTTCTCTTTTATTTTTAACGATTTAAAATTCATAGATGAAATACGATATGTAATGTCATTTTATGTCCTCTATGATGAATACTATCACTATGTTAAAATATAATATAATATTGTATCATATTTTATTTGGTTTTTATTTAACTTAATTTTTATTTGATAACTTGTAGCATTATTTTAATAAAGTAAGCAAGTTAAATCCAATATGTCTAGTAGACTAATTGTTTTGTTGAATCAACAAGGCGTTTGTGTTTGATGTGTCTCAACGTGCTTATCTTAAGATATACTATTTAACTTTGTTATTTGATTAGAAAGTATGATAGTTAATTGGACATAAAATTTAAGTATATTGCCAATGTTAGACATACTGCTATAGAATGTGTAGAGCGTACAAATATTATTTGCAAGAAAATTGATGGATTTTCAAACCGCAAAAGCATAAGAAGACATTATTAAATAGATCACATACCAACTAGACAATACATTCTTCTATATATATGGACAAGTCCCTTTAAATTACAAAGCTACACATTCCCAACTACCCTAAAATCCGCATGACTTTTAAAATTAACATTAGATACATGTTTTTTTAAAATCTTTTGATTTTGCATTTTATAACGTGCTAAAAACATTTTACAAATTCAATTAAACACATATAAATTTTAATTCAAAAATTTCATAAAAAATACTTACCTCGTGTTTGGCACAGTGTCTTGCATTAGTGTGATTCAATAAAAGAAATATTAAATGGTCACAAAAAAGGGAAAAATTAAAATAAATTTAGAAGTTGACCGAAGTTAGAGAATCAGAAAAATAAAGTTTAAACTATAATTAAACTTACTCAAATGATAATTTTAATAATATTTAATATGTTATAAAGCGAATTGTTCTTAAAAAATTTAAATTCAATGGATTGAATTAACCAGACTAATTCTTACTAATAAACTAATATATCAAAATATAAATACCCCTCTTTTAATACATATGTAAACGTGTATTTCATAGCTAGACTCTAACAAAAATTAGACTAGCTACTATAATCTAAAAACTTGCAAGGAAGTTCGTATTCACATATGATATATCATATTTAAATGTTATTTAAAAAAGTGTACCAAATAAAGAATAAACGAAATTGAAGACAACCTGTAATTTTACCAAAAAAAACAGAAGACAACCTGTAAAGCTAAGTTGTCCCATGTAGACAATACTCTCTTGATGTTAACTTTACAAAAGGAAATTGATCTAACGGCACACTAATTTTAAATCTAACGGACTGGTAAATAAATTTATTTACTTGATGAAGAAAAAATACTATAGAAAGGAATAGCCCAACTTTGAAGCAATGACATCCACATGCCACAAGTGGACGTGAGTGGTTCACATGAAGTCAAATTAGGCATCCTTTCTTGTATCCTTTACCATAGGAAAAAAGAATTAATATAAGTAAGAAAGTCTGCCGATTATCGGTTACATTTATTATTTACTAATTAATTTCTTAAGTTGACTTTTGTAAGTATACTAGTTGATTTGCATACATGAAAAATACTTGTTTGGCGATAAATATTGGCAAAATGTAGAAACAAAAAATAATTAAATAATAATTTTTTAAAAAATAATTAAAAAATATGTATTTTGTGTATCTGTTCAAATATTTATGATCATATAAAAATTTTTCTCCTCTACGTATATACATTCATTAGAATATGTGAATATATATGGTCACAAGAATTTAGACATATCGATTAAACACACACAAAAATATATTTCTTTTAATTATTTTAAAATTATACATAACTTAATTATTATTATTTTTTACTTTTTTGTTCCTTCTTTATATTCATTTTGTGTTTCACACATATTGGAAAAATGAGTATTATAGCTAAAGTGAACATTTTGTACATAACTATTACTAAATTGTCTTTTATTTATAAATATATTTAATATTAACTTTACACGTTCTAAGAAAAATTAGTAGTATTAATATAATAGATTTGATAAAAATATAATAAATATATTTAGTAATATATATAAAGACTTATATTTAGATTAAAAAAAACATTCTCAATATATAGTTATAATTAGAGATAAAAAGGTAGTTTTTCTTTTATGTATCTGATCAGATAGTGTATTTAATATATATTAAAATATAAGCATTCACGACTATATATCGGTATGATCAGTTCGTGTCATGTGGTTGAAATAAAAGGTTATGTATCATATATAGATATAATCAATTCGTCCATGCACCGTTCAAAATTAAAATGAAAGGTCGTGTCATACATTATTTAAATTACTTAAATTGAAGTAAAGGTTTGTGTCATGTATCGATAGTTATGTGTCTGTGTCTGTATGATCAGATTAGTTGTCTTGTCTCTGTTTAAAATTAAAATAAAAGTTTTTTATCGATATACACCGCTCAAAATTAAAATAAAAGATTGTGTAACTTATATATAGATATAATTTATACAAATTAATAGTGTAAAAAAAATAAATGATAAAATTTAATCACAAGTTACACATAACAGTTAACGATACTGTAATACTTCAAATTATATAGATCGCTTAAATGACATTATAATACTTGTAAGTTATATATAGCACATAACGATACTATAATACTTTAAATTACATAAATCGCTTAAATGACATTATAATATTTTTAAGAGTGAGTCGGAAAAAAAAATACTTATGAGATAATATCGAAATTAGAAAAGGTACCAACTAAAAGAACCCAAATTTTTTATTACGTGGCAGGGTAATTTTTTGGATTTAAATATTCAATAATATATCTTAAATGTATTAAATCTTGTGATATATGATTTTAGAAATGTCAGTTATGTATTAAATCTTGTGATATATGATTTTAGAAATGCCAGTTAAATTTTACAAGAAAAAATATTTATATTAAAAATATCAAAAAAAATAATAATTATTAACTACTAAAGTTTGGGAAAACCAAACTATATAGATCTATAGGATAATTATGGTTTGTGTAGTTTGATATATGTTGATCTATTGTGATGAATTTCTACTAAACCTGATATGATAGAGATGTTAATAGAATTATTTTTGTAAGTAGAATTGTGGTTGTTGTATTATTGTTGCCGAAATGTATATTTGAGTCTAATATGTGAAGGTGATATGCTATCTATACATATTTTCTTGTAATCTAACCAAATGGCATGTATCATGTAGATTGGTATGTGTAGGGTGCATCATCTAGAATGGTATGGGTAGAGTGCATGTATATTGGTATGTGTACGAGGATTAAAATTTATTTTATCTATTTTTTTAATTATTAAAATTGTATATTTTTTTTTTATTATAGCCCAATTTATAAGACTAGAACATGGTCTCCAAAAATTTTAAGACGACCATGAAATCTAGCATTGTCATTTTAAGTTAGAGTTTAAATCTCTTTAAAAACAGTTGTAAAATAATCATTAGTGTCACTTCGATTAATAAAAAAATCCAGTGAAATGGAACATATATTAGTCACTTGTATGCAAAGATATATTCGATTTACATACAAAAATTATTAGTCACATTTTTTTTTTATATAACTATACTAATCCTTCTAACAAAAATAGCATTTAAATCATCAAGGTCATTAAAGAATGTTAGTGCAAAAGTATTTTTAAATACAATCCTCTAATTAATGTTTTGAGGATAACAAATACATATAAATAAAGAACAACTATCCCCTAACTATATATGTTAAGTGTGCATATTAATAACAAAAGTAATGTTAATAACTATTCAAAGTAGCCAAGATTAAGAGTACTTTAGAGATCTTCTATCAGAGCAAAGTGTAAAAGAAATATTGTGGAAACAAGTGCAGCAAAGCATGTGTCGCTATATAAGGTCTATCCTCTGATGACTAGGCGAAGGCAAAAGTAACCGAACAAGCTTCAGTTGACTATGTGATGCAAACAACGTAGTACCTTAATTGCCTCTAATGAACCCAACATGGATTATGTTCTTCTAACTTTAATACATAAGCGTAACAAAAATTCTTCTGCCTCTACCTTTGTTAAGCATGACAAGAATTCTTTTATCTCGACCTCTGATAAGCGTAACAAAGAATTTTTGCGCTTCTGCCTCTGATAATCTCATCAAACGTCTGATTGTCTGACTCTGAACTTTTATGTATCTTATGATAAAGTTAACACCTTTGGAAAAGTCAACGCTATAACAAAAACAATGCCTCTAGAGAATTCAACCCTCTAACAAAGTCAATGCCTCTGGAAAAGTTAATGATCTTATGACCTGCAAGACATCCTCTGATCAATGAATCATCTGTTTGTGCACATCCTCTAATAGTCACCAAAAATTTGTTTTCTCTGATAATCTGCATCCTCTAATAACCTGTCAGCTCAGATCTCGTACCCATTGTTTCCTCTGATCTTGTACCCACTGTTTCCTCTGATTGTCATATATATTTTAAGGAGTGATTTTTGGGAGTCAGTTATGAGCTCAACAGATAGATTCTCTTCAATGGTTCAATTGCTGAAATCCATGAAGATACAGGTTGTCTTTATGCAAAACGAGGTGCACAAGCCTGAACCTAAAGTACAAAGGTTATATCGTAAAAGACTTCCAACATTAATATCTCAATGGACACTTCCTCCTTGTATTTAAGATGAAATGATTCAATCAAGAAAAATAAGACAAGAGAGAAGAACAGAATAAAAAGTGTAATTCTAGAAAAGCCAAGAACACATAAAAAAGAATGACTCAAAATAGTGTTTTCATACACTTGAACTGATATAGGATTGAATATGTAACATGCTCTCAATGAGAGTTAGAATTCTTAAAACATACTTTGGTCAAATAAGACACAAACTAGAACTGATGTAAATCAGTTTGATAGTGGCACAACCCTCTCATCCTCAAAGAGGTACCTGAAAAGGTACAACAACCCTCATGAACCTCAACGGCAATATGTTGAAGAAAGAATATGAGAACAACAACTTGAAAAGGCTAGAGAAAAATACTTAAAGACTGAAGAGGCAAAGTTAAAAAATACTTGTCAATATTTATTAGAAATAATGGATTAAATCCTCGACTGTATTGAGGAAAAATCTCTTTGTAAGGGTAGGGCTAGAGGTAGCAATAGTTTGTTGTGAACTAGTATAAAATATTTGTGTTTCCTTTATTCCCTTTTCAACTCTCACATCTTAGTTCTTTATGATTCAATCTTACCTCTTCTAAATCTCTTTTGATAGTAAATTGAATGTTGTGATAAAGAACAAAGGAAAATCTAAAATAGTTTGAAAACAGTAAACACAATTCAAACTTCTCATTTCTTGTGTTTTCTAGCCCCTTCAAAGAGTTCTTTCAAAAAAAAAATTCAATCATATTTAGATTAATATTGGAGTTTCCACATGAAATTTTAAACCTCTATTTATTTAACACAAAACTAAATAAACATTGTATTGTCATAAATCATAGTACTAAATAAACATTTATTTTAACTAGTACATGATGTGAAATTTTCTCTCCTCTCCATGAGTGAACTGTAAGTTAGCTTTATCTCCTTGAGAGAGAAATCTTGAGTGCGCATTGTGTTCTGCGATCAACACATCCCAATGTCAAGTTTGGATGATTTGATACAAAGTGACGATGAAGAGGAAATTTTGACTTTTCAAAAGGTACAAACAGTGGAGCACGAGCGGATCTAGCCCTATTTCTGGTGGGGACATTCCTTATAAATAAACCAATAAGAAGCCTTATGATGAAGGAGAGGATGGATACCGTTTGGCAACCAGGAAGGAAGGTTTCAATCAAAGAGGTCGATAAAGGGGTATATGTGTGCCAATTCTTCCATAAACTGGATATGCAGAAGGTTGTAACAAGTGGACCATGGTCTTTTGATGGTCACTTACTTTTGATCAACCAAGTCGGCCTGGGGACATTCCATCACATATTCCATTATTCCATGCTTAACTCTTGGTACAGATCGATGACCTGTCGGTGGACTTTATGACAAAAATAGTAAGGGATGGCTTAGGAAGTTACATAGGCAGTTCATGGAGTATTATCCAAAGAACTCCTCGACATTTTTACGTAGCTATGTGTGGATTAGGGCCACTATTAATGTTAAAAACCACTGAAGAGGGGAAAAAAGATTCTCAAAACTGGTGGAGAATTGAGAACGGTGCGTTTCAAATATGCAAGACTCACTCTTTTTTGCTATTTTTGTTGTTTGTTGGGACACAACAACATCAGTGAAAAGTTCTTCTATATGGAGGAGGACAATGGAGTATGCGGGTAAGGACATGGCCTTAAAGTTAAACGGAGGAGAGGTGGAACATGTACATGTCAGTGACTCCATAATGAGAAAGAGGATACAATGGCGACATGTGGATGAGACTCGTCAGTGGCAACAGATCCTAGCACATATTGTAATAGTAGAAATGCTCTATCATGCAAGGTGCATTAATCCACATGCAATTAGGAGTCCCACAGTGGTAAGAACGCCCCAATGTCACTAATAATAACCATACGCATGAAAGAACATTACACAATGATTGTTTTAAGTTGGAACTGTTGGGGTTTAGGTCACTTGAGTGTAGTTCCTTCCTTTAGGGACATGGTCTGGAGGCATAAGTCATTATTGTTTTTCTTTGTGAAATGTTATGCCATGAAAACAAGATTGAAGAACTTCGGAGGGTCCAACACTTCGAAACCTGTTTTTGTCTAAAGAGTGTTGGTCGTAGAGGAGGTCTAGCATTGCTCTGGAGACATGATCGAATTTGTGAGATTCAAAATTACTCTCAAAACTTCATTAACTTAAACGTTACGTATGAGATATATAATTCTTAATGGAGGCTCACTAGTTTCAACAGGGTTCCTCAATGAAGTTAGCAAAGCGAATCATGAAATTTTGCGAAATTTGGCATCACGGTCGATGCTCCCATGGTGTATGATGGGAGATTTCAATTATATATTATTCAATGGTGAAAAGAGAAGCAATTTCACCCACCCTACTTGGCTAATGAATGACTTTCGTGAAGCCGTAGTAGATTGCAATATAATTGATGTACTTATATAAGGGCATGCATACACATGGTCACATAGCTTGGACACCAACCGTGTGGTGGAAGACAAGCTTAACCGGAAACTAATAACTAGAGCTTGGATGGAAAATTTTCTTGCATGCAGCCTTTGAAATGTGGTAATCGGTCACTCATATCATTTACCAATACCCTTATAAATTGAATTACGGTACTACAAGCACAAGAAAAGGAAATTTTGGTTCGATAATTCATTGTTGATGGAATCAGAGCTTGACAACATAGTACAAACTAATTAGAGGTGATGCCTTCATGTCAAAATTGTGTTGTTGTGTTGTATAGAGGATCTTGATAGATGGGGCCAATCATTAAGCTAGAGGTATAAGGAGGAAATCCACAAATTCATAACAAGAATAGAGGATCTTCAAGGTAGGCTACAGACCATTTATGACAGGTAGATTGTAGCACTAAGGGAACGATTAAACATTTTTCTTTAGTAGGAATAACTATTTTTGAGGCAAGGAGCAAAGTCATTTTGGATGAGAGATGGTGATATAAACATAAGAATTTTCCACGCCACAACCACCTCTCAATAGAATCGAAACCGAATTACCAAACTGGGGCGTTATGACTAGTTAGAGGTCACAAATTTGTTTCAGCTTGATTGCGAGTACTTTTAGGATCTATTTAGATCTAGTACTAGTGAAATTGACCCTAACATGGATGCATTACAGCCTTGAATATCACTTGATGATAATAATATTTTGATAGAGAAATTCACAAATGAAGAGTTTAGGAAGGTTGCCTTTCATATGCACTCAGATAAATACCCCAAACCGAAAGGACATAATTCAGCTTCTTATAAGCGCTTATGGTCCTTATGTGGCAAGGATGTTGCCAATGCATATAGAAGATGGTAACATAAGACAGACTTTTAGGCCATGAGGGATATTAGGCCATCTCATTGTGCATGTGGTGTATAAAATCTTGTATGAAACTCTTGCCAAAAAATTATATCAATTCCTCCCCAAATGCCTTTCTATTGAGCAATCATGATTTGTGTCCAGAAAATCCATCACTAACAACATGCGTGCTACTTATGAAACAATATGTTACTTGAAATGTTAGATTAGAGGAAGGAGATGATAATCATCTTTTAAAATTGATATTAGAAAGGCCTATGATAGAGTTGAATGACACTACCTCTTCAGCGTTATGGCTCGCATGAGATCTAAACCTATCTAGATCAATTGGATGAGAATGTGTGTCACTATCATATAGTAATAGATCCTTGTCAATGATGATGTTGTAGGCCATATTCTCTTATAGAGAGACATTAAATAAGGCAGTCCATTATCCTCTACTTGTTTATATTGTGTGCAAAGGGCTTGTCCGCCCTTATCAAGCAATAGAAGCATAAATGAAGACTATATGGAGTACAAGTCTGTAAGCAAGCCCCTTTAATTATCCTTTTTTTTTGTTGATGATAGTTTCCTATTTTTTAGAGCCATTGAAAATGAAACTCAAATTTTGTAAAGTATCTTGGATACTTATGTGAATGCTTCCAAGCAGGATATTAATATGCATAAATCAAAAATTTACTTCAACATGAACACACCATAGGATCTAAAGATTGAACTCTTTATCATTCTTGGTGTCACTGAATGTTTGGGAACAGGTAAATATCTTGTCCTCTCATCAAAGTTAGGAAGAAGTCCATTTTCCACTACATTAATGAACGAGTATGGCAAAGAATCTCAAGTTACAGTAGTAAATTTCTCTCTTAAGTGGGAAATGAATTACTTATCAAATTGGTAACTCAGATCATCCCAACTTATTGTATGAATGTGTTCCTTTTACCTCCGTCCATTGAAGAGGAAATCACAAAAATGTTGAATTCTTTTTGGTGGGGTATGAAAAATGGTGGTCACAAGGGCATCAAATAGATGAATTAGGATAGACTCACCATGAGGAAAGAATTGGGAGGAATGGAATTAAGACACATCCACAGCTTTAACTTGGCAATGTTATGGAAACAAGGTTTGAATTTCTTGACTAACTCGAATACTATGGTAACTCGTGTTTTTAAAGCTAAATATTTCCCACATGTGAACTTATTGGGATTGGTCGTAGGCCATAATCCTAGCTATGTTTGGCTTAACATCTTGAGCTTCCCACATGACTCTAGTATCCCAATTTGCAATACTCTTTGGCTATGTGGTGAAGGTAATCATTGCCTAATAATTCCATGTATTATTCCATTAAATTCTTGTGTTGTAAAAGTCATCACAAATGAACTCACAAGTGGATGGAAGGAAGATCTCATAAGGTCCAAATTTTGCAGGAGATCTTAAAAATCGAACTACTCTTTGTCATAAATAGAGATGATTAGTGAGTGGAAGAGGGAGGGTCTTGCCTTTGGTCCCTTTCAATTCCACCCAAGATCAAGCCTTTCTTGTGGTGCATTGGTCGAGAATGTCTCCTGAAATGTTCGCGGCTGAGAAGTAATGGTCTTGAGTTCCCAAAACATTTTGTGGTGTGCCAATCACAAATGGAGTGAAATCAACATTTTTTTTTAGCCTATGCAAACAATGTTGCATGCTGGAGGGAAACACAAATATGGGACCATTTTGAGAGAATCATGTTTAATGTTGATGGTTTTGTTGATTTCTTTGTGCAATTTTGGAGATGTCTAAACCAATCCCAACTTATCACCCCTGCAATGGTTGCTTGGAGTATTTGGAAGAGAATGAATGTCCCACTCTAGGACAACAAACACAAGCCAATTGATACCATTCTACCCTGATCAGTTGCAATTTTGCAATTATAGCCGCAAACTCGTGACAATCAAGTTGCTTTTGTGTCACAGACAGCAATGCATGCGTGCATTGCATCACCACAAGGTTAGACTAAATGCAATTTTAATGCAACACTTTTTAGGGAATAACAATATGTTGTTACAAGAATATGCATGTGAGATAATCACGATTCCTTTCTCTTGGCAGTTATCAACTGGTGTAATGCAACCATGACAGATACTTTTGAGATGGACTGCAAACAAGTTGTAGAAGACGTTCTTAACGCCAAATTTTATAACTCTGAATACAGTCTACTAATTCAAGAGTGTAAATCCATATTAGTATTACAAAATACTTATAAGGTTGTGTTTACTAGGCGAAAAATGAACAAGAGTGTTCATGCTCTTGCACAAGTATCTTTTACCTATGCTTCTTGCACTCTTTTGGATTATATTTCACATTGTATCTATTCTACTATTTTTAATGAAATGATATGATTTTGCTTACGTAAAAAATATTAGCAAGAGTACCAAATTACAAACCCTCTATCTCTAGTTTTTTTTTTTTGTAGATTTCACTTATTAAATTATTAAATCGTATAACATAAGTTATAGTAATGTTAAAATTTAATGATATATAGTTATTAGTGTGATTCATTTAGTAAAAAAAAAAAAAGAGATATTGGAGTGGAAAAGTTGAATGTTTATTAAAAAGTTTATAAATGATGTATGCTTAAACATTTTGTTTTCCAAAATTAATACTTTAATACTCATTAAATATATTCACTTATATTATAAAGAGGTTGATTTGAACCATATATTTAAATTTAAATAAGGGTATAAAACAAGCTCTAATACTCAATATTCTCCTTGACAAAAAACATTCAATACTCTTAATTATATATAGATTAATCAATATATATATATATATATATATATATATATATATATATATATGAGAACGTATCAAGTGAGAGGATGTATTAGAATAAGAGATAAGAGTATTGAATTTTAACCATTGAATTTAAGCAAACGGATGAGATTGAATGAATCCTAAATCTACATATGTCATTTCTATTGTGTTGGGTATGATGAGAAAGAATTATACTAAGAGTCGGATTTCATTTAAAGATATAGTTTATTGTTTTTGGGTATGATGAATATTGTTGAGTCCATGAATTTTGTGATTGTACTTTCTTCCATTTTTCGAAAAGAAAGAAAAAACTTATATTTTTTTAACTTCTAAAAGTTGGGCCGAGAGGCCTAAATGATAAAACGAGAGAAGAGAGAAAACAGGCAAGCGTGCGCGTGGAGAAGGTAATTAAAAGGACATGTGTAGATTTAGGAAATATTTTCAATGGTTATGATTCAATGCCCTCATATCTCATTATAAGACATCATCTCACTTGATACATTCTTTTTTATATATATATAGATGATCCATGATAGAACTTACTCTTAAACTAATGGATGAGAAAAGTTTAGGTTGATGGAGTCTTTTGTTTGTTACGTTGTTTATGGCTAATATGTCCATTATTATGTCTAATGAGGGCCATGAGTTGTAATCAACAAATCAATAGTTATATATTTACAAACAAAATAAAAACATTCAATTATATATCATTATTATAAGATTATAATTTCTTAAAATATTTACACAAATTTTATCAAAAGATGTATTAACACAAAAAATATGTTTTACTTTACTATTTAAATATTTTTTCTTTTTATAAGCAAAATCTTATTATAGAGAATATACGAGATACTCTGAACAGTTAGACAAAACATTCTAACTAATGAATTCAACAAGCGTTCATTCTTCTACCTCTAATGAATTCATCAAGTGTCTAATTGTCTGCCTCTGATAAGTGTGACAAACAAGTCATCATCTATGCCTCTGATAATCACATCAAACATGTTATCGTTTGACTCTGAGCTACCATGTATCCTCTAAAGAGTCAACTCCCTAAAGAAGTCAACACTCTGAAAAAGTCAAAGCTCTGATGAAAGTCAATGCTCCAAAGAAGACAATGAATAACAATGTCAATCACAAGAAAAAGGGTTTGAATTGTGATTCCCTTTTAAAAATCAATTCTTGCTTTTAATTTAAACTAACTCAAGATTAATCTTGGTTTTAAAACAAAAGTGTAGAACATTCTTGATTAGTGAAAATAAGTGAACAATACATCAGCATATGCCCCTTACGTTTACCCAATAAAGAAATATTAATTAATTCAAGCTTCTAAACCCCCCAACTTATATAAATCTTTTGGAAGGCATGTCTTTTCCCAAATTACATGAGAAGTTTTTAATGTTTCAAGCCATGCTCCCCGAAAAAAGTATACATTGTAAATCGTTGATTACATTGTAAATGTTATTAATCCTTGCTACTGTCAAGTTGTTGGAAAAACAAGAAATTACCTCTCCCAAAGTAACATAAGCTCTAGAAAGAGTGTAGAAGTGTTTGTCGTTAATAAGACAGGCAAAGGCGCCACTATGGATGAGCTTTTTGTTCCTTAGCTAACAAATGTCGTAAGGATAGTGCCATGAAGGAATCTTCTTCTAACAAAGAGATGACCTCCAAAGACTATCCATTGGAGGACCTCAACTTTGTTGAGTAGGCAGAATTTGAGAAGCATATGGATGCAATAAGAACCTATGACAAGGGGTTCCTCGACTTACCTGAAGATGGAAAAGATTCAATGCTAGATGGTTTGATTAATGTAGAGGATGACAATCTGGTTTCCCCGATTGAAATATTCGGCCTAATCCTTGTAGAATTCTTGAACAATGGTCATCATTAGCTCTTTTTTGATCAAGATGTCGTGTTGAATATCATGCCTTTACTAATTTAATGAAGTTGGGAAAGAACACAGAAGACTTAGTCCTAAATAATATGAAGATATCTAGCTGTATAGGTGATGCATCCAATGCCCTTAGTGTCTTGATAGTTGATGTCATTGTAGGATCAAATGATGTGAGTTATGTATTCTTCATAATTGATGACAATTCATTTTGCGTAGAGATTGGACCCACACTAGTGAGTGTGTAACAACAACCCAACATGAAAGGTTGATGTTTTGCGTAAGAGAAATGGTTGAACTATAACAGTTGACAAAAATCCGCTTTTAGTTGAGGTTAGGATGTTTGAAACCCTCTTTTACTCTTTGCATCTCAACTTTATAACCATTTTAAAAGACATGAAGGAAGATTAGAAGCCTAAAATTTAACTAATGAAAGGTCTCAGCTGAAAACTAAGGCTGAACCACAACCTTCAAACTCAGTTAGTAAGCTCAAGACAATTTCTCCAAGTTGTGCGAGAAAGGGTGAGAAGCATGTCAGTTGCATGGTCTTTTACAAAGTGCGCTAGCTAAACTACTACAACCAACCATCAAAATGTGACCTTTTAGAGGATGGGCTATATATGGACTTGATTGAGAAAATCTACCCAGCCTCGTCTAAAATATATACTTTTGTTATCGTGGCTATTGACTATTTTAGTAATTAGATAAAGGCTCGACCAATGAGGAATGTAACTCCATTCGATGTGCTAAAATTCATACAAAATAAAATCATCTTTAGGTTTGATATTCACGAAACGATCTCCACAGACCAGGAAAATATGTTTACTGGAGAAAAACTGACAGCCTTTGTCCCAATACTATGCACAAGATAATGGTCCATTGAATGACCCGATAGCAATCAAGTTTCATACTTTGGTGGGAAACACTAAATATCGAGAACGGAAGAATAACGCATGTGAGCATTAATCTAGGCCGAAAGAACGTGGGAAAAGTAGCCCATTTAAATACAATCCACGATGTTTGTGCAAAGATAACCGATAAGGAGCGGTTAAGGCACGATCTATAGTTGGCCAAGAGTTGTGGGTGGTAGGATTTAGGTCCAAGCCTCCATTCTATAAACATCTGTTGTAATCATAATTAGAAGAAATTAATCAAATAAACAACTATATTTTATCTGCAATTTAAGTCTATATTTACATCACTTATGTTTTTAGTTAGCTTTTAGTTAGTAGACATTTCTTATTGTCTAACTAAACGTTCCATATAGTAGTTAAGGAACTCACATATGAGGAATATAGTTCATTTTTTAGTGTAATCGTTTGAAATAAGAAAATCACTTGTTAAGAGGTTTTTTAGTAGATTTAGTGGCTAACTTCTAAGTTCCAAAGCAGAGCTTAAGTTAGTTCTATTTTGATTGCTAAACATGACCATTTAGAGAATATGACATCTTATTTAAATATGTCAAAAATTGATGTATGTAATTGTGTTTAAGTTACATAAAGCATTAGTAAATTTGAGATTTAACACAAAGTACAAAACTTAATACTAAAATGATAATAATAGTAAGAAAATTTACTTCTATTAATTTAAGATTTTTTTAGTGGCATGCAACTTGACATTTTTAACTAGATAGATTTTTTTTAAAAGTTTTGATCTTGTCTCTTTAAAAAAGTTTGAGCTAATTTGAGCACATCATACACTAAACCATAGGCCTCGTCGAACGACATCAATTATTCACGTTCTACTTGATCCCAATGGTGGCCTTGAAAGGTGAGAAGAGCGACCACTTAGGGCCCCATTATTTTCAAGGCACTAAATTTTTATTTTACTTATTAATTAGTAGTATATGTATTAACTATTTTTCTAACACATGCCTAGAGTCGGGTATATGGAATGAGGTTCACGAATCGGTTTGTTTAACTCGCAAACTGTGCTGTTAAGACTAGTTTTTATTGTCCATTTATTTTTTGGTCCGTGTGGGTTGGACTGTTTAAATCGTGGGTTATGCGGATTTACATATTAGTCCATGATTCGTGTAACTATTATTTTCAAAAAATAAAATAAAATAAAAACTGTACTTTTGAATTTTTTAATGAGTTATGTATCGATCAATGATTTTGTTATTATATAAATTATATTTTTATCATATTTTATAAATAAAAAAGTGAATTTATTTTAATTTTTGTAGTACGCATATCAAATCAATCTATTTAATTGCGGACTAATATGAGGCAACTTCAAACCAATGTATTATAACTCGTTATATTTCGCAGACAGACTAATTCGGTCCGTTTAACATGTGGGTTTAAGAGGAAATAGTTAAATGGGGTAGGTCAATTCGTATATCTCTACACATGTTCGACATATAGAATAAAATATTACCTATTCATGCAATTGTTGCATATGTTAAAATAATTTTTTTTGAAATTAAAATTTTATTTCAATTTACTATATCTTAAAGTAGATTAAATAGTCTCGCTTTGATTATATTCAAATCAATTTGTTAAAGAACATCGATTTTGAAGTATTATTACAATTTTGCAATAAAAAATATAAGAATAATATTCAGATAATATAAAAACATCATTTTATTAGTTCCTCCCGATCATTCAAAATATCATCACCAATCTTGTCTACCTCGTTGAAACAATTTTTTTATTTTAACAAAATAAATTATATTTTATTTCATTGTCTCCTAAGCTTACTTTTTCTGCATTTCATACTTTCATTAATGAGTAAGTATTTGAAAATCATTGCCAAAAAAAAAAAATTGAAAATCAATATCACATGGATGATGACCACTAAGACATCAATAATCTGGTAGGTTTCCCATCATAATAAGTATATATTTAACATTAAGCGTTTGAAAAGAAAAACTTTAAGGTTCAAGATTTTGAACCATGCATGACTCAATCAGCAAAAACAACAGGCACAACGATAATAAAATTGTCAATAAAAAATAAGTTATATACAACTAAAAATTGACATAGTACAGTGTTTAATAAATTTGTATACAGCTCATTGCGTAATTAATAATCCTTTACCTTAATAAAAAAGTTGTTTATAGAATTTTATCCTGTATTAAAATTTTGTTTTTTTGTATTTATATAATAAAATGTAGGCTCGATAGAAAGGTATATTAATAGGGCAATCCTTGATGAGGTTTACGCGTAAAGCAGCAGAGTGATATCCTAATTGATGGCAATAATAATTGCAAATAGTTCTTTTTTTGTTTTTTTGAAAGTGATTGCAAACAGTTCAAAGTACTATTTTTAAATTATCGTTGCTAAGAACCAAATAAATTAGAGAAGATGGAATGTAATTTTTTTATTTATTTTATTATTTTATGATAAAATGAGGAAAAACTGAAGTAATTAATAGAAGTAATATCTTCATCAATAAGCTTATAATGGCAATTCAGTTAAGTATCATTTAACCAAACATTAATTCTAATACAATAAAATAGATTTTATTTTTAGTTAACACAAAAGAAATAGGTTATGAAAATATATTGAATGTTTTGTCAATTTTTGAAATTAAACTTTTAAGTATCGATATATTTATATTTTATTAATTAAATAAATAACTTTGGATAAATTTTTAATTTATTTTTTATACATTTTAGAAGGAATAATCACGAATTTTCGTTTTTAAAATTGTACGGTAGAGTACTGGCCACTCAAATAAATGAGATGACCAATTAATTTTTAAAAATGAAGATGGTCAATTAATTTGGTTAAACAGTTTTTTTAATAAGTAAAATACTATATTAATCAAACACTCAAAGCACAAACGGGATGAATCATTATTACAAAATAAATATTAACAAAGTATTGCACAAAATTTAATTCTTAATTTTGATTCAACATGTAATGAATAATGTATCGATAATTTTTGGTATGAAATAAGGTGTCAATTTTTTGATCACCTTAAAACTACAATTGGATTGAATTGATTTTTCAATTTCAATAATTAATTTCAAATGTCATAAATTTAAGGACTAAATTTTATTAAAAATAAATTTAAAAGATAAAGTTGACGAATTTCTACAATATTGATAATAAAATGATATTAAAAATCGTTCATTTGTCGTCTACAACAAAGACATAAATACTCAATTTTCATAATATATATTTTAACCGTCTACTTTAAATTTAAATTTGTATGTATAAAATCAATAGATAGTAAATTATGATTAAGAGCATCTCTAAATAAATTATTTTTTTTACTCATTAAACAAATTATTTATCATTTCTCATCACCGACTACTACCTCTGATTATCCAACATCTTCGACCACTAACCATTTACTTCTGACAATCTCCTCTACTATCTTTGACTACAGACCACCACTATCTCCAACACCTGCCCCACCACCATAAACCACCATCTCTCATCACCGTTGGTCGCGCTTCGACCACCATTTTCAATGATCAATTATCTTTTTTGACTGCTACAACCGCCTTCGACGATCGATCACTACTACAATAGTCATCTTCCACAACTACTATTATTAAAATTATTATACCTAAAAAAAATAAAATTTTATATTATTTAAATTATTCTAAAATAATTAAAATTTAATATTATTTTTATTTTTATATTTTTTTCATTTTTAATTATTTCAATATGTCAATATTTTTTTAAAATTTGATGAATTCATAATAAAACATGATAAAGAGAATGACTCAATTCAAATAAAATAAAAACTGAAATGCAATTAAAAATTGAAATTCAAAACATTAACTAATTTTAATTTTTAAAAATTTCCTAAGAAAAAAACCAAGCATCACCTGGTACGGGAGAGCTAAATAACTGAATATTTAAAATAATCGTTATAATTTTGGTAATTTTTTAAAAAAGAAAAGAAAATGATAAAAAAGAAGACGGTAATTGTGATAAAACGGCGTTAGTATATATAAGAACATAACAGAAGAGAAGAGAAAACCGAAATCCATTTGAAGATCCATAGCATATTAAAGTAGTTGTTAATTTCTCTCCTTCCTCTCCCTTTCCTTCTTGTCCCTTTATCTCAACCACCAAACATGGTTGTCAAGATGATGAAATGGAGACCATGGCCACCTCCAATTTCCCGAAAGTACGAGGTTAAACTTCTCATCAAAACTCTCCGTGCCACCGATCTGTTACCTCATAATGCATTCTCCGTTGAAATTAGATGGAAAGGTCCTAAACTCGCTCTTAGTTCACTCCGCCGTAACGCCGTTGTTAGAAATTTCACCGGTGAAGCTCACCCTCTTAAAGAACAAAACGACGTCGTTTTCTGGGATGAAGAGTTTCATACCTTCTGTAATCTCTCTTCCAATAAAGACAATGCGTTTCATCCTTGGGAGATCGCTTTCACCGTCTTCAACGTATTTTTTTCTCAACCCCTTTCTAGATTCTTCTAATCTATTTTTTATTTATTTTATTTTCTGAATTTTATTTGAATTGGTTCTTTTTTTCAGGGTTTGAATCACAAGCCAAAGACTAAGATTCCTGTGGTTGGAACAGGTTCCTTGAATCTAGCTGAGTTTGCATCTGTAGTTGATCAGAAAGATTTTGATTTGAGCATTCCACTTACAGTTCCTGGTGGTTCTTCTGTTGACCCTTCTCTTTCACTCACTGTATGTTCAACGTTCAACTCTCTACAATTAAATTTTACTCTATGTTTTAGGATATGTTTGGTTCCGTGGCGGCTAAAATTGATTTCAAATGAATTGATCTTGTTTAATTGATTCTAGTTAAAATCGAGTTCAACAATAAATTTGGAAGTAAAATCACATCTGGAGTCAAAAGCTAATCTAGAGCGAAATCAATGCCAATCTACGTCAACCATAATCAATTTTATGTGTCTGGAATCACTTTTGGCTCTTCCTACCATGAAACCAAACACACGATTAATCTTTTATACCACCAATTTACATAGGAATAGTTTTCTTTTTTGTCTCAAAATTGACACTTGCAAGTTGTGGTTACTGTTTATCAATTTACCATAGCTGTTTTGATTGTATGCAGATATCAATTAGTTTAGTGGAGCTAAGAGTTTCTCAAGAGAGTAGTCAGCTTGTTCATAAGTCAATGGTGTCTGTTCCATCACCCTTGGCTCAATCAGGAGAAACTAACTTAGGAGAGAAAGATGAACTTTCCACCATCAAAGCTGGTCTTAGAAAAGTAAAGATTTTGACGGAGTTTGTGTCAACAAGGAAATCAAGAAAAGCGAACTGCGAGGAAGAGGGTAGTGAAGGAAATTACTCTGCAAGGAGTGAGGATGGTGAGTGCAATTACCCTTTTGACTCTGACTCCCTTGATGATTTTGAGGAAGGTGATTCACATTCAGAAGAGGTGAAGGAGGATTCAAGTGTGAGGAAGTCGTTCAGTTATGGCAAACTGGCATTTGCAAACGCTGGCGGATCGTTCTATTCCAGCATGAGGGTGAAGAGTGATGATGAGGATTGGGTTTACTTCAGCAATCACAAATCGGACATTGGGAGTTTGCAGAAAGAGGATTCTACTGTTTCCTCCTCCGAGCCACCTGTAATGCAAAGTTCGAGGCGCAGTATATTGCCTTGGAGGAAGAGGAAGTTGAGTTTCAGATCTCCTAAATCTAAGGGAGAGCCTTTGTTAAAGAAGGCATATGGAGAAGAAGGTGGTGATGACATTGATTTTGATCGCCGGCAGCTAAGCTCTGATGAATCTATTTCATTTGGGGTAAGAACTTGTTCCTTTTCATTGTTTTCATGATGATCTACATGTTTATGGCACAAAAAAATAGGTTGTTGATTATCCCAGAAATTCACCTAAGGTCAATTTGAACAGTTATCTAATATTTGTTAACCATGTTTTAGAATTTAGTAAGGAATTGGGCCCAGTTTGAACTTTGGATCAGCTTTTAAGTTCACGGGAGCTTTTCAATAAAATGAAGTTTATGTTCTTCACTTACTAAAAAGTCTTTATAGGCTTAAAGATGCATATGGAGAAGTTTAATTAAAGAGCTTCTAAGAAAAATGAGATAAAGAAGTTAATTTCAACCAATAGAGAAGTTATTGGTAAAAAAACTCAGAATCCAATTCGTGATAAGAGTCCAATTCTGAAAGACTTCATACATGAAATTTCATATGGAATGAAGTCTTTCATTCCATATGCCTCTTGAGAATTTAATCTAAATTGGCTCTTAATGATAGTAACTTAATCTTTTTTGCAACTTTTGTTGGACTTGCACACTGTTGTTAATTTACTTATCAGTACTTACGTTTGACTCTGTATGCCAGTCACAGAAACCTGAGGATGATTCAGGTGCAAATCGAACATCGGTGTCAGAATTTGGGGACGATAATTTCGCGGTTGGGAGTTGGGAGCAGAAAGAAGTAATGAGCCGTGACGGCCACATGAAACTTCATACACAAGTCTTCTTTGCCTCAATTGATCAGCGCAGCGAACGTGCAGCAGGTGAGAGTGCTTGTACAGCTCTAGTTGCTGTGATTGCTGATTGGTTCCAAAACAATCGCGAACTCATGCCGATAAAGTCCCAGTTTGATAGTTTGATTCGAGACGGTTCATTAGAATGGAGAAACTTATGTGAAAACCAAACATATAGGGAACGATTCCCCGACAAGCATTTTGATCTTGAAACAGTGGTTCAGGCCAAAATACGCCCCCTTTCCGTGGTTCCTGGGAAGTCCTTTATCGGTTTCTTTCATCCAGAAGGAATGGATGAAGGAAGGTTTGATTTTCTCCAAGGGGCCATGTCTTTTGATAACATTTGGGATGAGATTAGTAATGCCGGACAGGAAAACACCGATAACGGTGAACCCCGGATTTATATTATCAGTTGGAACGACCATTTCTTCATCCTCAAAGTTGAAAACGACGCTTACTGCATCATCGACACTCTAGGGGAGAGGCTTTACGAAGGATGCAATCAAGCATATATCTTGAAATTCGACAGCAACACGGTAATATACAAAATGCCAGATGTTACTCAATCATCAGAAGAAAGCGTGTCTGGTGACCAGCAAACCGTTGCGGATGTATTAGAACACAATGACAAACAGATTCAGCAAATCAACGGTAAGGACTTGGGGTCTGTTGTCGAGACAGAAGAACCGTTAAAAAGCGAGCAAGAGGAAGAAGAAATTGTATGCAGAGGGAAAGAAGCCTGCAAAGAGTACATAAAAAGCTTCTTAGCAGCAATACCTATTAGAGAATTGCAAGCAGATGTGAAGAAAGGTTTAATATCAACAACACCACTTCATCAAAGACTACAAATTGAGTTTCACTATACTCAGTTGTTGCAGTCATATGATGTTGTTCCTGTAGCTGAAGAATCTTTTCTTGCAGTAACTGAGGTTGACACGTAATCGTACTGAGAAATAACTGAAAAAAGTGCGGTTACTCTAACTAGTCTTACTATGTAAGTGTTTTTTTTCTTTCTGATTTGATGTGAAATTAACAAAAGGAAGCTCATTTGAACTTTTGATGATAAATGAGAGAGTAAACTGAGGGTTGTGTCTGTCTAGAGAAGTGTGTCATGTAAATTTATTTGTAATTTCCTTTTCATACGATCTCAAACTTTTGGTTCCTAACATAAAGATGTGTGAATTGGCTTTGTAATAACTTTTGCAACATTGTTGTATGTTTTATGCACTATGATTCCAAGATTTTCATTCAGAAAACTACAGCTCAAGATAGATTTAGTGCTAAATTTTACTTTCAACTTATCTGAATAAGAGTATTATGACATTGTTTGAGTCATGGAATGATTCCATCTAGTGAAAGAATGCTTTATATTTATAGTGTGTTTGGAAATTCGCTGAAAAAGTCTCAAATATTCAAATCAGAAACAAATTGATTGGTTTGAACTGGTCAAACCGTAGTAAAATTATTAAATTTTTTAAAGGAAGTTCTTATAATATTTTAATATATTTACAAAAAAAATGATTTATAATTTGAAAGATGATCAAAACTAAAAACAAAATTTTTAGAGATTAAAAAGTTAAATATTTTCATTGGACTAAACAAAAAAATATTGAAGTTTTATAAGAAATTAAAATTTGGTTAATCTTTAATAAAAAGTTATTGTTCCTTATTTTCATATTATTATTATTATAGGTGATTTTCCATTCAACGGGTGAATAGCATGCCACGACAAAAAATTGTGTGATTGAGATCCTCTCCGAATACTACTTTTTACCGATTGAGCTGTCGAAGCCTTGAAGGCTTGATTTTTCTATTAACCCATTAATTTCACCAACTACTCCAAAATAAATAAGGATTTTTCCCACGTGCAATTACTTTACTTTTGGCCAAAAAAACTTGTTTTAAACTATTTGTGGGGCAATGGTACCTCCACAATCCAATTTTCACATTTCCAGCTCTTGTAAAAATTATTCTATGCATTGAAATTTATTTTTCGACCTTAAAAATAAGGAGAAGATGTGCATGTTTAGTATTACGATAGGATTATGGTGAGTTGTTGTAATTTTTACAAATTTATGGTGGTTTACTGTGATTCTAAAAATTCTATCGATATATTAAATATAGACGAAGCGTGTACATGATGAATATAAAAAGTGATATTTTGGATATTAAATTTTGGACTAAAACTTATGTATGATTAAAATATAAAATCTCGGATAGTCTCTTAAAAAAATAGGAAGTTATGAAATACTCGTCGACAATTACAAATGGAAAATCCGTTAATCCTCCGTTTAGTTTAATCTAAAGGTGACGATTAATTTAGTAACATATATATTGTTATAGTATCAATATGACCGTCAATAATTATATCAATGTAAAAAAAGCAAGTTTGCATCAAATTAAAATGATTAAATACATCATTAGTTAAAGTCATAATATGTACTTTGCCATTTACATATTTGAGGATCTTATCTAGGTCTCTTTCCGATTTAACTTGAATGTTATTGAAAAATATAATATTATTGTTATATGCACACATAAAAAACACATGTCATAAGAGGATACCAAATGAGCCCTTATGACCACCATTAAACATTAAATAGAAAAATTTAAAGGAACCGCATGACCATTCTTAAACAAACATCAAACATAGACCATTAAACACTAGAGATTAAACAATCATCTCACATATGAGCAAACATTAATTATCATTTGCACGTCACAAGACATATGAACAAACATGTACCAAAAACTTAAATCCAAATAAAAACAAAAATTGAAAATTGAACTAGAAAGAGAAACCTAAATAGAAACTCAAACTCAAATACTCTCATTTGTCGAAATCACATATCACAATAAAATTAGAAATTGCAACAAAAATATTGACAAGTATTGTTAGAGTTAGGGTTCAAGAAATACAAACAAAAAAGACATAAGAAGGGATGATTAATTTAAATCATTGATGTAGGACCACTTCCACTATTTTACGATGAGTTAGATCAAATTCAAATCAATAAAGATAACATATATTTTATATTCTCCATTATTTATTTAACCATTTATTTTATCTCTATCTCTCTATTTATATCATATTACTAATCTATCAGATTTATTAAGTCATTCTCTTTTATCCTTATCTCTTTCAAGAAGATGAGGTGTATACTAAATATTTTCAATTCCAATTGTTAAAGAATACAAAGACTAATTTAGTCAAATATGTTGACATATTATTATTACTTTTTAGGATGACAATTATTAACGGCCATTTTTTTAGATGCTCATTCAATTATCATGTTTACTCATTTTTACCATAATATAGTTATTAATGTAAAATATACTACTGAATCTTAGTTTTCAATCATATTTAAAGGGCGGATATGTAAAATGAGAGGGGTAAATGATTTTTTTTTAATTAAAATTATTAACGGTCATGTCAACATCATAACAATACCCGTCATCATATTAACGTGCACTCGTGGATTGAGCTAAATGGAGGAATTAAAGTTCTCTTGTTTATAATTATTAGTCTACTTTAGGACTTTCTTTTTACATGGACGATTTTGGATATCTACATATCATAGTATTTTATACAGGACGGTGGTGTCGGTATTAAAACAAGGAGATAGGTACATAAAAAAAAAATAAAAATAAAAAAAAATAAAAAAAAATAAAAAAATAACAAATAACTAACATTTGCATTTACAGAACTAATATTTTAAAACAGTGTTTTGTAAATTTAGGAGTTTTACAAAAGTAAATTTTTTACTTTATAAATTTTGGTCTTTTATTAAAAAAAAGTCTTAAAGGAGTATCTTTTTATTCTATAAAACTCAACTTCGAATATTACAAATATATGGGTTTTATGGACGAATATTTAATCAGATGACACAAATAGATTAATATTAACAATCTTAATATTATCTTTTAGTTTTGCCACTATTAGAATTAGGTATTGTTTGGTTTATAAAAGAATGATAAAGGAAATAAAGCAAAAGAAAGAAAAAAAAATGCATAAAATCTTATCTTAATATTAATTTTATTTTATCTTAATTTTAATCTAATCTCAATCTTAATATATGTATAGACTTTGTTTTCAAGGGAATTTTTGCAAATGTCACCCTACACTAACCCCACACTTATTTACAATTTTGTGAATAGCAGAGTTAGGTATTTTTCGGGTTAGGAAAGAAAGATATAAGAAAAAGTATGAGGTAAAAAAAGTAAGAAAAATAGAAAGAAAATAAAGTAGAAAATAAGAGAATAAAAAACGTGTGTTGTAAAAAGGGAGAGTGATAAGATAGTTTGGTTAAAAGATGTTCGGATAATATTGGAGAGTTGTGATAATTTTAATATTAAGGTGTTACATAAGTTAATTTTGTTGAAGCCAGCTGTGTTTGCTTGACAATTAATACAAAACTAGATTTCAACCTGCTCAACGCGTGAATGTCTTGAGATTTATTTTTAACAAATTAATAATCATTAAAAATTATGATATATATATATATATATAAAATTTATAAGTCTCTTTTAGAATTAATCATTTATAAGTCTCATTTTTTATTTTGCTTCATGAACTAACACTCTTATTAAACAAACATTATATTTTAGTAGAATAAATGCAATGACTTATATATCAAATCAAACACAATAGTTGTATTTACAATTTTATTTTACACAGTTTTATTTGTAAATATTATCTCAAAATAATAATAGTTAATTAGATGTATGAATTATAGGAAAGAAAATTAACAGTAAAGTGTTAATTAGTCACATCACAAAAGAATAACTTCAAAAATATTAAAAGTAACATTAGCATATATAAAATTCACAAGAGAATTAAAGAAATTAAAAAATGGTTGAATGATTTGAATTGATAGTAGTAATTACTTTTCTTTCTACGATAATAGGCTATTTTAAAGAAAAAATTTTGAACTAAAACAAATTATAACATAAGTGCAACTTAAAAAAGACATTAATTAAATTCAATTATGAAAATATGTGCACTTAAAATAGAATAATTCTGGAACATGGTTGATACTTTGTTTTCATTGTATTAGTGTGAAAAACAACATTACTCTTCAAGATAAGTATTTCCTCCGTCTTATTTTAAATATCTAATTTGAAGTGTGTACAATTCTTTGAAAAATGATTAGTTGATTGAATTTTAAGGATAAAATTTACTCAAATTTTTTTATTAATTGCAATTAGCAGAATAATTTGATGAGTTGAAATATAATAAATAAGAGTATTAGTGAAAAAAAAGTAATTAATGTTGTATTGATATTGTAAAATGACAAATAATTTGAGACAAAGAAATGACAAATGAGGTATTTAAAATGAGATTGAGGAAATAATTATTTCCTTGTAAGTTTGACTTGTCATAATTGAATAACAATTTTTAAATTCGTGATAAATCTAAAATATGTGGTTAAAACCTAATTTGTAGCCTCTATCTGTTCATCGTCAGCTCACATGTCTCTTGTTTCAGATCTTTTTTGTTGAGTTATATGAGCCAAAAGCAACAAATGTAATGTCACTCATAATTCAATTATAAGGAAATATTGAAATTTGATTTAGAGAACGTAAAGTTAAAAACATAGATTAGAGGTGTCAAATTATCATGTAGACAAATGTGTTGTTATTATTGTTCCTTAATTACTTTGAGAATTTTAATTTTCCAAGAATTGTGTAAATTCCAACCATTGTTCAGTTGATTTGTTGTGCTAAAAAAATATGCATTGTAACAATAGATCATTATTGTTCCTTAATTACGAACTTTAACTTTCCAAGAATTGTGTAAATTCCAACCATTGTTCAGTTGATTTATTGTGCTAAAAAAATATGCATTGTAACAATAGATCTACAGATGGAAATTAGAAACTATCAAGACCTTATGGTTTAAAAAAAGAAGAGCAAATGACCTAATAAGAAGTTATTGAAAGGAGGCAAAACGTGTGGTTTGTTGAATGAAACATCAATAATTGGCATCGACATAAATTAAATAAATTAGATATTTTTTATTATTGATATTGTAAATGAAAGATAACATAAAAGTTATGTAACTAAATATTAGGCATAAAATGGAACACGCATTTCCTGTGGCTAGCAATCCTAAGTGGAAGAATAAGATGGTCATGAAGGCGAAAAATATATCAGAGTCACTTACTCAAATGAATATAAACATGAGTTGCATTTCATCAAACACCACAAAAACAATTTTGTTATACTCAAATTGGAGAGGAAGTTAGCGTACACAATTGTTCTTGTCTCGAGGTTGTAGTATGTGTCTTCTTGAATCTTGGTTCAATAAAAAAAAACGAAGATATTTGGGCTTACATTGAAAATGGTTATGGAATAAATTCACATTTAATAAATGATAAATAGATAATAGAGAAACGTTTATTGCATTATGAGTTATTATTTATGTTTTTTTATTGATGAAATGAAATTGTGTAGTATATGAAGAATAGAAAGAGAAGAGATTCTAACTATGACAACTAAACAAATAACTGAGGTGGCACAAATAGAATTATGTGGTATAAAATATGATTATGTATCAAATGAATTGGAAGTCTATTTTAATATATTATAATAGATAATAGATTGTATTTAATCGAAATATATTTTGGTTGGCAGAGCAATAATTGGTGGTGTAGGTACTTTATGTATTAAGGGATGCAGGGAAATTAAAATGGTGGATCACTTATCTTTTTAATGTTCAATTTTTTCAAAAGTTTGGTATGAACTAATGGAATGGTTGAGCATTCAAATGGTATTTCATAATAGAGGTAACTATCACTTCATTTTTCTAGATTTGCATTTGGTTGAAGAGTATTACACTCCAAGTTTTGAACTACTTGGTTTGGTTGCATTTGGCAATTTGAAGAGCACGAAATAGAAGAATTTTAAGGGAAAAAAAAAAAGGTTGTGGAAGAGATAGTGGAACAAGTAAAACTTTATTCATGGGAGTGATTGAAAGCAAAACAAGTTGGTTTTTGGGAATTATTCTATTGATCAATGGTTTCTTCATCTTCCGAAGTGTTTAGATGTTGCAAAGTATGGTGGACTGCCGAGGGAGGCAACCTAGCCTCTTATGTTCACATAAATGGACATTATGCAGTCACATGCGTTGGCTTATTTTTGGATGTATTGATATGCATTTTCACTAGTTTGGTTTTGGTGTTACTAAGAGATAATATCTCAATTATTGAGGTTGTAATGTGTATTTTTTTTTAGTCATGAAGCACTTCTTGTGCTCTCATGATAAATAATATGTTTTGCCATTTCAAAAATAATAGTGTTACATGTGTAGACTCTACAATGATTTTGTGATATTCATGCTTAGGCAATTGATGAAACTTAAACCTAGAGTCTATTTTTCTTAAGTTTTATTTTTTGGATTCTTTTAATATCTATTGTGATGATTGATGTCTAAACTATCTATTTTGTCGTTCAAACCAAAAAAAAAATAAAAAACCTATCTATTCTATTAGAGTTTAATATATTTCTCTTCTTTCATATTTTGTTGCAAATTATAATTTATATTGAGTGTTGACATAACTATAGGTATGTTCAACTTTAATAGTACACAATTCTCAAGGTAGCTGAATTCCTATTAACATCTATCATGTTCAATATGATCAAGCACTATCCATATTTAAAACGATGATGGAAAAATTTGATGACAAAAATTAGGTAAATATACATAGTCTCTACCTATATCTTTGTTGCTCTTTATTGATGTAATTTTTAGTGAATTTAATTTATGTGCACTTTCAGTGTAAAAAGCAGTCAATCACAACAATTAAATCAATAGTAATGTTTGACTTTTGTCATAACTACTTATAAGTTACCAACATGATTGATCATAATTTTCCAACTATGTAAAACTTTTTACACCGATAGTGCATACAAATTAAACTCATATTTAGTACCATATCTTTCTCTAAATATAAACCCTATAATCACGATAGTTAAAAAGTTGATAATAATATTAAATTTGTCAAACAATTGATATTGTTTTAACAAGTTTATGTCGCCATAGTAATGTTGTTGTTCATGTGATCTTGATCATCATAGACTGGTGGATTTGAACGTTTCTGGATGTTGAATGCTACTTCTGAGGTGTTGAGCTGAAGTACTAGACCTTGTTTGAAGTTGCTTAAGGTTGGAATGAGTTCAATTTTCAATTGAACCTACTTTTCATTCCTTTTATATCTTTCACCTTTTGAAAATTGGATGGCGTGTCATATAAACTATCAACTAATGGTGTTAAGACTACAGAGTCAAAGCATTCAAAGTAAGAGATATTCTAGGAATTAGAATCAAAGCACCTATTTTAGGAATTGCTCTAGCATATCAAATCTGGTTGTAACGGACAAGAGGAAATCAAGGAGTAACTTAGGAAGCAAAATTGAAACACACATACCAGGTACTCTATATATTGTACTGCTGTACCTTTTAAATATTTGAAGCAAAATAATACTCCTCATATATCATATCCCTTTTCTATATGTGGACTATAAGTAATGAAAAGAAAAAGAGAAAATGATGGCTCAGAAGGAAACTGGATAAGTTTTATCTGTAAGTTTTATAGGCAACAAAGTGAATACTGAAAACTTGCAAAAGCACATTCAAGAATATACTACACTACAAAATAAAGCCAACATTATATCAAACCACAAATTATCCTTGATACTCATCAAACTCAAGAACAGAATGCATGACAGTAAAGGCATTCAATACTCCCTGCATCACTCCTACACAAAACAGGACTCTGGCACCAGTTATTTAATTTTATTCTAATGGCAAACTAAAGCATGCACCATCAGTCGAGCATAATCCGAAAATAACAAAATAAATAAAGAAGCATGTAGTTGGTATTTGTAATCTCAGCAAAGTACACAATGTATGTTTTATGATTCTTAATCCGCATACTTGATGTGCTGCATTATAATACAAGGAACTTGGTATTATAAGGATACTTTGCAGTTTGTACAACTAATTTATATGCATCTAAACATAGATTTGAAGGACCAATTTCAATTAGTAATCAGCCACGGAGGATCCAAACCCGATAGAAAAACCAAATGTAATGCAAGTCAACTCGTTGTTGTTGTTTCCATCATACAGCTTCATCTTCAAAGAGTACGAACCCTGTTATTGCAATCGATGGTAAGAGCTTTGACGTTGAAAATTAATATAATAGACTAGCATTAACCAAAAATAGGAGACAACATTGTATAATTAAACACTCTTAACAACATGCCGTTAACAAATTTTCTTCTTATTTAATAGTTGATAACATGAAGGGAAAAGAAATAAGAGCCACAGCCCCATTCAACTTTTAAACCTCTCGAAGGGCAGGATGAATTGCAAGTTAAAATTCTCATAGCATTAGCAGTGAACACAAAATCCTATGTGGGCTTAAGGGGGATTAAATCACAGGAGAACGAACTAGGAATTTGTGGATATAGCATTGATGGAATCAAAATATTACTTCAAGTAAACATAGTTGTTGTTGCCTTGGAGTGGACTAAACAGCATGTCATAGTACCAAACACAGTAGAGACAACTTCTAGTTGGCAATAAACAGTTACAAAATCTCAAACAATGAAACAATCGATTCTATGTTGGTCAAAGGAGAACTTGTGCATCATTCATGAGATAATGAGAACACCAACTAGAAGTTTCAGTGTTCTCAATCACGGATCACAGAAAATAGCAGTTTATTCCAATTCTGCTACGCTATATTCTTTAGCACCACTATAACTGCTAATTGGCCAGTGACCACACTTCGTACTAAATTGTGTATCACAGAATAATGACTTTTTCAAATTCTGCTAACTTATAGCCGCGCTATTTGACAAAACTGAGAAATTTCACCTTAACCATACTGACTTAACCCTCCAATTCCCAAATCATTGGGAAAACATTTCAAACAATAAGACAGATATTATGCTAGTACTATCGAATAATTTGAACATATACAACAAGCTAAGACACATCAGATGATAGCTGTGTTATCACAAATGTCAATCCCTTTCTCTAAATGTCATAACAGTAAGTAAAAGGATTTCTTCCCAAGTTCCAAGTAATATAGGAGAAACCAACAATTTAGCATGGGAGATTTTGGATCAATTGCAAATCTGTACTAGCATTTATAGATATACTTCCTCTTGCTGCTGCAAAATATATACACTCACATACACAATCTCTTCAAGGAATGAAAATAATAACACTGACTTACCGGTGGGGTGAATCCAGGTAAAACTTGTGAATGAGCAATCACAAAATCACCAACCGAAATAGGGCAAGATGTTTCTCCACAAAGGTCATGGGTCTCACTATATACGTGCCATCCAAAATACGACACATCAATAACTAGTTTCCCTCCCGATAACGCTTGACCTGAGTCATGAAACAATTGGATTAGAGAAATGAAGGTCAACTCATTATCCATCAAAACCTCATCTATTTCCACCCGAAATGCATAGTAGCACCACCACCACCATGATATAGGGCTTGTTTGAATTTGTTTATTTGAACTTATCTACTGACATAAACACTTACGAGAGTGTTTGGAAGAGCTTATGAAAACAGCTAATGACATGTCTGTAAGTTGTTTTCACCTTATTTTCATAAGCTCTCCAAGATAGCTTATAAAAACAGTTTGTAGCTTATATGAAAACAATTTGACTTTATTTTACCATTTGTTACAGAAATAGCTTATACATAAGCACTTATATGATAAGCAGTTATGTTATACCCACTTAATTAAGTTGTTTACCTGTGGCATAGATACAAAAGATATTTAAAAAAACAAAAGATATTTAAAAAAACAAAAGAAAGGAAACACTGTAAACAACATAGGAAACAGTACTTGTAGTGGCAGCAATGGTGAATGTAGCAGGGTGGCCTCTTGCAATGGGATCAGGAGATATTTGAACTCCTTTGACGTCAACATCATAGTTTGCTTTCTTATCTGTGGCATAGATACAAGATAATTAGGTCCTAGCTTATGAGTAATTTTTATATACTATCAGCGTAAAAAAATTTACACCTTTACACAAATCACAAACAATCATATGTTTGACTTTAGAAGTATATGATTTAAGTCAAGACTTTTTTTATGATTTGATGCATATGGTTGATTAAAAGGGTAAAAATCTTTACACCGAAGGACTGACGTGTATATGAATTAAATTAAATTCATAGTATATTCAATAAAAACAACAGCCATAATACAAGAAAACAGTTTGAATTAAATTAAATTATTAAATTGTAAAACTGATGAAATAGGAGAATCCTTCACAAAAAACTAATTGAAGAGAATCATCACTTGAAATGATTATTTAAAAAGGGAATTCTAGTTATGAAAACTGATTATTCAATCTAACTCAATTATCAATTCAACTGTCAGTATTATTATACACATATAAACAGGCCACACAAAAAACGATTCCTAATTAAAAATAAACACTCAATATTGAAGCACGATAAATTAGCTGACAAAAACACAAAATAAAAAAATCGAATAGAAGTATTGATATATTGAATAACAGATGAAGAAGAAACAATTAATAAAGAAAAATGGATGGGAGAAAGAGTCGGAAATAACTGACCGCAATAGTTAATGTCGGTGGCGTTGGCGAAGGCGTGAAGAAGAGAGAGAGATGAAAAGAGGAAGAAGAGTTTGGAAGTTATGGTGTCCATGGTTTGAATGGAAGATGAGAGCACAATACAAAGTAATATGAATGAATGAATTTATAACGGTGATTGATTAAGGCCTAACAACAGTAGTAATGCTAGCTTTGCGTACTCTGGTTAACTTCCCAACAATATATCGTCGTTTTTTTCCTTGAAAAGTAATAATTTAATTTCTTCTATACTCTCTCACTCTTTGGCTTTAACATATCAGTAGCTATTAAGAAAATTATTTTTAAGTTGATTTTCACGAGTTTTGATTACGAAAATATCTTTATTATTATTAGTTAGTCGAGTAATTAAATGATTAAATAAAATATAATTAATAAGAATATATTAAAAATAATAATTAATGTTTTAATAATATAAATAATTTGAAACAAATAAATATTATAAATAAAATATTTAATACAAATGGAAATAAACAGAACCTTATTTTTAAGTCTATATCAATACTTTTACGGTAAAATTTGTCAATGAATAATTACAAACCACGGTTTGTATAACTTTTAATTCAATATAATAAAAGTTAAATCATGTTAAAGATATATCGTGATCGAGATAATAAATAATTTTTAGTGTTTTTAAGTTCTATTTAAATTGA
>JBBPBQ010020324.1:25290503-25317695 GCA_037974755.1 Cicer yamashitae | reverse complement strand
AAAATTTTTAGAGGGATTAAAAACAAAATATGGTATAGTTATAGAGAGCAAAAATTTATTTAACTATTTACTAATCATTGATATATTCTCATTATTATAAATATAAAGTAAGAACTTAAGAGTGATACACATAATACTAATTAAATGTACAATAAAAAAACTAAAATTATACTTCCTCTAATTCTTTTTAATTGTCGTTTTAGAGCTTTTTACACATACTAAAACAAACAATAATTTTTGTTACTATTTATAAAATTATTTATCTTTTCCTTTTAATGTTCTTAATCATTTATTATCTCATTATATTTATTTCTCTCTCTACAATAAATAATTGATGATATTATTAATAAAACAATAATCAATGTTGTATTCCTCTAAAAAAAAATTCATTGTTATATTGAATTTTGAAAACGGCAAATAAATAGAAACATGCAAACGTGAAAAATAAAAAGAAACATAAGAGTATTGAAAACTAAAAGTAATTATTTTTGTAAAAATATAATTATTATTGTTGGACAGAGGGAAAGTAGTATATACGTGTAAAATGTATCTCACGATAATGGGTATTCAATGTTGTGATTCATTTAAGTTCACATATCTCTTTCTTAATTTCAAAATGCATAAACAAATATTATCTTGTCAATGGGTGAAGTGTGTAGAATGGTCACGTTCTATGCATAACTAGGAAAGTTGTTGCTGAAGTTTAAATGCATTAAGTTTTCGTCAAGGTGTACGCATTCTCTCTCTTATGAAGCCAGATAATAATAACTCGCAAAAATTATTGTCCTTCTTCACCTGTTTTGGTTAAAGCCGTCACTACAACAAAATTTCTAAATTTTAATAAAATCAAACAAAGAAGGTGTACTGTATAAATTAATTTTATTATTTTATTGTACAATTATAACTGTTATAATAAAATAATTATATAATTAAAATGGTATGTATTTATTATTGGTGTAAAATAATTTACACTAATTTTACCAAAAAAAAACGTTTCACACCATCGGTATATGATTATTAATCCCTAATCAAATTCGGAAGTTTATAAATGTCAAATGCTTGTCAGCGAAACAAAATTGCAAGTGGACCCATCTCTATAACTATAAAGAAGACTAATAATTATAAAGTTTAAATGTATTCTTTAATAAATATAAATTCAATTTTATTGTATCACATCACTGTTACATCACAATTGAGTATATAATATTATAAAAATTTAAAGAGAAACAAAAAATTTCACAAGTTTTAAAACAGGTGACAAAAATCTAATTTTAAAAATAAATGGATTAAAAATGCATTTAAATCTAATTATAATTTAACACTTCTAGCTTGTAATATATTCTATTTTTATGTTTTGTTTGTTAGATTATTTTAATAATTTATAAGTATATTTCATATAATTAATACATTGACCTTAAATAAAATATCACAATATGATGGTTGTTTGATCTAATAGTAAATTATAAAGTTAATGATAATTTTATTTTGTGTGAGTTTTGTAGTTAAATTCTTCCGAGCTAAAAAAAGAGTATGTGACACAATATATACATATATAAGTTAATTTTCAGTTAATATAAAAAATTTCTATTAATATTATAATATAATAGTTGATCACTGTTTAAAGAAAAAGTAGTTGATAAAAAATTTAGCTTTTAATAACTTCATAAGTTTATATATATATATATATATATATATATGTCACAATATTAATTATTCATTTTTTTATTCAATTAATATGTATTATTCTACACTTTTTATGTCTAAAATACATATGCTAATTTTAATAATTAACAATTGTGTTATTCATGTTTTTCACATCTTTCGGAGTACTATTCACTCACCTATGAAAGACATTTAAGATCGTACAAAATAACCAGTTTTCACCTCAAACCACATTCATATTAATAATTGATTTTAAAAAATTAGATATTTAAACTATGATTTTAACCAATCCATATACTTTAAATATAGTTGTCTATTTTCAAATTAGTTATTAATTTTTCAAAGATTAGAGTATAATATAAAAATAAAATTGGTATCTTCCCTAATTGAAAGTCTGTATCAATGTTTTGATTGCACGACTTGATCGACGACCTTGATTCTAAGTTGTTGAAGGGGAAAGCTTTTGGTCTTTTGAATGTTATTCACTAGACTTTTGAACTTATTTTCATCAAGGTAAACTTCAAGTTGATTCAAAGAATGCAGTAGATATCATGAAAGTCAATTAGGAGAAATATATGGGGCTATTATTTTAAATTTTAGGAGTATTTTATTTTTCATATTTCTGAAACTCTTTGGTAGTTTTCTAAGAGCAGAGTGTGTGCACTTGCTCATACTTTGGTATGAGTATGTGTGTGCGTATATATATATGGCTAGCTTTGAAATTGTCATGATGCTCTTGTGAAAAAGTTATTACTTTGTATTTTGCAAGAAATCTTGATTTTATATACTGGCAATGACTATTATATTTAAGACACTATTATATTTGAGAGTTTGCCTGTACTAACTTAAAATCTTGAGAAAACTAGAGTATAATCAATCTCTATTGAAAAGGATATATTAATTTGATATCGTGAAGAATTCTTCAGGTTGAAGAAAAGATTATATGTAATTATTAATTAAATGGTGGATCACGATAAATATTTGTATCTATTTTATTTCTCTTTGTTTTTATTAAACATTTGTTTATTTTAACTTATATTGCGTTTGAAAAAAAATTTCTCAAATCGAGAAGAAAAAAAATTAAAGCATCTTTTTCTTGTATTTTCACTGCGTTCACAATTTCTCATTAATTTATGTTGATGAAAGCCTATAATTTTTCAGGAAAAACATAATGGAGATAACAGAAACTTACATACTGTTTGAATCCAATTAAAAATATCAAAAGAGAAAGTGTGGAAGGGAAGCACATATTCCAAGGATTTTTCTATGATTTGGTACAATAGAAATCATTGGAAGAAAAGGAAAAATAGTAATGAGCCGTACAACATTCCAATCTCTCCATTTTGGAAAGAAATAGGCAGATGAGAGTTTATGTGCCATCAAATTATTATTTTACCTTTTCTTAATTTATTTATTTTATCATTTCTACATTTTCTATAAATCAAATAAAATATTTAAAGTATATAAATAGTATTTAAAAAATTTATATTACATTGTGATTTATATATTTTCATTTTTTTTTTAAAATTCCCTTAAACCACTTCTTCTCACCCACCAGGCTTTACCCCGTTTATCCAACAGTTTTGTACAGCAGCTATGCAATTTCCTATGTATGGTCTCCCACCTGGTTATACTCCACCTTTAGTCATCAACCCCATGGACAATAACCCAAACCACTCAACTATCAACCGCCAAAACCTAAACCAATCACAAATCTCATCTCATCTGGGCTACGTGCTACCCCAAAACACTATACCCTCAGAAAATATTCCATTAAGCGCACCCCCAAGTACCCCATTTTGATACTAACTGAAATTGGCAACAACCTTTTTATGATAAGATGATTGAGAGTATGTCATCAAACTTTTGCTGACCTCGTCATGATAGGAGAAAGAATAGAAAGTGGGATGAGGAGTGGCAAGATCGTATATGCAGCAAGTGGCGTGAAGAGACCCTATACGACATTCACACAAATAAAGAAAGGGATGCTAACGCAGTAATGGTAAACCAAAGAGTCTCCAATTTTCCATCCGTGAATTCTTATCGACCCCCAAATTTCCAGCCCCCGAAACCCCAAACTCCTTACATTCCCTATCCATATGTTGCTGCAACCTCACAAGCTTCATACCCTTAATATCACCCTTCAAAACCACCTTTTTATCAATCACCTTTGGTCCATCCACCACATGTCGCATTTCCCCAACAAAACCAACAGAACCAAAATCCAAACCCGAATCAATACAAACCACCAGTCAATCGAGAAAAGAAGATAACCCATTTTGACCCAATTCCCGTGACATACAGCCAATTGTTACCTCACCTACTTTAGAATTCAATGGTAGTCCTGAGACCAATGAGACCTCTGGAACCACCATTCCCAAAATGGTATAACTCAAACGCCAAATGTTAATACCATGTAGGAGTTGTAGGGTATTCCATTGAAGATTGCCAAGCCCTAAAATCTAAAGTGCAAGAATTGATTAATGCAAAATGGTTTACCTTCAAGGAAGACGGTCCCAACGTAGGGAGTAATTCGTTACCGGGCCACCGGGATACCTTTGTCAATGTCATTGAAGATGAGATAGACCAATGTGCAAAAGATGATCATGTGTTGACCATAAAGCTGTATATGGAAAATAATAATCTTTCCAAAGACCATTGGAAATCATCTATAGAAAAGAAAATCTTAAGCCAACTCCTAGCAGACCAAATGCAATAATTGTCCAAGCACCATCCCCTTTTCCTTACGAAAATACCAAGGCGGTGCCATGGAATTATGAAGTTACCTCCCACTTGGCCAATCATCAATTAAGTGATAGCTGTGAATCTAAAGGAATTGATGTCACCAACATTTCAGAGATTGGTGGGATGACTCGAAGTGGTCGAGTATATGCCCCTGGACAACTTAAGGAAAAGGAGGGCCATGGAGAAAAAGGGAAAGCAGTTACGAATCATGCTATAAAAGGGCCAGAGACTTGCAAAAAGACAATGCTTGAAGAAGAAGCTAACGAATTTTTGAGATTTATCAAGCAGAGTGTGTATAAGGTGGTAAATCAACTAAATCAAACCCCTTCCAAGATATATGTTCTTTCTTTGTTATTAAACTGAAATACATAGAAGGGCATTAATGAAAGTTTTAAACGAGGCCCATGTTACTCATGACATCATTGTCGATCAGTTCGATGGTGTTGTCTGTAACATCACCGCTAATAATTGTTTGAGTTTTAGCAATGGCGAATTACCAGTTGAAGGACAAGGCACAATAAAGCACTACACATCTCTGTGAGGTGTCATGATCATATTCTTGCACGAGTGCTAGTTGATAATGGTTCATCATTAAATGTCATGCCGAAATCAACAATATCAAAACTATTTGTTGATGGAGCTTGTTTGAAGCCGAGTGCTATGGTGGTAAAAGCGTTTGATGGATCCAGAAGACAAGTTGTTGGTGAGATTGACCAGCCGATTCAAATCGCCAATGTTGTCTTCATGGGTGAAGGATCTCCCTTAAAAGAACCAAAGTTGTCTACCACATCATTAAAGTCTACCAAATCGATGTTGGAAGGAGGAGTTTTTGTTAAATTGGGAAAATTGTTAGATATACCCGAAAAGAACGATAGGTACGAGTTGGGATATGTACCTACTAAAGCTGACAAAGAAAAGGCTGTGAAGGAAAAAATGGAAAACAGGATGGCTCGTTTGGAAAATCAGACACTGAATTCACATAAGATTCCTATTTGTGACATTCGCCAATCCTTTTAGAGCGCTGGAATAGTATATGCTGACCAGGTGGCTGTTGCGGTAGAAGAGTATGTTGGTGATGATACCCTCAAATTAATGTACCCTTGTCTTCCGAATACCAATCTCAACAATTGGAAGATCATCGAGTTTCCCGTGTTTGTTAATTCATGTTCAAAGTAATTAAGTATTTCAACTCCTTTTGTTCTACCTTAGGCAATAAGGATAACTAATTAGGGCACATGTATTTCAATTCCGTATTTATTATCAATAAATGCATTTTAGAATTCTCCAACCGTTTCTTTTTTTTTTCTTTTCTTTTTCTTGAAATGACAATCTTTATTCATATTTTCTTTTTTCCTTTTTCTTCTTAATTTAAACAATGCAGAGTCAAAAATGAATATGTTGAAAATAGCAGCGCTAGAACCTTTTCTTGTAATCTTGAACGCTCAATTAATCACGCTGATGAGGATTGTGAAGAAGATTGGGAGCCTCCCCCAGAACTAGAAAGGTTAATTGAACAAGAAGCTAAGATAATCCAACCCTATCAAGAACCTATTGAGGTGATCAATTTATGGACTGAACATGATAAGAAAGAAATTAAAATTGGTATGTCTATGAAAGAAAGTGAACGAGAAAAGTTGGTTAAACTTTTATTTGATTATGTGGATGTCTTTGCATGGTCATATCAGGATATGCTTGGGCTAGATACTAACATAGTTGAACAGAAGCTACCACTCAAGCCTGAATGTGCTCCAATTAAACAAAAATTGAGTAGGATGAGGCCTGATATGTCACTTAAAATTAGAGAAGAGGTCAAGAAGCAATTTGATGTTGGTTTCTTAGTAGTAGCAAAATATCCTAAATGGGTTGCTAATATTGTCCCAGTTCTGAAAAAGAATGAAAAGGTTCAAATGGCAATGTGATGCCATTTGGATTGAAGAATGTTGGGGCAACCTATTAAAGAGCAATGGTAACTTTATTTCATGACATGATACATAAGGAGATAGAGGTTTACGTGGACGATATGATTGCAAAATCTCAGACCAAAGAAGACCATGTTATTAAGAAAATTCAGACTCAGTTTAAACCTTGCTAAATGCACTTTTGGTGTGAGATCAGGCAAGTTACTTGGGTTCACCGTTAGTCAAAAAGGAATAGAGGTGGACCCAGATAAAGTAAGAGCAATACAAGAAATGTTGGCGCCACGTACGGAAAAAGAAATGTTGGCTCCATTGAACTACATTGCCAGGTTCATATCACATTTAACCGCTACATGCGAGCCAATTTTCAAGTTGTTGCACAAAGACCAAAAGGTTGAATGGAATGAGAATTGTCAAAAAGCTTTCAAAAAGATTAAATAATACTTGTCAAAACCTCTAATCTTAGTGCCTCTGCAAAACCATTTATTATGTACTTAACAGGTCTTGATGAGTCAATGGGTTGTCTACTAGGACAACATGATAAATCTGGTAAGAAAGAACATGTTATTTATTATTTGAGCAAAAAGTTCACCAGCTCTAAAACAATGTATTCACTACTTGAATGAACATGTTGCGCATTAGCATGGGCTGCTCGTCGGTTGAGGCAATACATGTTATGCCATACAACTTGGTTGTGTCTAAAATGGACCCAATTAAGTATATCTTAGAGAAACCTGCTCTTACTAGATGGATTGCCCGTTGGCAGATATTGTTATCAAAATACGACTTGGTGTATATTACACATAAGGCTATATAAGGAAGCGCACTAGCAGATTATTTGGCCCAACAACCTGTAGAAGATTATCAATAAATGCAATGTGAATAACTCGATGAAGGTATAATGACTTTATCTGAAGAGACTGAATCATCTAATAAAGAAAAATGGACGTTGGTGTTTGATGGTGCTTCTAATGCATTAAGGAATGGAATTGGAGCCATTTTGATTTCTTTAGAGAACAAGTTCACTCCATTTATGGCTAGATTGTGTTTTGATTGCACAAACAATATTGCAAAATATGAGGCATGTGTAATGGGCATTAAAGCAACCATCGAATCAAAGGTAAAAGTTCTTGAGGTATATGGAGACTCATCTTTCGTCATCCATAAGACAAAAGGAGAGTGGGAAACTCGAGATTCCAAATTGATTATGTATCATACGCATATAAAGAATTGGTAGAACACTTCGAGCAAATCACTTTTCACCATATTCCTCGAGAAGGAAACCAATTGGCCAACGCCCTAACCACATTGTCATCAATGTTCAAAATAAGCGTCAGTCAGGATATGCCCTTCATAAAAATTCAAGAAAAGGATAAGCAAGCATATTCCTTATCAATAGAAAAAGAGTCTGACGGCAAGCCATGGTTTTATGATATCAAATCATATGTTAAGAATAAGGAATATCCATTAGGTATTTCAGAGAACGACAAGAGGATTTTAAGGAGGTTGTCAATGAATTTCTTCTTAAATGGTGATGTGTTTTATAAGAGAAATCATGATATGGTTCTCCTCAGATGTATGGATAAAGCAGAAGCAGAGAAAATCATTCAAGAGGTTCACAAAGGTTCTTTTGGAACTCATGCAAATGGGCACGCAATGGCAAGAAAAATCTTAAGGGCTGGCTACTATTGGTTGACCATGGAATCCGATTGCTTTAGTTACGTAAAGAAATTTCATAAATGTCAAATCTATGATGATAAAGTACATGTACCGTCCACCTCTTTGAATGTTTTAACATCACCATGGCCTTTTTCAATGTGGGGGATGGATGTTATTGGACTCATTGAGCCTAAGGCTTCAAATGGGTACCGGTTTCTCCTAATAACTATTGATTATTTCACAAAATGGGTTGAAGCCGCTTCTTATGCCAATGTGACGAGAAGTGTAGTTGTCAGATTCATCAAAAGATAATTGATTTGTCAATATGGCTTGCCAAATAAGATAATCATTGACCATGCAACCAATCTGAATAATAAAATGATGAAGGAGTTGTGTGATAGTTTCAAAATTCAGCACCATAATTCTTCGCCATATTGTCCAAAAATGAATGGGGTTGTAGAAGCAGCAAATAAGAATATCAAGAAGATCATACAAAAGATGGCGGAGACATATCAGGATTGACATGAAATGCTTCCCTTTGCATTACATGGCTATAGAACCTTTGTTCGTAACTCAACAAGGGCAACTCCTTTCTCATTGGTGTATGGAATGGAAGCGGTACTTCCCATTGAAGTTGAAATTCCCTCGATCAGAGTCTTAATGGAAACAAAACTGGAAGAGGCTGAATGGATTCAATCACGTTGTGACCAATTAAATCTCATAGAAGAAAAAAGAATGATAGCTCTATGCCACGACCATCTATATCAAAAAAGACTTAAAAATGCATACGAGAAAAAAGTCCGTCCTCGAGAGTTTCAAGAAGGGGACTTGGTGTTAAAGAAAATATTGCCCATAAAAAAGGATTCTCGTGGAAAATGGACCTCGAATTACGAGGGACCATATGTTGTGAAAAAAGCTTTCTCTGGGGGAGCTCTAATACTTGCATAAATGGATGGAGAGCACCTTCCACTTCCAGTAAATTCAGATGCAGTCAAAAAATATTATGCTTAAAAAAATGATCAAAAAATGGGCTTGCTAGGTTGAAAACCTGAAAAGGCGACCTAGGCAAAATTAGATCATCCTGATGGATTGAAAACTTGGAAGAGCGGTCCATTCAAAAGTTAGGGATAAAAAAAAAAAATCCAGCACTTCAAACTGAGGAAATTATTATTCTTGGAAGCTGACCAACGGGAGTGCCTAAATTACAAGAATGAATAGTATTTGTTATCCCTTCAACTTAACCTAAACACACTCATCCATACATTGTAACCCCAATTGCTTTGTTCCTAATGTAGTGAATGTATTTTTTCCTACGTTGTCATTCGATGTTGTATGATACACTCTTTTTTATACTAATTCAGTTTCTTGTTTGATTGTTCGAGCATTTTGAAAAGTTGTTTTATGATAATAAATGTTATGTGAAAATATAAAAATGCTTTAATTTTTTTTTGACACTTGGAAAACATATACCGGGAACTCGATAGATTCTCAACATGTATGAATGGATATAAGAAAAATGAAGGGTAATCATTTTAAACAATGGACTTTGCTTCGCCTCGAAAAAACGGTCACTCGATAGGTACGAAAAGTCATCATTTGTTTTTGTTCGTCCGTTGAATCTTGGGGCGTAGAAGAGCATAAGGATCGAGGAATCAAAGAAATGAACAAGAATTGATCTATAGTGCATGACACACATAAATCATGCATAATTTACTCATACTCACATGGTTCATGCATCTTCATTCAAACTTTACCTATACTCAATGCATAACACACGCATGAATCATTCATACCTTATATTTATATTTTATTTATACTCGACAACCTTTAACGTTCGAATTGCAAGTATCATATACTTATTCTCCCTCTTTATCTACCTTCAAGATTTAACTAATTACGTTTTTTTTTTCATTCCTATTGATCTACGCATTGGTAATCAATCTGAAGATGATCATTCTTTCATTCATGTCGATCTATGCATCGGTAGCCAATCTGAAGACGATCATTTTTCATTTTGTCGATCTACACATCGGTAATCAATCTGAAGACGATCATTTTTTCATTACGATCATTCTTTCATTCCTGTCGATCTACGCATCGGTAACCAATCTGAAGACGGTCATTCTTTCATTCCTGTCAATCTACGCATCGATAACTAATCCGAAGACGATCATTCTTTCATTCATGTCGATCTACACATCGGTAACTTATCCGAAGACGATCATTTTTCATTTTGCTGATCTACGCATCAGTAACCAATCCGAAGACGATCATTTTTTCATTGCGATCATTTTTTATTTTGTTGATCTACGAATCGGTGGAGAAGATCATGTTTTCGCATTAGCAATTTATCAGTCTACTCACCTTTGCCTTTTCCTACTCATTTTCATGGACAAAATTTGGATCCTTATATTTAATTATATTTTACAACAATAATATTCACATTTTCTAGTAAAAATATAATTAAATAGGGACAGCTGTGGAACCCCAATTTTGTCCAACAAATTAAAAATAAATCAAAAAAGTAATAATATCCATTTTATTATAATATTTCAAATTTTATGCCTCTTTATGAAAACTTAAAAAAAAATATGTATACAAATACAAAAAATGTATAAAAAAGAAATAAAAATAATACAGCTAAAAGTAACAAATGATAATAACATTTTGTCTCATCATCTCTTAAAACCACAATTATAATAACATTAGAATAATAATACACAATGATACAAAAAAATAAAAATTCCTATTGTCCTATCTGGTTGTTATGATGCAGAAAGAAGAAGACAAAAGTTTGAGTTGAAAGAAGAAACATGAAGACAATATTCTGCAGAATCAAAGACACATATAGGGAGAAACATTAGCTCACTCTGAACCTGTTTTTTTTTTCAAACATAAACAAAGAATTAACACACTCAGATAAAAACAAATAAGTTTAAAACGTGAATGCATCAGACATACAGAAGAACGCAGATTATGAACAAAGAAAATAAAACATAAAGAAGGAAACTAATGGAGACGCACAAAGGCAGAGCAGGAAAGCAACTAAACAAGGGAAAAACTCTATATATACATCTTTATTTGTTTTTTAAGAAAAAGAGTTTTATTTTGAAAAAGAGAAGTAAAGAAAAAGATAATTTTTTTAAAGAGAGATTCTGAAACAAAAATGAAGTTGAGCATAGAAGAAACAACAATCTAATTTCATCCCCAAAATCATATATTTCAAAACTAAAAGAAAAAATAGAAAACAAGAAACAGAGGTGATTACCGTTATTTCAACTTCCACCAGTCACCACCGCCAAATTACCGCCATTTCTTCTTCGCAACATACCACAGATCTATGTCACTCTCATGTTTGTTGTTCTGCTTTCTATCTCTTTACTACATCACTTTCTTTGATTTGCTTGTCCCTGATTTATGTTGAGTTATATGAAACTTATACTAGAATTAAAAATGGATTTTTGTTGTTGTAGCCTGAAACTTGAGTTTTTGTTAAATGATGCTTTGCTTGGTTTATAATGTCGCTTTGCTTGGTTTAACTGGTTTATGAGGTAACTTTGCCTTGCTTTAATATTGATTGAAAGTTGAAGATGCTGAGCTGTTTTGAAAATATAGCCCGGTTGTGCAAGCATGCGTATTGCCTTGGTTTAAGATTTATTGAAATTTGAAAAATGCTTAGTTGTTCTACAACTGGCAGTGCAGGCAATGCAATCGTATGCTTAATGCCTGTTGCATGTTATAAATTGATATATCAATTTTTTCCTTTATTTAATTATTTTTTTATTTAATTATTTTTTTTAAATAAATAAATAAATAAAATATTGCCTCCAATTTTGTTACATAAATTGTAATAACTTGATAGTTTTAATTTTTTTTTTATTTTTTTTATTTTAATTTAATTTATTTTTTAAAATAATTATGTAAAAATTATTTTAAAGTGGTTAATTGGATGTGAGATCTTTTTAATCTTTGAGGAGTTATGATACAAGTTGTACAACTTGGAGATTTTAAAGCTCATTTTTTATAATCAAAATAATAAAACTATTCTTAAACGGGTTAACTAGATGTGACATCTTTTTATTCCTTGAATTTTTTTTAAGACATAAGTTGAACAACTTGATAGTTTTAAAACTCATTCTTTTTTAAAATAATTATTGAAATCGAACAAACTTTTTTTTTATCAACAACAAAACACAATTTGTTAAACTTGTAGAGCTCTAATTCTTGTGCTACGAGTAGAAACCTCTACATTTCTCCCACTATTGATGTGTTGAAGATTAACGTGGATGTTGCAGCCAATTCGTCAAATATTTGGGGTTTTGGATGCAACATCGAGGGCTAAAGTATGTGATATAGACCCTTTGGTTGTTGAAGCAATGAGAATGACATATGTATTGCATTTTGCGAGCCATCTTTGTTGTAAGAGTTGCATTATGGAAAGCGATTAAGAAAATCTAGTGTTAGTGTTAGTGAGACAAGATGATTTTTAAGATTGTGTTTTATCTGTGAGAAATCTACCATTTACCCCTTCACTTTCACCTCCAACCTTAAAAGTACATGAAAAGACTATTTTACCCTTATTACTTGATAGTCAATTTTTTTGAAATTATTAACATTTCAACAATTTCAAATTTTCAAATTTTGGTATAGAGAATTCTATAAAAAATGAACTTCGAAAGTTTAGTGTTCGTCCATATTTTTGAAAGTTTTTTAAAAAATTCTGGAAAAATTGAATTTAAGAAGTTTCACATTTATTCAAAATTTCAAATTTTTTTAAAATGTTTGGAAAAATTGAATTTCAAAAGTTTTACATTCATCCAAAGTTATAAAAAAATTTAAAGTTTTTGAAAAAATTGCATTTTTGATGTTTCACATTCATCCATATTTTTGAAAAAAAAATTAAACTCTTAAAAAAATTACATCTTGGAAGTTTCGCTTTCATAAAGTTTTGAATTTTTTTAAAAAAATTTTGGAAAAATTAAAATTTGGATGTTTGAAATTCATCTAAATTTTTTAATTTTTTGAAAACTTTTCTAAAATTTTGACTATCAAATAATGTAAAATAAATAAATAAAAAATAATTTTCTCATGTACTTTAGGTGGTGAGAAGTAAAGGTGAGGGGTGGATAGTAGATTTCTCTTTATCTTTTGTTAAGGATTGTTGGGCTTTTGTTGATAATTTTCGGTCCAACAATCTTGCATGTTATTATCATCAATCTTGAAGGGGTGTAAATAGAAGAAATTTTCTCCTTTGAACCTTGTGTATTCTTCTGACTTAGGCTAGAACCTTAATCTTTTTCTTGTTTTTATTCAAAAAGAAATTATTTCCTTTTTTTTACATTAAATTATTTTCTTTATAATTTTTGGTAAAAAATTCAAAAATTATATTTATTTTTGAATGGTACAATCTACCTTTTATTCGTTACAAATTTGTAATCTAAGGGAATAAACCGCTGCTTGCAGTCGTTTAACTGGAAACGCATTTTTGACCCAAAAACAAAAAACTGGAAACGCAACACGACCAAACTTCGACTAAACGGCATTAGTTTTTGAACCAAACTATCAACAGGGGTTAACGCAAGAAAACTGATTTAGCAGTTTCGCACTGTAACAAGCAACTGCGAATAACTTTCAGAATCTTCTTCCATGGCGGTTATCAGCGCACTAACGGCGGCAATCGCGGTGATGTTTCTGGCTGCGACATTGCCGGCAAACGCCGGAGACACAAACAACGTGTTCTCTCCATGCACGGACACACGCGTTCAGAGATCCGACGGATTCACGTTTGGAATCGCGTTCGCATCGAAGGACAAGTTCTTCTACAACAACAACAACAGCGTTCAGTTGTCTCCATGTGATACTAGACTTTCTCTCTCCAATTCCAACTCTCAGATCTCTTTGTTCAGACCTAAGGTCGACGAGATCTCACTCCTCACCGTTAATTCCTCCTCCTTCGTTGCGGTTCGCTCTCTTTCCCTCTATTATGCTTCTGAATTTCGATTTCAGTCTAGTTGCTTGTTTGATTTTTTAGAGTTGCTGGTTTTTGTTGTTGTTGATCGAAATAACCGAATTCAATTAGGGCAAAGTTTTTAGGTGTTTTTATTATTCAGATTTTAATTAATTTGCTTTCTTATGGCTTTCTTTGTGCTGTTGCCGAATGCTAATTAACTAGAAAATATTCCCCGAACCCTAATTTTACTGTACTTTGGATAATTTAGCAGTGAAATGTGATCGGTGTCGTGTAATGTTAATTAACTGTAAAATATCCCCTGAACCCTAATGTTACTATAGTTTGGAGAATAATGATTAAGATTTTGGGGTATATTAATCAAAGTCTCTTTGTTTTGGTGAAAATGTTTGTTATATTTTAAGCTTTCAATTTTGGCGATGACTGTTTAAGTAGTTAACTAGTCATTGGGAGTTGAAGCATTTGGAGGTGAAATTGCTTTTCTTCTGGTGTTGTCAAATAGTGGCACTATGGAGCAAAATTTGAACATTCTGTTATTGTTATGTGATTTAGTACAAAATGCTGTCAATAGTGGTACTGTAGCACTGTAACATAGCGGAATTTGAACAAACCACCATTTTCAAGAACATTGTTCACTTCTGCATTGTACAACACCAAAATATGGCACGGTCAGAAGTGAAGCACAACTAATTTACAATACAAGTTTTGGAGAGGCATGAAAGTGAATGTGAAGACCATATAGTCTTTATCTATTTCTATTTTCAATCTTATTCTTAGGCCCCGATTACTTTGTGAAAACATTTTGGTTTTCATATTCTAAAATGTGTGCTCATTTTACCTTGATGAGAGACTCTTGTAGTGAACCATTATGATGGAGAGAAGATGAAATGCTAGTTAATGAAAATGCATTTTCAGAAATAATGAAAACAATTTTTTGACTTTTTCATTGTTTCTAGAAACGTAGACAATCGTTCACTACAGGAGAGTCTCTTACCTCAGTGTTAGTAAGTAAATTTAACACGGGTTTAAAAAAATGAAAAATAGAAAATGTTTTCACAAAGGAAATGGGGCCTTATTTTCCACATTCCCATTCTCCACTTGCTAGAACAGGGATTGCCTTCATTTTTAAACCAAGCAAGTGCAAATTTGTATACTTTGTGGTGGCTTAATTTCATCACCAGTTTGGTTAACTTTTGCTTTTCTGTCTGTTGATTTATTTGTGTCTAATTGTATGTTTGTTGTTGTTCCAGGACTCGTATGGCTATATGGTTGCATTTGCTGGTCGGAAATATGCAGCAAGGTCCCCTCCTGCTTTTGTCGCAAACGGCTCATATACTGTAACCAGTTTTACTCTTGTAAGAAGAATTTTTTTCCTATTTCAAATAAACTTTTCAATAATTTGTTACTTCTTTGTGTATTCTGGTAGTTGTAATCCTAACTAAGAACCAATTGAAATCTTACCCTTCCAGGTTCTTGAGTTTAAGAAGGGCAGGCTACAAAATTTGTATTGGAAAAGAGATGGGTGTTCTAAATGCCCGAAAAACACCAAAGCTGTTTGTCTTAACAATCAGGATTGTGCACTGCAAACATCCAGTTGCAAGAGCCATGGAGGACCTGTAGATTGCAGCTTAGGTATACAATTGGCTTTCTCTGGCACAGATAAACACCTCTCAGCTCTCAACTCTTGGTATGAAGTGAAAAACCTTCGCCAGTATTCACTCTATGGCCTTTATTCAAATCTGAGAAGTTCACTCACTAGCCAGTATGATAAGTTATTCTAATTTCCTATAGTTCTTTTGTTGATTTTATTTGTTCCATTTTGTTGTGATTTACTCGTGTTTTTACTGTATCAAATCCCACCTGTTCCATTCTAAATATATTTGTGAGAACCTAGAATGATGGTGTGTACATACATTTGTATATCAAATGTTTTATTGATTATGCTGGATAGACTACGGTCCTTACGAATTTGTATTTAAATGCAGCGAACTGTATTTTACATGCCAATTAGTGTAATTAGCCCTTCATGTGATCATAGTTGGATTCTGCTTATATTTGGCCAAATTCCGTAAAACATACATGTAAAGGGAGAATTAAGCAAGGGTTTTTCTTTTCTTTTTAACAAAATTATGCTTGAGAAGCAAAAATATGAATAATTACTATGATTAGTGTGAGAAGTGATGTTATAAATTGATATATATTCACTCTGTTGCTTGAAGAGAATTTGACATGCATTATTCTCCTATACAACATAGTTTTTATTTTTGGACAGAGATACAGCATAGTTATGGCGTGGGTTTGACGGTGTATTATTTAAATTGGTAACTATTTTTGACAAAATTTTAGAAAATGGACCCCCTAACATATGATTCCGGAAGTACACATCTTGACAGCATAAAAATTACATGTTTCTTTCTAATGTGACATTTGAAGTGATTTGGAGGTGGGAAAGTTGCCTTCCAATATACATTGGTAATTAACACGGTGTTGGTGTATTTATTTATTATAAAAATATTAGATATTTTTTTAAAAAAATAATAATATTATTAGAGCTTGCTTAAGATGGACTTTGCTTCGGCTGTCACTAGTCACTGTGTTTACATGTAATACAGTAAGGAGAGTAATTTATATGGGTCTATTTGTTGATATTGTGCATTACTGTGAAGTCCAATAAATCTTCATTAGACTACAGTCAAGCTAAGGGGAACGCTTTTCCTAATTTTTAATCTTATCCAGGAAAATACATCATCACCTCACTACTGTTACTATATGCCAAGTCACTTGTTGCTTTCATTGAAATATGAAAGTATTTTCATAAATTTCCACTGAAAAATATAAGATGCCAACTTAAGACTGCCTAGCCCAGAAATCAATTAATATTAATTATTCATGGTGTCTTATGACATCAACTATATAATAGTTGACGAACTCAATGATATGTCTCTCCACTAATTTTTCTTTATTGGTGGTTTCGCGACAAGAAATAAGGAGTCCATAGACTTGTAGTTGGAGAAGATTATAGGGCAGATTTTTCACTTTTGAAAACTAGAACGAGATTCGAAAAGAGAATTCCTTGAACAAAGGCAATTATATAAATCGCACCTAGTGGGTGGAATGGAAATAAGTAAATAACAAAGTTTGAGAACACCATTCACTTTGTCAATAGCCTAGTGAAATTTGCTGTGTGCTGACAGCCTCGTATCCAATGGAACTAAAGCCATTGTTCATTGTTGAATCTAGGAAGTATCTTCAAATGGTACAGAGAAAAAGATAAACCTTTATCGTTATCAAGATTTTCAAACCAAAGCATTTGTCTCACTCACATTAGGGTTAGGAAAGAGATTTTTTATGATTAAATCATTGCCTTGTTGACCAAGTAAGAAAATATGTGAGTTGACTGACTTAATTTACTAAGCAATCTAAATTTGCTCAACCAACTTGCCTAAATTTGCTTAGCAAACATATTTGCGCTAAGTTAACGATGTCGACCCATAGGTGTGAAGAGTCGTGAGCTGCAAGTTCCATGTGTCAAGTCTGGGTTAATAAGGGCACGTGGCATGATCATTGGGGACCAGAACGTAGAATTAAAAGTCTGAAACTTCCCAATTTCATTAAGCGGGAACTATGTTTCTAAGCGAGACTAGTTGGATAAAAAACTATATATAAGGGTGAAAATTTTACCATTTAACCTAATCACTTGTGAATTCTCTTTCTCTCTCTAGGATTTTCAAAAGCTAGAGTGTCTTTCTCTAAGTTCATATTTTTATTTCTCGTTTACTTCTTTTGAGTCCGAGCGAGTTAGTAATCGGGTATAACCGTTGTGTTGTCAGCATTTAGAAGAAACTAGGCTTTCTTTCAGGGAGTTTGGGATGTACGTTTTTATCTTTTTGTTACTTCCTTAGAGTTATTGAGATGTTGGGATATTGCCCAAATAAACTCATCACCTTTTCAATGTCAATTAAATACCGAATTAGGGTTTAATTCCTAAACTAAGGTTTTTATGCCGTTACCAAGACCTTGCTAGGAAACTTTGGAAGATATCGGTAAGCTATCCTTTAGCTACTGCCATAGAACTCTTTAGACTCATATGATTGTCTGTAATTCAATAAAATTATATATTTAGGCTCTTGGAGAATTATTGGTAATTTTGGTGTACACAAGACTGTCTCTGAAGCAAAGGTCAATGTACTTGGAGTGCGGACATTAGCATAAAGCTACTTGGAGAATATACTTCAATACTATTAAACTTCTATGAAAGGGGGAGAAAGATTTTGTACACGGGAAGATTAGTGTAAAATAGCTTTATATATATATATATATATACACACACACACGCACACACACGTGTTCTTTACCCAAGTCTTACTAGAGATAAACATCCAAGGAGAGTTCATACTCGTTGGTGACTCTATGGAGTAGGAAATTGAGGTTATGTCAGTCGTATGCCATTTATCAACATGTTGATCTATTATGGAATTATTGGGAGATGATTGTTTACTTGCTTATGTGATGTTTGTTGATTGTGACTACATGTACTATGTGCTACTTAAGATACTTGTTTGTGTTAGCATTAGGAAGATTGATTTTCTCAATGTGATTTGATAGATGGTTGCACTAGATTGAGAACTTTGAGAAAAGAATAAAATTGGTTATGGAATAGAGAGTATGCCACTTGACCTAGGTGATTGTTTTGGAATATGAGATATGAGAATATATATGATATGGATTGCTTAGGGATAGAGTGGTCATGACTTGAGGTAGGAGTAATCCATATAGACTTGAATTGTGATTTTAAATCAACTATCATTTGTATGGGCACACGAAATTGATTAATGGTCTAAATCTCGAAAGGGATTATCATTATATTATTGCACTTGGTTGGATGAAATTATTAGTAGATTATCTTGACCTGAATTGGTTTGTGATTGATTTATAACACTTAGACTCCACGTCATGTCAATTGGTGTTTAATCCTAACATGGGAGGACACTTGTGGCAATGTAGGATGGCATGTGTTAGAATATAGCTCATAATACATTGGAGTAGTTAGTTTAATATGAGAAAGACTCGATGATGGATTGATCTAAGAGCTTACTTGTGTTTGACGTATATATTTCCTATTTTACATTCATCCCATCTTTTCTTCTTGTACATGCATCTTAGCCCCTATATTTTTTTTTTGTACGTGGTATATGTTGGACGAGATCGATGGCAGTAACATTTTAGCCTATATGCCAAGTGCGCCAAGAGTATTGGCACTATGGAGTGAGATAGATTTAGTCTAACATGACAACAATGGAGGAGGTAAGTGGGACTACGACATATAGCAAAGCAAGGAAATTTACACGAGGAGAATGACATACATTTATATGCGCCCTAGCATGAATAATGCCAAGTGGGAGGGATACACCTGTTGAGGAAAAATCACAAATTAAGTGTTGTGAGGATAATCAAATAGTTAATTAATCACTAATTCTAATTTTGATCATATTGTCATTTAACTTGTATTTTTGAGTGATTTATTTAACGATAGGTGATCAAACATATTCATGCAAAAATAACGTGGCTCTCCTTGAAATAAGTCAAGAATATTATTGTCATCTCATATCATGTTCTATATAGACAAACATCCACTTTACAAGTCTAAAAGTTTTTGAAGAATCTTCAAAATCAATAACAAAATGAACTGGAGAGTGATTAGAAAAATATTTTGGAAGTTCCCTATTAAAGACAAAGTCAAGACTGATCATGAAAAATTATTTTCTACAGTCCAAAATACAAGTTAAGAGTATCAAAACTGCTCAGATTAGTGGTCAAGCCCATAACTCGAGTAGAAGGCCTAAAGGAAGAAAGCAACCTCCAAATTGATGATCATATTGATCTTCATATTGATGAGTTGTGAGCAAGGACAACAAGAACACAAGTACATTGTTACTGCATTGTTCTACAGAAACCTTTGCATGCTTATAATCTAGAACTAACATATCACTGCCTACTCTCACACTGATTCACGTTTTTCATCAGACTCAGAAACAAGAACATTATGGGTTTATCAAATAGCATTCTGGACATAATAGAACATGTTTTAAATAGACTTTAATCAAGATTGTCAGTCAGCTAATGTTTCTAACGGCTATATTCAAATTGATATGAATTTTTTAAACCTCTCTTCATCAATAAAAGGAAGATAACGGAGAAGACAAATGCAAGAGTTTCCAAAGCAATCAATCTACAATTGATCATTTAAATTCAAGTAGAAAATCTCTTATCTCAAGCAAAACTTCAGTTGTCTCATTATATTCGAGGATTATCTTACTGAGTTATTTCTGATAATCATTCTCAAACAAGTATTGAGAAGTTTTTATATCCTAAATATTTTTATCAAACACATCATTTGTAACTCAAGTCTATCTCTTAAGTTAGATTGAGTGTGTTGTAAAAAATCATTTCTTGATTGAAAGGTACTTGTAAATATCCTTTCTAGACTGAAAGGTGACTATAGAAATTCTTTACAAGGTTGAAAGATGAAAGTTGTAATTGATCAAGTGTGGTCAAGAAAGAAAATGTAAAGGCAGAACGTTCTAGGTGAAGCACATTAGTGGAAAATCTCACTGATTATGAGGACTGGATATAGCCTACTTTGAGTGAACTAGAATACATCTTTACGTGATCTTCTAATCCTTATCTTTATTTTTCTTTCACTCACCGATCGCATTTCACTTAGAACTAATATGTTTTATTTACTTCTAACATATCCAAAACATTCTATAGACATTTTGTTTCAATCAAAAATGATCTTGAGTTAATTTAAATTAAGTGCAAGAATTAAAATTTTAAAAAGGGATCACTATTCAAAACCTTATTTCTTGTGATTGATATTACTACTTCAACGTCCATACTCCACGTATCCCACCATATTTTATTGAGTGGTGAGTAGACGGCACCGGACACATCTACTGTCAACTTTTTGGACGAGTTCGTTGAAGACGTGGAGGTAGGATAACTGATGGGCCTAGGGAGCATCGAACTCCAACTAAGGAGTCGAGTGTGTCTTCTTACATTCTAAAATCTCCTCGGGATTTTCCATATTTAGATGTAACAACGATCGAGAAATGTATTATGATTGTACATACTCCCTCAATGTCTTAGCTAATGTGTCCATCATTTTGGTACTCTGTGAGTGGTGGTGTTTTGATGTACTTTTTAAATTATACTATGAACACATGGTATCCCTTGGAATCCACATACACTGGTGTTTATATATAAACTTGATGTATTGAACATAATACTTAAATAATAACTCTTTTCTAATACTTCTTTTAAATTTATCTGCATATTTCCGACATATTCAATTCACCAATGAGAGGTACGGACGTCTCATAATACAAACTGAAAGACACAATCTTAACTCTATTTTCCTTGGTATGTGTTTGCAGCAACAAGAACACATAAAGCCTACACTTTTAGCTAGGCATAAGTTTAGACTACTGTAGAGTCATTATGCATCAAGTTACACTATATATTTGATAAATTCGATCATTATACATGGATTTTATTTTTCATTACTTCCATCATTATAATACATAAGCCACCGTATAAACTTGCTTTCATATTTATTTTAAATTAATAAATTAAATTATACTAGTTTTTAAATCTTAATTCAACTAACAAATGTCAATATTGTTAAGTTGGATTTCATATTTCAAATTTAAATTCAGTACTTCGCAATTGTGTGAATTAATTATGATATTATTTACTAAGATAAAAAAAAAATTTCTACTATTAATTCCTATATTAAAAACCTTCAATTCAACTAAAGAAAACCTTAAATTATTATTTTATTTTTTTAATTTAAATATATTTAAGTGTTAAAACTTCACTTAAGATTTCCCTTTGAGCCTCAAAAGTTGGAAAAATTGAATTTATATGACTTTCATATTCACTTTGGTGATTTAATAGAGATAATGATTATATTTTCTTTAACTTAATGGAAGGAGATAGACTCCCACAACATATTGAATCTGGGTTCGATTCTCTATTAATTAATGTATTTATATTTAGTATCTTAGTATTTGACGCATCTTAAATAAATTACTTATAAGAAAAAATGTGATTAATTAAGAGAGATGAAAAAAAAGTATTCATTATATTTTTTTACTTACTGATCATGTAAATGTAATAAAAGCAATAGATTTTTTTCTATGGAAGTTCTATTTGGCAAGACAAATAAATTAATTTATAGCTGATAAATTATAAAACATATTTGATAAGAGTGATTTATAAGTTTATAGCTTATGACTTATAACGTTTTTTATAAGTTAATTCAAGTAGTTTATGAGTTTATCGCTTATGACTTATAATGTTTTTTATAACTTAATTCAAGTAGTTTATGAATTAATAGCTTATATTTTTCTTATAATTTTATCCTTATTATTATAATTAATTTTAATAAAATAAATAAAAAATATATCAAAATATTTACAATTTATTTATTTATTTTAATAAAATTTATTTATTTATTTACTTATCATTTATTTACTTATCATTTACAATTTATTTATTTATTTTAATAAAATAAATAAAAAATATATCAAAATAATAAATTTTAAATTAATAAAATAAATAAATTTAACTTTATGATTTGTCAATATGTCTATCGAAGTGAGAGCCGAACCAAGGGGAAGGCCAGTAAAGCAAGCGCTTTGTGCCTCCCTAAAAATCAAATTTTTTTACTTAATAAAAGACCTCAAATCTTTTTTGGTCTCACATTCTGATATTCTTAAAATTAAAACCGATAAAATCTTGTATAAATTAAATAAAACATTTTGTTTTTGTGGCAGATTATTTAATACTCTTCTTACTACGAGTAAATTAACTAATGAAGGTAGTAGAGATGGGAGAAATATTAGTTATAAATTGAGAAATCATGAGACAACTAAGGAACATATTGCTAACATGAGTTATTGGAGTGATACAGCGTATACACACTATTTTCTTCTTCAACCAAAAGATGGAAAATTTTACATGAGTTCTTGATGTCGTTGTAGAACAATTGAAATGTCTTATTTCATTTTTTGAAAAATATAAAGAAAATATATTTGAAAATACCATTAATTCAGCTAAAGAAATTTTCTATAGTTATTAAATAAAATATTAATCATTTATTTATTAATTTTTGAAAAGGATCCGTCTAATAATTTTACTTTAAACCTCGTAACGTGTTAGGCGACCCTGATCGAAGTAAAAAAGCTTTTCTCTTTTTGTGTGTTGAGTTCTGAACCTATATAACCTTTTTATTAATTTGTCTATCCATTTTGATATGTGGTGTTTATTGTGGTCTATTTTTTATTTAATTGTTTCTTAGAGAATATTTTGATTTTTGTTATTGTGGTTTTGTTTATCTTTTTTAAGGTAGAGTGTTGAATATATTTGTGTGCATTGCAATTAGTTATTCATTTATTTGATTGGTTGAATGTATTATTTTTGCTAAATGAAACTTATTGGCACCAAGTTAGTCAATGTACAATGACTCATGTATTTTTGCTAAAAAACACTCATCATTGTTGTTATTTATGTCACCGCTCTCTTATTTTCCAATATGTTGCTGCTTAAGTGACAAAATCATTTCAACTGTGATTTGATTTTCATCCATAAGAGCAACACGTTTTTTATTTATGAAATTCATAATTGAAATTTTTGACCACTTTTTTAAAAAGAAGCAATGTATATACGTTGGTTATAAAGTAACAAATGTTGAAAAAATTACTTTTTATATTGATTATGAACTTATAACCGATATAAAAAAATAAATTTTTTTACCATCGGTTATGACCTTACATCAAAAAATTGTCAATGCACAAACTTACGTTAAAAAATTATTTTTTATTGAATGTAATTTGTTTTTAACTAGTGTTTGAATAGTATTCAATAAGAGGTGCTTATAAGCTTAGCCCCTCTTTAAATTCTAACCATGGTTAATTGAAGGACAATAGACCTTCTCTCTTTCTCGGTTTTAATGATAAATCTATTTTCTTTCTATTTTCCTTTCTTTTTGTGCATGTTTCATGGTGATCCAAAGTAACATCTACCTTATGAAGATGTGCCAAGTGATGACATACATAAAATATGTGGTGTGAAACTATGAATGACATGGACCTACTATGACATTTTATATAATTTGGAAATATGACTAGGTTGTAGTCTCTTTAATGGGCACTTAGGATTCCGTTCTACTATAATTTTATATTATTAAAAAAAGAAAGAAAAAAAACCTTTCATCATAGAAAAGAAACAAGAGAGTAGAAAACAATTATCTATGTTAGTTATTAATGTGCAATATAAAGTTTCAACTTACTCAATCATCTAGTACAATATTATGTGTATCATTTTAACATTTATGGTAATAAAAATAGATCAATAATTAATAAGAATAGTTGAGTTAAATTATCAGATGCTGATACAAGGATTCAAATATGTAATCATTTACTTCTCTATAATTAGTATGTGAGTTTCACCATTAAATTATTTGAAAAAAAAATAAGTTATATTTTTTCTTACTTTTTGTGAATTTGTCGAATTTATAATTATTTTTATTGGAGATGAATATAACATTGATGTTACTGTAATTGGCCTTATTAGTTATATATGTGAGTTATAACATAGCTTGAAGATTCAGTAGGCGGATTAAAATTTGATTTCTCCAACTTATTAGTTACATTGATGCTACTGTAATTTTATAACTATTTTTTATTTCTCCAACTTGATTAATAGAAGTTCCAAGCTCATACATATATATCTTAAAATGTAGAAAAGAAGAACATGGAAAGGAAAAAAGATACATGCTTATCTCTGACTCATAACAAGTAATCTAAAAAATTCATCAAAACAAAGTAACCCCAAAATGATTATAATAATTAATATCAAAAAATAACAAGACAAACAAGATTTTTTTTAATAAGCAAATAAGATAAGAAATTCAAGCCAACTTTTTTTTTTTTCTTAAAATCAAGCTAACTTCATCTTAGGAATAAAATAAGAATTAACATGTGGTCCTCCACTCTGCTTTTTTAGGATGACATGTATATATAAAAACTATAAAAAAATATAGATAAATTATAATTTTGATTTCTTGAGTTATTTTTAAGTTTTACTTTAGTCTCTTAAGTTTCGTTTATTTTATTTTGATCTTTTACAATTATTATTCATTTTAGTTTTTCAAATTATTTTTATTTTATTTTAATCCATTAAATTACAAAAATTAAAACACTTTAATTTTTTAAGTTACAAACGTTATATACTTTGCTCATTTTCAATAATGATTAACATTGTAACATACGAGATTAAAGTGTTTAATTTTTGTAATTTAAAATACTAAAATGTTTGATATTTAACTTAAAGACTAAAAACGAATGAAAATAATTTAAAAAACCAAAATATCTAATATTTATAATTTGAGAACCAAAATAAAACTAATAAAATTTAAAGAACTAAAATAAAATCTAAAATTAATTTTAGAAACCAAAATTATAATTTAACAAAAAAATATTTATATAATTATATATGTATATGTATCAATAAAAAAGTATTTTTATACACATTTTCCCCACATGCGGAACTACCATACTTCTATTATATATCAACTTCATTGGATCTTTTCCTCCCCTTTACCTTAATCTCTCGATCGGCAATTCTTTTTCCTTCCCTTTTCTGTCTCCTTTATTTCTTTCTTCTTTTAGTCAAGTGGTTGGTTAAATATTCACTACTAATGGTGTTTACGTTTATATAATGTAGTATTTTTTCCCTCAAGATATGATAAATACTACTGAAAATTTATATACATAATTGTGAGGTTTTATATTTGAATTACGATATAATATCCACTTTAATAATATCGATAATTTATCAGTTGAGTTAACACTTAAAAATATAATGTAGTTATGAGATTAAAAAATATTAAATTTTTTTTCATAAAAAAGTATAAGTTTTATATCATCACAAAAAGAAGGTAAAACAACAAAGGATGATAAGAAAAAGGAGGCATATATTTATGTATGGTGCTGCCGCAAAGTAATTTTTGGTAAGTGAAAGTTGACTTGAACAAGCATTAAATTCAAAAAATGTGGGTCTTATCTTTTTTTAAATAAAAATTTTGGGTCTTAAAAGTAACTCTAGACGGCTTATGAAAATGAATCTGAAAGCAGAATCTGCATAAAATTGAATTTGAATGGTTCTTAGGGCCATCTTATTTTTTCAAAAATATATTTTAACATATACATGGCCGGCCGGCTACAAAAACAACCCAAACTTGAAGCGTGAAGGCATATTTAGACTTACATATAGTGTAGTTATTACCATATACCAAAGGACTAAGGATATTGACTTTGTGATTTATCCTAGCTAGGAGTTCTTGTTTAAATTATCTTTTTTAATTACCAACTATATGTGCTACCATGATCTAAGAATGCAGCACAACTACTTTAATAATTGTTTTGCCTTTTGGAAATGGAAATTAATAATATGCAACTATGTCGGGTTTTGAATTGTAAAACATGCATGCATGAGTTTATTCAAAATTTAGAAGGTTAAACAGTTTTTTCTTTTTTTTACTCAAAAAGGCTAAATAGTTGATTAGTTCTACTTTGGTGATTTTATTTTGTTGTCTGTATTTTTGCAGTCAAAATTTAAATTGCTTTAACTTTATGCAAATTGTTACATTTTAATTGTTAAGTAAATATTTTCTTATTCTGTGTTTGAACTTTGATCATTTTATTTCATCAATTAACTCAAATGTTCAAATTCTATTTCAATTTTACTCGTGAAACTTTTAATGGTGGATTTAGATCGGTCATTCTAAAATTTTGATATAAACATAAAAGAAAAACTAGATGATTGATGAGTAAGTCCACTAAATAGACTTTTTTTTATAAGAAAAACTAGTTCATATTATCTAAATGAAGTAAATATTTAGAAGTTAAGTATCGGTATTTTGAAGACAAATTAATTTAAAATTTAAATTTAACATAAAATAATTAAATAAAAAATAATATGACATTAAATAATTGAATCTCTATCTAATAAAACTCTGAAGTATTCACCAATCACTTATTTAATGCCAACTAAACTAATTATGAAGCATATTGAAAAAGAGTTACTAGGTAGACGCAATTTATTTGATTTTTTAAGTCAGACTAATTTATATACATATTATTATCATCTCTCTTTTTTTTTTTTTTGAAATATCTC
>JBBPBQ010020324.1:25267726-25290225 GCA_037974755.1 Cicer yamashitae | reverse complement strand
ACTAAAAATAAATAAAATTTAAGACAAAAATTAATAACAGAAAAAATGAAATTATTTTTTGTCGTTAAATTTAATTACACAGTTAGAGAAAAATTTCATGTTTTTCATCTTAAATTTTTTTTCTAATTTAATTATTTTAGTTCCAATTCCTAATTTGTACCGCATTAATCATAATATATTTAAGATAAAATTAATTAAGAGGATATTTTGATATTTGGGTTTACTTTTTAAGTTTTAACATAAATAATTATGTCAATATATATAAAAGAGTTTTTAAAAATATATCTTATATACTTTTAAATAACTTCAGCTTGCTTTCACACATTAATCCCTTCAATAGCTCACACAAATTATATATATATATATATAGTTTATGTGGAGTGTTCTCTTATATTTCTTCAATTGTAGAAATAAGTAACTTCTATATATCCTAAAAATATGTTTAATTAACATATTTACCTAAATTGGTTAAATCGAATGTAATTATCAAGAGATGTGAAGGGTTTAACTTTAAGTAATGAAATGAACTGTTCCATAATCACTTTGAAAGAAACTGAAGATTCTCGCATAACGCAAAATCTTGAATAGAAAAATGAGATTATTCCTAATGCTAATGCTACGCACCTCTCCTATACGACGATGGGGCAGACCAAATCTTGCAACCTAAGCAGGACCACTTATTAATCAAAAAATTACCACACCAAAAACACACTTCCACTTGCATTACCGAGAATATTATTAATAATAAAATATAAAACCACTGATAGCTCCATGGATGTTTAAATATTGCTATTTCTTTGGAATTAAAATCACTTCTTTTTTTTTTCTTCTTTGTTCCTTGATAAAATATATATATATATTTCAGTAAAAAAAGCACATCTTAATTTTTTTTAATCTTTCGATTTCTAGAAGAGCGGCTATAGTAATTTGAAGTTTGAATTATAAATAACTTAATTTTTATGAAAGAACTCGTATAGTCTTATCTAAATGATCTTAGGTGGATAAAATTAAGTTTGTTTAGTCTCTTTTTCCCTATATTTTCACCTTATTACAAACAAGTTAGATGGAACAGAAAGAAAGGATAATCACCACAATCACTGAAAAATTCTGTCCGGCTGTATTTTAATAATAATTTAATTTTTATTTTAGTTTATTTTATGTAGTTTTCTCTAAATTCACTCCACATAAATAATCTTATTCAGGGCAAATTAAATATTAAATGTGAATACCGTACAAATTTGATTAAGTTATGAGAGGCTAACAATTTCGATTAGACTCAACTTTTTTGATGTAATTTATTTTTTATTTAATCAAAATAAAATAGTACTATGTAATTATACAATGTCACATGTTATGTTTTTCAATATGCATAAAAATAAGAGAAATATACATTATACATTATTCTAAAAGAGAGAGACAAATAATGAAATATTTTAAATGTTAGAGAGAGAATGGAATGAAGTATAATGAGTGAGAGAGATTTTTTAGATAAATAAATATAAAATATATATATAAATATAAATAAAGAAGAACATAGTACTAAATGAAGAGGTTTGGCTTCTACTACATCCATTACACTTGTAAGTTTCACATTCCTTTTCTCTCTCTTTTTCATTTGTGTTATGTGTACTAGTTTGTTGTTGTTGCTTCATTTAGTACCGACATGACTCCAATCTAATGGGGTTTATCTCTTTTTTCGTAAAACTTATGTTGCTACTCATTCTTCTCTTTTTTCTCTTCTTCTTCTTCTTGGAACTAATAAAGGGTCTTGTCAATTCTATCATTTTGACTTTAATGCTCTTTTTATTAATATTCTGACTTTTCTCATTTTGCTTGTCTTTTTAGCTTCATTTTCATGTCTTCTACTAATAAGCTATGAAAATTGAAGTTTTTTGTATTGATGTTTATGTTTACACTTCAGCTCCTCTTTCTTGATGTTGATGCTGAAGACTGAATAAAAACTGAGGTGGTAGAATCATAGGTATGAAGAATATTGATAATGATGGGTAAAGAACATGCTTTTTTATGCAGCTAAGACCAATACTTTTCATCAGAGGTGTATCTGGTGTACGTGTTCGTGTCTGACACTATTATGGACATCGATACGACACTAGCATATGTGTTTGACTATATTCAATTAATTCATTTTTCTCAAATTATTAATGGAGTTGATGGATCAGTATCATGTCTATGTCAATATTTCATAGCATGTGAGACACTTTTGGAGCATTTATGAAAACAACTTATGACGTATCTATAAGTTGTTTTCATCTTATTTCACAAACTCTCCGGATAGTTTATGAAATTTTGTCAAAAAAAATGATAGTTGATGAAAACATTATATAACTTATACTACTAGAAAAAGTTGAAATAACGACAAATATTAGAGATGGAAAAAATCAATTTAGTCACCAAATTTGACGTCTCTAACTCTTAACAAAAAAAGTCGAGATAGATTTGACCTTTTTCATATCTAAATTTTTGCCGCGATTTCAACTTTTTCTAGTATACGAAAACAATTTGATATGATTTTATCTTTTCTTCTAGCCTCTAAGAATAGCTTATACATAAACACTCACATGATAAACACTTATACTATAAGCGCTTAACTAACCTGTTTATCCAAACTTAAGAGTTAGTCCTCTTGTAATTTGTCTTTGTAGGAAAGTTGCTTTTAACTTGTTTTTCATAATTAATTTGTGTTGTTAACAACTTTTCAATCTTTGCTTGAAGGAACTAGTTCAGTGTGTTAATTTTTGGTAATAAGTCATTGATTTGGATCACTTTGAAGGCTATACATATGGCTATGCAAAATGTTTATCTTAGAGAACATGAAGGAACTTTCCACAATTCTGTTGGACAGTATTCATCTGTGAATTCAGCTCCATGGTGGAATAATGCCTTTGGATCATCTCAATCTGTTTATGGGGGAGATCAGTCTTGTGGACAAATGAAACCCTTTTCATTGGAGCTTACTAACTACATAGATCAACTTGGTCCTAGTAAGCACTTAGGGAGAGGTGTTGAACAATTGTTGGATAAAGGACATACAAACCAATTTACCATCTTTCCAGGTACTTAATTTTTCAATGTCTATATTAGAGTTGCATAACTTGCTACTCTTCTTTATATCAAATTTGCAAATTGTGTATGAAATTATTGTTGTGACTTCTGAGCTGTGACTACTATCTTCTTCCTTTTTTCTAAGCCCCTTTACAATTTTCAAATATATTAAGAAAAATAAGTAGTTTGTTTTGTCTTATTTGAGAATATCTACTGCCATTAATATTTTTGAGACTTTTGTGAGAATTTATGATGTGTCCATAAGATGATTTCAGCATATTTCCATAAACTCCCTGAGATAGTTTATGAAAACAGTTTCTAACTTATAGGAAAACAATTTGACTTTATTTAATTTTTTAATTATAAACATTTAATATAGTTGAGTATCCAAATAGTTTCATGTTTCTATTTTGTATATAGATGTTCTTAAAATACTTTTTTTTTAGGAATTATTCAACTTCTCATACGACACCTAGTAGTATTAATTTAGAGTACATTTAAAAAATTGTAATCATTGTATCTAGTAATTTGAAATAAGAATTTTAAATTATGTAAATAGAATAATTGAATGTTACTACATAGATCGGTGTCCGATATCAATACATGTCAGACACCAGACACACCTTCAACTTGAAGTATCGGTGCTACATTTATGCTTTCATAAAGAGTGATTCCTTCCCTCCCTCCCTCCCTCTTATCTTACTGTCTCCCAAAGTTCCATAAAAGATATGTGGTCCTAAAAGATGCTTGCATATTTGTAATCAAATGTAAGAAAGTTCCATCATTATTTATGTTGCTTATGTATTCTGCCAAAAACAAAACAAGAACAAAATAGATTATGCACATAAACTGTCTTGCTACATTAAAACAAACTTAATTTTTTTCTTTGTTATGATTATTGCTACATTGTACACTTGAACTTTCCTAGGCCTAACCATTATTCAGACATTTCTTTTTTAGATGACTGTAAGATGTTAGGTGATGCACAAAATCATCAAGCAACCTTATCACTTCAGTCATCGTTTGCTGTTACTGAGCCGCATAATCGTTTCGAGCTAGGATTTAATCAGTCTATGGTAAAATTTCTCACAAAACAATCCATTTAAAGTTGTAGTATTTTCGTATGTGTTAGAATATAAATTCATTATGTTAATTAATTATCCTTTCTTTGCTAGATATGCGCGAAATATCCTTATATGGATCAATTTTATGGACTCTTCTCAACTTATGGACCACAAATTTCGGTTTGTCTTTACCTCAACAATTTTCATAATCTGTGATAAATCATGCAATGTCTATAAAATACTTGAATGTGAATTTGTTTTATTTGTGTACAGTGTATATGCTTACATGAGAAAGCCAGAAATCTGTTTACAACTATCTTGTTAGTATTCTTCTGAATCTTTCAAATGTAATAATCAAGTTGATTGTGAAATTTGATGCTAATGTCTTTGTGTGTGATGATTGAATTGTGAGACAAGTAATGAGAAGAAAATTTAAATTTATAGCCTTAAAATTGAATCATATGATGCAGTCTGTGTTTGAAGTTTTTGCATGTATTCATATTCTGTTTTTTGTTATCATTTGTTTATCTGCCGCAAATTTTTTTACCATTTGTTAATTCATATATGTATCCATGTTTAATAAATTAGGGACGTATAATGCTTCCGCTTAGCTTGGCGTCGGACGATGGACCGACTTACGTGAATGCTAAGCAGTACCATGGAATCATCAGACGCCGGCAATCCCGTGCCAAAGCTGTGCTTCAGAATAAATTGATTAAACGTAGCAAGGTATGAGACTATATAAGTGTTAAATTATCATTGTAAAGTCATGTGTTTGTTTCAAGGAGAGATGATATGATGATGAAATATGAATAAGTATTTTGTATAATTAGTTGGAATTATAACATAATAATGTTTAATAAGAATGAAATTTATGTTCATGTATCCAACAATGGATATTCAGTCAAGTGTTGTAAATTGTAGATCGCTAAATATAACAGTTTGTTCAAATTTTGCTATAGTATATTGGTATACCCGTTGTTGGAAATTTGACAACACTTTGTATTAAATAGCGTACTTTAGAACAATAGTAATTTGTTCAATTTTGCTACGCTAAAGTGCTATATTATAGTTATAATTGCTATTTTACCACACTGGTTCAATCAAAAGATAGATTATTTTTGTTTTTTCCTCATGACGATGTTAAACAACTTGTGAAATAGTATTTTATCCTTTTACCCTTTTTATACCTATTAAGGTTTTTTATTTGTCTTGCAGCCATATATGCATGAATCGCGCCATCTACATGCAATGCGGCGACCAAGAGGATGTGGCGGCCGCTTCTTGAACACAAAGGTTTCTGCTAATGGAAATGGTAAAAGCGGGAGCGAAGTGAAGCAAAAAACTGGCGGCCTACAACTGCAGTCGAGTGGCTCTCAAAGTTCTGAAGTCCTGCAATCTGAGGTTGGAACTTTAAATTCATCAAAGGAAACACATGGAGGAAGTCCAAATGTGTCAGGGTCAGAAGTCACTAGCATGTATTCACAGGGAGGTCTTGATAGCTTTGCTGTCAATCATATCAGATCTTCTGTCCACTCTTTGGGAGACATGATGGATACTGGACACGGTATCGTCATGCCAACCAAATGGTTTGCAGCAGCTGGCAGACAGCTGCTGCAACCGTAAAATTTGATCGGGAAAGGAAAACAAATGGATTTGGTGCAATGTTAATTTTGCACCAAACTCCATCCTTTCTGTGTCCAAATGAAGAAGCACATGTCGCAGTTTCTTGTGTTTACTGCGACAAATTTAGTTCTTGAAGACGACTTCTCCATCTGGTGCTCAGGCAACTCATTCTTGGCTTATGCTTAGGCAACTCATGCTTGGCTTATGAAAATTTAGTAGTATTGTGTTTGTATTTGTGCACAGGCCTGCTTTAGCATGGGTAGACATGCTTAATGGCTTGGTATCATGATGCAGTTAACTATGATGTGTCTTACTTTCTATGTTAAACTAAGAACATGAATTCTAGGTAACATGTGTGTGCTTTTCATTATGTCTTATTAAGTTTGGTGTATTGTAATGGATTTCTGACTTTATGGAGTAATGTATCATAGAACTTTGGCCTATTACTCTAATGAGAATTGTCAAAATTTTATATCATTTGCATTTGGGAATTATAGAGGTTGTTTATGAAGTCGCATGCAAGTGGGTCAATGTCCCTCCCTAAGTTGATTAAGGTTTATTTCAAGGAATATGAGCTCATCAAATATTATTTCTGAAAAGAATCGTAGACCCTAGTAAAAAAAAAGAGTATCGTCGACCATTATTAGAATTTCTAATGATTTTAAAGTTTATTGGTTATTAGCATTAATTAACTATCTCTTAGGATTTTCTCATTCGAGATCATGGAGAAGAGGATGAAGGTGTCACTTGCAATAATTTCGTACACTATTTGTCTTCAACCTTTTGCGTGAAATGCACGAAAACATAGGAAAAGAAAGTCCATAGACCAACCCCATATTCGACCAAGATAACAATGCTAGGACTAAAAGGGATTCTGTGTTTGCAACATTCACTAAACTCAAACTCAATAGTGGAAAACACGAAATCGCAAAGAAATGTTTATATCGACATATGTGTTCCAAAAATTTCTTATTTTACCTAATTTGAACTTCAAAATCAGTACACAAAAACAAAAACTAAAAAACCCAATTTACATATAATTTAATATAAATTTAAGTATTTACTTAGTATACAACAAAAGGTGTGAGTTCCACTTTCGCGGTTGATATGATGACCTCTTTGGTGGATGGTGTGTAATTACATTTGTCGGCACTGTTTGAACTTTTAGTCATGTTTTGACCTTCACGACCGTGGAATCCACACATATAAACTTTTTTTATTCCACACATATAAACTTTTTTTTAATAATAAATAAATAAAAGCTTATGTTGTATGAATTTGTGAATGTAGCATATCCATCCATGGCTAGTGCAACCAATCCTTCATTTTCCATATGCCACAAAATCTTCAACTTTTCCCTAATTCATTCTTCCATTTCACTCACCGTTAACTTCCCACATAGAACCATATCCCCAAAACCCTTTAACCTAAAACCTCAATTATTCAACCCTTCTCCTTTCTCACTCTACCCTCTTCACCCACCTTCACTTTCCTTCCATGAAGAAGACTCTGAACCTGAAACTGAAACTGAAACTCAACCCTTACAAAATTCAGACCCTAAACTGTCAAACTCAAACCAATCAACGAGACTCTTTGTGGGAAACTTGCCTTTTTCATTGTCTTCTTCCCAATTGGCTGAGATTTTCCGAGAGGCTGGAAATGTACTGTCTGTGGAGGTTTGGAAGTTTCCTCCTTTGACCCTTTTGTTTTATTGATTGATTGATAAATTTATGATCCTTTTGATAAGTCCAATATCAGGATGAATTTGAAACTAAGTGAATAATGTCAGAGATGTATTTGATGACAAATTTAAACGGAGGGACGAACTTGATTAACATTTTGCAATTTCATGGGTTGTATTTTAATATTGATGTGTCCCTACAATTTTAAAGACCAACTTCAGTATCTATTCAATAATTTTATGATCTTTTTGTTTTTGGGATGTTGTGGTGATCTTGTTTTTGATTGTGTTTGTTTTGTTTGATTTGAGTTATGCAGATTGTGTATGATGACTTCACGGATAGAAGCAGAGGATTTGCATTTGTTACAATGGGGAGTGTGGAGGATGCTGAAGAAGCAATTCGAATGTTTGATGGCACTGTAAGTCTCAATTGCTTATTACATTTTAATTTTTATAATATGTATGATGTATGATTCATTGAGAAAAATGAAGGAAACCTTAGTTTAATGGACGGTGCAATTCCATTTTAGAACTATCTAGAAAATATTCTATATCTTTAATCTAAATATACAAGCTGGAGCCGTTGGTAAGGTTTCAACTCATATTCACAAAGACGTGTGAGTTTGAATTCTGCTATTGATTGGAGGACCTTGTTGGTTGGTAAAATGTTAGTACATTTGTAAGCGTTTTTTTGAGTCTTGATGCTTTTTCTGAACCTGATAAGCTCTTCGAACCCAACTTCCCTAAACTTTTTTTCATCAAAACCAAGTGAAGATAGAGATGGACACAACCTGAACAATAACTTACACGATCACTTGAACTTGGTTTACAGATAATTTGGTGTTCAGGTTTTAAATAGTATTGTCTCATAATATCATATAGATATAGGATGGTCATTTATTGATCTTTTCTATTGTAGATAAAGATGAAGGTGAACATAGAATCATAGAGAACATAATGATTTGATGCTTAATTAAGGCTTAGTTGTAAATTAGTTAGAGCCAATTTTTTGTTTTCTTATCTTATTCTCATTTTGTCAATTGCAATTCGATTATTTAATGCATCAAACAAACAAGCTGAGTTCAATTCTACTGGTAAAATGGCTATGATATGAACAGAAAGTTGGAGGTAGGGTTATTAAAGTAAACTTCCCGGAAGTGCCCAAAGTAGGCAAAAAGGCACTAAAGGGCTCAAACTATAGAGGTTATGTAGACAGCCCTCACAAGCTCTATGCTGGAAACCTTGGTTGGGATCTGACTTCCCAAGATCTTAGAGAAGCCTTCGCCAAGCAGCCAGGGTTACTGAGCGCCAAGGTCGTCTATGAAAGGCACAACGCAAAATCTCGAGGATACGGATTTGTCTCCTTCGAAACTGCTGATGATGTAGAGGCTGCTTTGAGTGCCATGAGCGGCGTGGTATGAACAATTTTTTGTCGATTATTATTATGCGACTTTTGTTCATCATGTGATATCTCAGTCTAACTATGTAATGTGTTTTTCAGGAGGTTCAAGGCCGGCCCTTACGACTGAATTTGGCTGCAGATAACAAGAAGCCTTCGCCTCCTCTGGTGATTGATGAAAATAAAGGAAACAATGTTGATAGCTTGGAAATGTTGTTTGGATTAAGCAAATGAGGTATATAAGTTATCTTTCTTTTTTTCCCCCATGAAAATGCTTCATTGTTGTACAAAGCGGTCCCTCATGTCATATTTTTCTATCAATTACTAGTCACATTGGCATACACTAACTACAAGATCAATGTCAATTCTGTGTATTGGTAGCAAGAGACCATGCTTCAAAATCCAAAGTCCACAATTTTTATGTTGATAGCCCTTTGCAAAGTAATGAATGCAATATCAAAGGCATCATGAATTATGGGCATCTTGAGGGAAGATTCTACTTTGTTAATTTTTAAAAGTAATCATGTTTATTTGGCTCTTCAAAGATATATGTTGTCTACAATAGTCTTTCATTAAGCATCCACATCAACTTCTTTCTTAATATCCATCACATCACATGTGTCACACTATAAGTATTGATAGAGTAATTTTATTATTATCATTTTTATTGTTTGGTTAGTTTGGATAGGGTTGCATGAGTCTAATTTTAATTAATGTTATAACATTACTTGGCATTTGGAAAAGAAAAAAAAAAAAAACTTGGCATTTGTATATAATATAAATATCAAAGATAATAATAAAGGAACCTAAGTAAAATTTAATCAATGTAACTATTTATTTATAAAATTAAAAAAAATGCAACCGAATAATAATAAGGATAAATTCTTTTGTACAATGGTATAAACGCCCAAAACAATTGAACTCCTGCAACACATAAGCTAGGTAGTTCACCGACAACATACAACAACTTAAATTTAATTTAATAAATAAATATTAAAAACAAAGTGCATATAAAAAATAAATAAAAAAAGAATACCACCATGAACATCCTTCTAGCCATCTCCTCCTTCACATGCCAAAATGGGATAAAATTCTTGAGTGAGTTTTCCTCCTAAATTAAATCCTCTATAGCCGTTGCATCATACTACAGCCGTAAAGGATCTAGAATCTTTTTCTCGCAATAGTTAACCGGCATCCCAAAAGACCATGACCATCATAGGTTCTAGAAATCATCTAAACAAAATATCTCAACTCTCAATCTTCAAACATGTACCAAACTATGGAAATAGTAGACCAACACATGCGACCATAAACAACTAAAGTATTTTAATAATACAATAATTGTCAAGGCAGCATGAATTGACTAGACCAATTAAAATATACAAAACTTTGAACAAGTCACAGCCACCAATTTGAAAAGTCTCAATTTTTAAGGACAATAGGTAAAACTATGATCAAGATTATAATGAGAAGCAATATGATGGCAATACAAGTCCACTTTCGTGTATTCTTTTGGTGCTTCCTAGCAACATGCAACTGTTGGACCCCACCTCTAACGTACGAATTAGCACGGGCCACGTGGCTTTCGATATCATCCAATTGTTCACCTTGGGATTGGACTAAAACGGCCATGTCCATGAAAACTTGGTGGAGCTCCATTAGATTTCTTTCCATCTCTTTCACTGTGTCATGCCTCTCTTGAATCTCTTGGATTGTGTCAATGATGTTTGCTTTCCCTTGTTGCTGAATTGCTTTTTGCAAAAATGTTTCACTTTCACCTATTACATTATAAATATAAGTATACCATCAATATTTTATAATTAATTGTCAAAATTTTAAAGATAAATAGAAGAAAAACAAATTATGTTTTCAAGTTATTAAACAATTTCTCCTATCATTCATTATGCACTCTAGTTAGCTCCTTGTTGCCGCTGGCTAAAATCAAAACCCTTATGTTTTGTAAATATAATTGATATGATAGTTATAGAGATATTTGATATAATTTTACACATATTTGCTAAGTATATGGTCTTAGAACCAAAAAAATCTGAGTATAATATTTGCTTACAATATTCTTACTTAATCAATGTAAAAAAAATTGTTACAAAAAGTTTCAGTAATTAAAATTTCAAACAGCTTTGAAGTTCATCTAGAATGAAAGTTAATTAAGATCCTCAAAAACCCAAACATATGTGATTATGTGCATAGAGAATTTTGGAGGAACAAAAACAGAACAAAATTTTACTTTTATTTTTTTAATCTAAAAAAGATTAAATTAGATAACAGTTACTAATTAAAAAATAAAAACTCAACTCTCTGCTATTTTCTTTTCAAAATCCATCCACCTAAACATACCCTTAAAAATCAATTATTAAAATTTATAAACTTAATGATTTGTGAAAGTTATCAAATGAAAGACAAACAAAAGACCTTTGCAAAAAAAATTGAAAGACATTAACAAAAGTTGATTATGGTATGAACATCAAAAAATTATAGTATGAACATTTATAAATTATAAATTTATAATTATACAACAAAAGTTATGTGAATTGATGATATATATATACGTACCAGTTGAGATGAGGAGGTCAACGGTTTTATCATCAGGTTTCTCTCCAGTGACAGTATAGTATCTACGTTGTACAGTTTCTTTGTATTCAGAGGAGATTTGTTGTCTAAGGCTGTTAAAGCTATCCATAGAGTCCTTAAGCTTCTTCCTCAAACCACTCACCACTGAGCTCCTAGTCCGGTCCGAAGATGAACCAGGTCCAGCACCAGGCAAACTCCTACTAGCCTCGTTGGACCGGTCAAGCGCCTCAAGCCGGACCTTAACAAGCTTAGCCTTCTTGAGAGCATTAGCCACATCAGCATCCATACGTGAGCGAATATCCTTCACAGCTTTGGCGCTGTGAAGGGTCTTGCTCTTCTCATGGGAGACTCGAAGGCTCTCGTAGAGACGATCTAGTTCCTTTAACTCCTCTTTAACGCCCTCAACTTCTTTGAAAAATCTGTCGAGGTGCACCCCGGCTTGTTCGGTTGTCGGCGATGACATTTCGATGACGTGGTTGTGGTTGTCCGGCGAGACTTGTTCTTGGTTGCGGAAGCGGGAGAAAGAGCTGGACAATAAATCGTTCATATTCTTCTTGTTGTTGTTTCAATTTTGGTTGTGTAGGAATAAGAAAAGAGAAGAGAAGGTTTTGTCACCTTTTTTGGAAGTTGAATATATAATTGAACTAGCTAGATTAGAGAATATGAATGAGAATGTATATATATATTTATATGTATGTATTGAAGAAAATAATGGGTTTGGGATTTATATATAATGGTTGCTTTTTGAATGATATTGAGTTTGAATTTTTCTTTGAATAATAATAATAAATGGGTGGAAGTGGGCGAGACTTGTTCAAGATGCAATAGCATGCAACATGTGAAGTAAATTTGATTATTATATAATAAAGAATAGTGAGAAAAACATTTGTTATATTTTTATACAATATTGATAATTGTGTTGAAGCACAAATGGCAAGTTTATTATTATGTCGTATATGATTAAAATATTTAATCTAGATTGGTAGTAGCAGACAGGCAAAAGAGGGTAACTGGTCAAAGGGAGTTGGGAGAATAGGGCGTGTACAAATGGCTTCGTGGGAAATTTCCTATGATCAGTGGAAATTAAAGGGAAATAGCCTCAAAGTTGATTTGGGGTCAATGGAAAGGGCAATAATGGAATAAATAAATAGAGGTAGGGAAGAAAATTGCTGTTTACGTGAGAAGATGGGGGTTTTGTCTTTTTTGGTCTTGCAGTTGGTAATATATACAAACTTTTTTAATCAAGTATAGGTGTTTTACTGTTAATCTCTCTATTTTGTATCATTTATGATTTTGTTCCTCTTATTTTTAAATCTACAATTTCACTCCTCTGATTTTTGTAACACAGAAGTCGACACATACATCATACGATGTATATATACAGTATATTGTTTATTTTAAATTTTAAAAAAATTAAATAAAAATATTTTTGTAAACAATATATAGATTTATGTCATTAATCATTTGAATATTTTATTAACTGCTAAAATATATGTTATTAATTATTTTTTAATCGTATATCTCATTAACTATTTAGAGTACTTAAACTACTAAATCGAAAAACTTTAAAGTGATTAATGTCATATATTTTAATGATTAATGAGATATATGTTAAATAAGTAGTTAATAATTTATATTTTAATAGTTAATGAAGCATTCAAAGTTATTAATGATATAAATTTATATGTGTCAAAAAATGTTTCGATTATTAAAACAAAATCAAAATTTCTTTTTAAAAATATTATTTACTTTATAAATACGGTAAATAGTATATACAATGTCAAATATTGGGTCAATTTTGTGTGTTTTAAATATCGATTTTCTTTTTTAAATGTCTAACTTTTTCTTTACTATGTATTTGAGGTTGAATTATTATGATGCGGCAAGTAATATACTAATATGGCTGCTCAATTGATGAACTAATTTTAATTTTATCAAAATAAACATTAATTTATATAGAAAGAACAATTAAATTTGATGAAAGATATTGTCTAAGTTGATTCTTATTTCGATGAAATCACTGAGTTGGAAAATAAGTATATTATATGTCACATCATTAACCAACCACAAGATACTTAGATAAAAAAATGTAGTATATTTTAAAATTAAGATATCGAAATCATAAATTTAGAAATATGAAAATTAAAATTATTAATAAAACAAAATCAAAAAATCAAAAATACATTTAAAACTAATATATATTTATAAGATTTAAAAATAAAACTATTTTACAATAACATATAATAAAAATTTATTATTTTGTCACACCACCTTACTTTTGTAATGAAATTTTGAAGTGGTGGTATTTCATGGAAAAATTGTTTTCGCTAATAAGACACTAATATTGTTTTACACTGTTTATATGTTTATATATGTCCATTAAACTCATATTTATATGTCCACCAAAAACCGTATATTTATAATTATTAGATACACAATTAATTGAAAAATAATAAAAACATTACACACAAAATTGTAGATAAGCTAGCTTTGAGTATGTTTGTATTTTGCGACCAAATATGGCTTCAAATTTTGAAGGGTACTTAAAAAATATATAAGTAAAACTTATATGTTGAAAATGGAGGAACCCAGTGTTAAGTTATTTAAAAAGGAATATTATGATAAAAAAATTATACGAGTAGACGAAATTGAATGTTAAGTCTAGTGGAGTCTATCATTTATACATTTTGTAGATCCAAGCAAATGACTCAGTAATAATATATTTGAGCAATATAACATAGGAAGAGATATTTTATTTTTGTTTAATACCGAAAGATTTGTGTCATTCTTCGATAAAGATAAAATTATGTCGCAAACATTTTTAAATTTATTTAAAAAATAATAAAAAAGATTTTAATAGTTGAATCAAAATTAAATTTCGTGATATATACTTAAATTTATTATATATCAACTATCTCATTTATTGTTGTATTTGGTAAGAGAATTTTTTTCTAAATTAAAGCTGTTCAAATTTGAGTAAAATTATTCACACAATCTCTTAACTTAATTTAAAATAACGACTTAATTATTTAACTTTTTTCTCAATTTATTCTTTATGTTTTAAAATATTAATATTTTTATTCTTTTTATGAAATATGTTCCACTCTTATTAAAAAATTATAAATTTATAAAATTCATCTTCTTTTTAAAAAAAATCAAGATCTTCGTCAAACCTAAAATCTAAATCTTAACAAAACTTACATTTTTATTTCCATCAACTACAATATTCAAATTCCAACAAACAACAACAACTACAAAAAGTTGGATCTCGTAGAGGTGTGTTAATAGAGAAAAGTGTGGGAAAAATAAAGGGTTGAATTTTTGAAGTTACATAATCACTTCGCAATATAGGTTCAAATTTTAAATACTTTTGTGGTATAAAAGATTAAAATTAAAAGGAGACAAATATCATGTCTAGATCTTAGACTTAGATCAAAAAATTTAAACCATAAAGAAGTTTTACCCAAACATCATATTCCCAAAACTTATTTATTTGAGTTTTTTAATTAGGATTTAATATTATTGTTATTGGAGATGAAAATTTAAGATTGTTTGGACTCTGAATTTGATGAAGATCTTAATTTCTTTGAAGATGATGAAATTGTAGATTATTTTTTATCATAGAAATAATAGATTATATTCAAAAGAATACACGTGTTAACATTTTAAAGCATAATTAAAGACGAAATCAAGAAGAAAAATTAAGAATTAAATTGTAATTTGAAATTAAGTTAAAGATACCGCTAAAATAATTTTGTCTAAAATTTACTTGTGACCTATTGTATAGGAAATAGATTAAATACTCATTTATATTTAATATAACTAAAAAAATTAGTAGAAACTCAGAAAAAAATAATAATTATATTAGAAACATAAAAATAAATAATTAATTTAATATTGTAATAAAAAACTGATTACTTTTATATACAATTTGTTTGATATAATTGGAATATAAAGTTGATATATATAGATAGTTAACTGGTCATGAAAAAAAAATACAGATTTAACTTTGGTTAGTTAACTAGGTTTATTTTTCATGAAAGTTAACTAGGTGTTTTTCTTTTTCGGTGAATCAAATAAAAAATTCTTAGAAGAAGTCATATGTGAGTTAAAAGAACAATCGGTCATTTTTTACAATATTTGTCTCTTTTATTTTCAATACAAAATCTCAATTTTTTTATTTTTGATAAAATACGAAATCTCAATCTTTAATTTAATTATTCCATAAATTAATTTTATGGTATAATTATATGTTTTTAGGACTATCTTCGTACTTTTAGGACAATCGAGCAAATATTTTTTTTGGCAGAACACATTATATGTTTTGTTGAAGAAGAAAACGGAGGTATCAAAATTAAAATAGTTGTCCATAAAAAAAAAAACTACAACTCTATTAGTAATTAGTAATAATATCACTTGGATTTAATAGGATTAAATACAAGAGAGACCATTAATGATATTATAATTGAGATATTTTAGAATCCAATCTAATATTAATTTTGCACAAAAATAGGATATTTTAATTGAGAATAGAATAAATCGGATTTTAATGAATTAGACTTTCAATAAATCAGAATTTAATGAACTAAATACAACTGATCTATTAGTAATTAGTAATAACATCACTTGGATTTAATAGGATTAAATACAAGAGACCATTAATGATATTGTAATTGAGATATTTTAGAATCCAATCTAATATTGATTTTGCACAAAAATAGGATATTGTAATTGAGAATAGAATAAATCATAATTTAAGGAACTAGACTTTCAATAAATCTACTTGTAGAAGATAACATATTTTCTTTAAATTGATTTATTCAAAAACAAAATCTTTTTTAAAAAGATAATTTTTGGATTTTGATTTCCATAAAACTCTTCTATAAATACACTATTGGAATGAAAAATTTTAATCACAACACTATTGAAAGAGAAAAGAAAGTTTGATGGAGAAGAAAACAATGTTGCAAGATATAGATGCTATGATGGAAAAGAAAAAGAGCATTCCTTTCAACCCTAAAGTTAATTTCGGTTTGAATATACTTTTAGCTCAAGTTGCTCCACATTTCTACACCAATGAAGAGTTATCACAAATTGAAGAACTATATCAAAGTGTTTTCCAAGAAACAAAGTCACCTCTTATTTCACAAACACTATGAAAAAAGAGAAAGTGGATAATAACAAGAAGAGGCATTCTTCAAGTAATGAAGGTAGCATGTCTTGTGGAGAAAGAAGAGTGAAACCAAAGACCATAAAGGAAAAAGAATCATCACAATCACCAAAATTGTCTATCCATGTCAAGGACAAGATCACAAAGTTGAATGGTACTAATGTAAGATATGTTATGTGCAAGAAGTTGTTTAAAACAGATCTCAACATAAATAACAATCGTCTTTCAATGCCACTTAAAAAAATCAAATGTGATTTTCTTACTGAGATAGAGAAGAAGATATTAGATACAAAGGAAGAAGATAAACCTCTTGGATTTGAAGTGATTGTGTTGGATCCTTCGTTTAGAGAATTCACTATGTATTTGAAATTGTGGAAGATGCCCAAAAAGTCGAAGATGCACTCGACTAGTGTTTATAATCTTATTAAGAATTGGAGGTTTCTTGTGTCGCAAAACAATTTGAAAGAGGATCAAAAACTCAACATTTGGTCATTTAGGGTCAATGACAAGTTACGCTTCTTACTCGACTATCAGAATTCTTAGTTATTAGTAGGATTTTTAGTTTTCTGGTTGTTATTATTGTTTTCTTACGATTATCCAAACAAAAATGTTAATTCTTTCATCGTGATAAATTTAAGTTTTTTTATTTGTGAATGATTTTTTCTAACATTGGTCACATGCTACCGTGAATAAAAAATAATATTAAATGGTATTTCTTATATTTTATTGTTGAACTTCCTCTGGTCCACTTATAAAATTATTTTATTTTCTCTTTTCACAATTTGCAGTTAATAACAAAATTATAATAGTTGAGTAAAAAAATAATAATTATAATGATATTCAATCAAAAATTATTAGACTTAAACTATTGTTTATGTAAATAAATATAGGAAAACAAATCTATCACTAATTATTAAACACATAAGTAAACATATAAGTAATTAAGACTCTTGTAAAATTTTATTGTCAATTTTTATAAAACTATTTTTTAGTTACAAGATCTATTAATTAATTTTTTCAAAACTACCCCTAATTAAATGGGGTTATTAGATCTCACTCCCAAATAAAAATTATGTATGTGTATAGTTTTAGACTTCTTCAAATATGTACATGCTAATAGGTAAAAGTGAAAAACCAACGAGTCAAAATCATTAATTGTGGCATGATTACGTATATTAATTAAGTTGTCAATATACATAATTGAATTGGAACACCTAATAGCTATGTTGAACTCTTTACTTAATTGTGGCATGATTACATTATGATTTTTTTATATTCTATCTCCAGTCTTTCTTTATTTTTTATCTCCAAGTGAATGAACCTAATTTAGTGATATCGTTTTTACTATATTTTCATATATTATTTGTTACAAAAATCATTCAAAAATTTTAATATCATATAATTTGGTTCAACTTGGATTGCGAATTATTTTCTCAAATATCTATCCAAAAAAAAAATCTCTCTCAAAAAAATATATTTGAACAATTTCTTTTTTGTTGAGGAAATTAATATGAACAAATTTGGTTAAATATATGTTTGGATCTATTTTAGAAAGTCATATTTTGCGTTTCAAAACCTGTTTCACCGAATTTGTTTGGAAGTTATCTATTATAGTTTACGAATTCGCGTATAAAATTATTTTATGAAAGAAAAAGAAGATCATATTTCATAAATATACATTTGAATCTTTATTATCTGATACCATAAATTACAAGAGTATAAGCTCATATATATAGGAGCTGGCGCGAGCTAATGTGCTAACTAACAACTCATAAGCCTCAACTAACTTATAACTAACTCTAAAATAAAGAAAAGTAGTTACATTTAATTACACTTAAAGAGAATAAAATTAAAAATATTTCAAATAGGACAGGAGGTGGTGTAGATTCCACCAACAAATCAAACACACGCTAAGTAATTTTTTGATGGATGATTCAATTTTACCAACATATATTAAATATTTATATTTTCAAATAACATATTATAAGTTAAATAATATCAAAATATATATAACATATCATATAATAAAAATTAGCATTACCAAATATGAAATATAAATTATGTATGAAAATATATGATATAGAAAAAATATATTTTATTTATGTTAAAACTAATAAATATTATTTAACAAACTACAAAAAACAAAAAATAATATATCTTCAAGATAAGATGCATTTTTAAAAATAATGAAAATAATTTTTTAACATTTTTCGTTGTTTTTTGAATAAAAACCGAATTATCATCCAATACTTTTTACCCTTATTTGATCTTAACAAAACCTTTATGTTGAAGATAATGTAAATAAAAAGAACCACGAGTACACAAGTAAATCCTACTGATGGACCCTTATTTGATCTAACAAAACCTATATGTTGAGAGTGACTTCTAAATTACACAACTTTTGAGATAGAAAATTAATGCACAACCACAAACGAAACAAACTATGGATGTATGTTTGTTCCATGTTAAAAGTTATTAAAAACTTCAACTAAAAAAGATGTTGTAATTTTACCTCATAATTGCAGATACAGATATGAAAGTATACATACTTCACATTTTCATCAGTCTGGAAATTGCAGATACAGATATGAAAGTATACATACTTCACATTTTCATCAGTCAGGAACTGTTGCAACATTGCTCTGCCTTAGTTCAATTGAGCCTCACAAATTTGTAAAAGCAAACAAGATAACTTATTAAGAGGATTGTACTATAGGGAAAGATTCAATAAAAAATAAAATATCAGTCAGCATGCAAAGCAACTGATCAAAATTCAGACCAACATGATACTTACAGATAAAAGAATATGATACTCAAAATAATGACTTCCAAAAATCCTCCTCAACAGACCAATCAACCATTCCCTTTCCAACCAAATTCTAATTTCTATAATCCATGTTAATCACACCCTTCCCATATCTCAAAATCATAACTAAACCAATATTCATAGCAATTTATAGACAGAGACTCTTAATCCCTAAGGTTAAGCAGGAGGAGGAGGAGGAGATGGCGTTGTCTGTGCTGGAGCAGGCTGACTACCCCCACTGCCGCCACTATCGCTGTTTTTCCATGGTTTCACAGTGAAGAGGACCACTAACAAGACGATGATCAGAATAAGTATAATACAATAACAGGTCCATTTCCTTGTGTTTCTCTGGTGCTTCCTTGCAGTCTGTAACTGCTCAGCTCCATTGTGGACAAATGAGCTCGCCCTCGCTACATGGCTCTCGATATTATCCAATTGCTCACCTTGAAATTGTACCATGACTGTCATGTCGAGAAACACTTGGTGCAACTCCAGTAGACTCTTCTCCAAATCTTTCACAGCATCATGTCTCTCTTGAATCTCATTGATGGTGTCCAGAATTCTTCCCCTGCCTTGTTCTTGAATGGCTTTCTGAAGAAAGGTCTCACTCTCACCTGCATAAAAAGGATACTCACATCAAATCAGATCAATAAATTTTTGAATGAAAACTCTAAATCACTAGAAACATACACTTCACCAACCCAACAAACAACAAGCTATCTTCAAAAGTGTTTCACTTCACATACTAAAATCTTGGAAGACAATTTTTTAGTGTTAAACCCACATGTATCATGCCACTGTAGGCTATTCGAGGGCTGACAGAGGGTAGCACGAAAACAGATTCTCTGCGGTCAGAGATTCCATAAATTCACGGGGTCAGCAGTTTGACACTTTCTTTTAGTGTTAAATCCAGATGTCATGTGCCGCCGAAGGCTGTTTGAGGCTGACCAAGGGCAGGATGAAAACAGATTTGCTCCCGTCAAGGATGGCTGCATTCACTCACTCAGCAGTTCGACACCATCCAATTGATAGGACGGCTCAGACATTGAGCGAGCTTTTTAAATCTTTTTAGATTCCATTTACCAAGCTAGAAATTTGATCCCCCAATCTAAACGGACCGGTTTTAACTGCAGACTGGTGAATTTAAGGAATCTCTAACTAAATGGAATCCAAATTCAGGTAAAACCTCTCTCCAAGAGATTTAATTCTTACAGTGATCATACTAGTAACCTCACAAGAAAAATCATGTACACACTATCCTCACTTGCATATCAATAAACTAATTCTCCACCAATTCAGTTAAGTTCAATTTATTTTTCAATCCAAGCAGTGATGGAGGATTTGTTTTAACTAATGATTATCACCAAGTAAATAAATACACTAGAATTTGAAAACATCAATTTGCCACCTAATAAAATCTTATCAAGTTTTGTTAACTTCATTATTCTGTATTTCAATTCGATGCTAGATGTCAATAGATTCAAAAAATGACTTCACATTATTTAAAAGGTAATTTCAACATCAAATTATCATAAACACATTAAAAATAAATAAAACAAAATTATTTAATTAATGAAAAGATGTTGACATATTATTACCCGTGGAGATTAATAGATCAAGCGTCTTATCGTCAGGATTCTCGCCTGTAACGGTAAAGTAACGTCGTTGAACAGTCTCTCTATATTCAGAAGAAATAAGTTCACGGAGACGGTTAAAAGTATCCATAGAATCCTTAAGTTTCTTCTTCAAACCATTAACCACAGAGCTTCTGGTTCGGTCCGACGACGAACCCGGTCCACAACCAGGCAAATTCCGGTTCGCAGCATTAGATCGTTCCAAAGCCTCAAGTTTAAGTTTCACCATCTTCGCTTTTTTTAAAGCCACCGAAACGTCGTCGTCCATACGAGAACGAAGTTCCTTCACGCTTTTCGCGTCGTGAATCGTTTTGCTCTGTTCGTGGCTTTTTTCGAGTCGGTTAGAAATTCCTTCGAGTTCTTTTAGATCGTCTTTTACACCTTCTACGTCGTCGAAGAATTTGTCGAGGTTGACTCTTCCTCCGGTTGAGTTAGCTCCGGTGTCGGACATCTCGATGACGTGGTGGCGGTCCGGTGAGGTTTCTTCGCTTCGGAAGCGAGAGAATGAGCCGGAGAATAAGTTGTTCATTTTTTTTTTTTTTAGATTCAATTATAAATTCAATAATGATCCAAAAATATGATTAAGAAAGGGAAGAAGATAAAAGAGAGAGTAATTGGTTGGTATTTAAGTAGTATTAGTGAGAATAAAGAGAAGAAGACATGGAAGTCAATGGAGGTTTAAGAGAGAGAGAGAGAGAATAGTAGCGCGTGGCGTGTGCTGGCGGGTGTTTAAAGAAGAAACTTCGTATGACTGACTATGAGATGGAGATGTTGAAAACTGTTAAACTGAAGGACAGAAGCGCGTTGATTGGTTTTATTGATGATTTTTACAAATTTATAGTACTAGTTAAGTTTGTGTTGTGTGCTATAAAGTATGAAGTATGAAACAATTTGTTACTTTCTTTTTTGCTTAAGCGTAAAGTGAGCTTTCTAAACGCGGGTTAATAAGCCAAGGAAAATCTCCTTTTAAGGAAAGATTATTAGTCGATATATATAGTTCGCTAAATCTAAATTTCATTCAGTTTTGACTATCACCTCTATTTCTTTTAATGTTATATTTTTTAAATAAAAAATTATATTTAATTAAGAGTTTATATCACATAGATTATGGCGTAAAATTTTATACAAATTTAAAATTATTTAATATAATATTGAAAGTTATAAAAATTAATATTTTATACGATAAAGTGAATAAAACATTAATTAATTATAGTGAAATTTTTCCATCTCTTCTAAAATAAAATAAAAAACTGAATAAGACATTAATTTGATCTACTTCCTCCGATTTTGTATTAAAGAAAAAAAATGAAATACACGTATTAAAGAATATAAATACATTAATCATGACATCCAAAATAGGAGTAAAAACATTTAAATTAAACGAAGGGTATTATGAGAAAAAAAATATTTTATATAGTAAAGATCGTTGAAAGTTATTTATATTTTAGACTATGAAAGACTAATTTT
>JBBPBQ010020324.1:25229784-25267487 GCA_037974755.1 Cicer yamashitae | reverse complement strand
TATTTATAATAATCATAAATGATAATAATTTAATAAGTGTTATTATCTTTCTTTCATTTATATATTTTTTTTTAAATTGTGTTTAAGGATCAAATAAGTTGATTAAGTGACTAATCAACTTTTATATATAAATATTTTAGGGACATTAATACTAAAATCTTTCTAAATATTGTTGCTTACTTATTTTGATAAAATTATATTAAGTGATCTAACCCATTGAAAATACTATATATGATTATAATAGTATTAGGTGTCTAAACTATTGAAACTCTACAATTGATAGTATTTTAATATGACATGTTATAACTTTCATGAATATTATGATAGTGACGATGACTATTCAATGCATTTTTGATAGTAGAATGTTTATAAATATAAGTTGTTGGTTCTTGAATTTCTCACCCAATTTTTATTTTCTGATACATCATTTATAATGAGAGAGTGAAAACTTAAAAGAACAAAAAACAAAAAGAATTTGAAGCTTTTCCTTTTCCTTTTTAACAATTGTTAAAGGTAGTTCTTGAGTTTAATATATTCTACATTTGGTGAATAGAGTTTAATTTTGATTTTATGAACTTAATGAGATGCTAGAATGAGGATGACGAAGGTGAAAATGAGCGAAAAAAGATTTTTAGTCGTGATTTTGACAAAGTTTAGTTTGGGAAGAAAGGAGAGAATGGTTCAAATGGGTGAGAGAGACTATCTATTTATAGTTGCAAATTTTGCATATTTCACTTAACGAAATTAAACTCGCTTAGCAAATTTGGGTGTCATTTGCTTACGCAGTGTTGACAAGCTAACACTCCCTAGACTAACACTTAGCAATGCATGCCCCGCTCCTGGTACGAGATACCCATTCACTCTCGCTTAGAGAAATTATTTACACTAAGTGAATCTTAGCATCGTTCCAAGTTATTTTGGCTCACTTAGCGAAACAAACATACTGACTCAGACTTCATTTTTTGCTTACTTGTCGAACAAGTATGATTCTTTATATGTATTTTTAGACCCCAAATTCCCGTCTATCCAATATAAAAATTGTCCTAAATTATCATACGAGTGTAACAATACCCTAAACCCTAACATGAAAGTTAGTTTCATGGAAAATGGAGTTTTATAGTAAGCATAAAGTGTGTTCTTTTTCTTTTCAAATACATGTTTGCAATGTTAATGTTTGATAGTGCATTAGCACAATACCTCCATTCTAGGAATATATATATATATATACCACCCGTGACCCCTTAACTTTATTTCAGTTAACGATTTAGTTCTTTATTTTTTTTTTTTCCCGATTTGGTCCTTTATGTTTTTAAATAATTTCAGCGTTACCCTTTAAGTGGGATTCCGTTAAGAAAAAGTTAAAAAATCCCTCATCCGTTTTTAGAAAAAGTTACCCTTTATGTTTTGGAAATATTTCAAAAAAAATGTTCAAAGTTTGTTCTAAGTTTGGTAGTATGATTGATTCGTTAAAACTGAAGCTACGAGGTATTTATACTCCATAGACATTACTTCAGATCATTGACAATCGTTCCTAGAGGTTTGATGAACATATGCAATGATCTAGATAAGGGATTTTTTAACTTTTTCTTAACGGAATCCCAATTAAAGGGTAACGCTGAAATTATTTAAAAACATAAAGGATCAAATCGAAAAGAAAAAAAAGATAAAGGAATATATATATATGGCAACACAGTTTATTTTAATTTTCAAATACATGCTTGCAAAGCTGATGTAGAAAAAGTAAATGTTGCAAAGAGTTTTAATTCACATAACTTGAATAACACAATTTTTTAACTTATAAATTACTTCATAAAGTTACAATCAGAATGCACATTAATAACTTTATAAAGTTACAACCAACCACACAACTACTTTAAAACAAATTTGAAGAACACAAAACTTACCCAAACAATCCATAAACACACATATATAAAACATTTATTGTCTTCCTAAAATTACATACTTCCAATACACATTTTGGATTTGACACTACATTTCAATGTCATATAAAGATTCAACATTAGTGACAAAATCAAAAAATAAAAAATAAAATTTTCAGTCAATCTCTCAACATTTAGCTTTCTTTTGATATTAGTATTCTTCTTCTTTGTTTCTTCCAAAACTTTGATGGAAAGTACAATGAAATTAACTACATCTTTGTTACCACCGCTTTGAATTTCTTCCATATCTTTATATCTTCCATCTACACATTACAAATAATAATATTCGTAATGGAAAATGCAATATTCACATTAGAATCAATAAAACAACCTTAATATCAAATGTTAAGATTACATACCATCCAAAACGAACACCTCCAAAAAAAATTCACTTTGTGCACACTATGCTTGATAACAAACAATATTGTTTGAGCCCCGCAGTCACACTTTTTCCCCCGCGGCATGGGAGCTTTCCCTTTAAATTTATTAGAGCATCTCCAACTGTGAACTTAATATGAGTTCATTAAATGGAGTCCACCGTGCCACATCATCTCCAAACAACTCATTCATTTTTTACTCCAATAAGGGCCTACTGTACCACAAACAAAATCATATTAGGTCCCACAACTTTAATTTATACATTAATATTTTAATTATATTTAATTTTATTATAACTTAAAATATTAATTTAAATATTTCAATTAATATTATTATACATTATTTTAATTTAAATTTAAAATAATATTGAACTTAAAATTTTTATAACCATAATAAAAATTAAATGTTAAAATACATGACGTAAATAATTAAAAATGATAAAAGTAAATAATAATAATAGGGTAACGGTCATAAATTTATTATTATTAATAAAATAATAAAAAGGTAACGGATATAAATTTATTATTATTAATAAATTAATAAAAAAGGTAACAGTTATATGAAAGTACCGTTCCTTCTTGAGAGTACCGTGATTACAGTTTGACACAACTCCAACGGTGAACTCTCAAAAAACTCACTTTTACGTCACTCCACGCTGGCGGACGAACCTATTTTACTCCCGTTGTAGATGCTCTTATTTCTTATTCTTTGTATGTTAATGGCACGAAGATGAAGGAGGATGACGGGGGTGTCATGTGTTTCAGAGGAAGAAAAAGGAGGGAGTACTACGAGTTTCAAAGGAAGCTGATAAACAAAGAAAATGGAGCGCCACAGTTGGATATTGATAAAAATTAGTTTCTATTCATAGATTTAAGTTTCCTTAAATCCTAAATCTCAATCTTGTTAACAATTACTCTCTCGAGAATGAAATATAAGCAAAAAGAGTAGTTGAAAAATTGATGTGTTTGGATTAAATTCTTAACCAAATACATTGATCAACCATATGCATATAAGTCAAAATCGCATCCAACTCTATTGATCACCCATTTCATCCACAATTTAGTACTCATACTTGGTCACGAGGAAAAACATATCTAGGTTAATTTCAAAACTCAAAAGTATAAGCTTTAGTAAAAATAATATTTTACCTTAACTAGCACAATGCTGAAACCATACCATTATTTACCATCCATGTCCTACAATACATGACACGAATAAACATCATGGATACGCGAAATAATTTGTACCCAAACATATATCAAAAGTCACAATCCAGCTTGTAGTTTACTCCAAACAGCTCCTCTAAGTACATTTCAAGGCAAATTTCAAATATGAAACAGCCATTCTAAAATCACATTTAGCATACAACCACCACCATTATCTAATTCATTGGCACAACTTCAGACATATCATAGATTATTAAAACAAATTTCAATCAATCAAGGAAACTTGCTAAAAATAGGTAAGTATTATTCTATTTTCACTTTCATGAGTACAACTCATTCTTTTTCTATGTGAAGTACTCTTAAATTAATTTTCTCTAAGAGATTACCTCGAGTTTATACCTCAATTATAAAACATCTAAACAATATTCTTAGTAACCTATAGTAGCATGAAATCATCATTCAAGGAATACACACATATATACATATGTTGTGCAAAGAAAAATACTTAGCGACAATTCCTTGCCCATCCAAATATATATATTTTTAAAACATAAATTCAAGAAAGTAATGGAAACATACAACACAAGAAGAAAATTAGAAAGATCAAGTAGAAAACAAACAAGTTATATACTTTAGACGTTGAAATCATACAAGCGAAGAAAAAAAATCTTTTTAGTGACTAATTAAAAGAAAATGATTTTAAAAGTTACGGAGGCTGCAAATAGCTAGATTGCAAGGTGACTTTTTAAAATTAGAATTTACAATGTTACAATATTTATCTCCGAATTTTACAAAACATGTATAAAGTTTTGAAAACCACTATTTCTTCTCTTATGTTACAATATTTCATGTCATATAGACTCAAGTTAATATAATCATATCAAATGAGAGATATCCGTATATAAGGTACTTACAAGTTGTTATCATTAAACATTTTAATCTTCATTACAATAGTGTGAGTTCTAGTTATCACAAGTTTTAAGTATTGATAACTCGAATGTCAACTACCATTATGTCATTAGTCATAATAGAGCATAAATACAAAGTGTAAATAATATGGTTATTTTACATTAAAAAATGTTACATGCCTGAGTTGAAACGTGTCATCTGCTAATCAACATTATCAACACTGAAAATACATACCAAATACCTAATCAACACGCCTGAGTTGAAACTCTTTGTAATAGAGTTTAATTTTGAGCATTATTAGTGTTGAAAAAATTACACTATCAATCAAATACAATAAATTAAATTAGTTATTTTTATAACGAGCTCTAATTTTTTGTTAGCTAGAAATACTATTTCACAAAGTAAGTTTTTTTTTTTATTAATCTCCTCATTGGGTCATAATTTTTTTTTCCACCAACACTATTGATATTAGGTGTACTTTGCATGCAACTACAGAGATTATGTGGAATTTTTTCAAATAATATATTTAAAGTAAATTAATATTTTGTATTAGATGTTTGCATTTTATGTTAAGTGACTGATAATATATAGGCCTAACTATATTTTTGGTTCCTACATATATGAGCCATTTGCTATCTTTCTTTGTAAGTTAAAATTATTTTTTTTTTATAGTAAATTAATATTTAATGTCAATTAATAACTAATCAAACAAGAAAATATGTAATTGGTGCCTGTTAATTAATTTGATGTTTGTGATGATCTCCTTGTTACCTTGACATGAGTTTACACACTAGGAAATATGTAACTACCACCGTCGCAATATGTGATGAGTTGTATGCAGTCGTTCGAACAAAATGATTCGCATGAGTAGATATGTGTGTAATGAACATCGTATTTGATTGATTATATTTTTGGTTTTGAGCTATTTTTCCAGATCAAACAAGAGGTCTTTGGGGTTACACATTATTTGATGTTTTGTTTTGGGCCTATTAATTTTTCAAAATAGAATCACCAAATACATTATAGCTTATTTTTTAGGAAGCTATTTTTAGTTCAATTATAAAATACACTTGAAAACTACATGAATTATTATTAATTTTATTCGATTGATACTTTTTGCCATTAGAAATTATTTAAATTTAATTTATTTTAATATTTATGATTATAATCATAAATTAAATTTTCAAAATTTTCTACCGAATCTATTCTTTTTTTTTTTGGATAACATTATCATTCTCCCTTTAAATATAAGATTACAAAATAAAACAAAAAAACAAGATTATAAATATTATGATATTCACATAATGTACATACCATCTAATACACAATAAATTTAACATTAAAATATAATCTCAATGATTATGTTATAATATGATACAATTTTTTTTTCACAAATTAAATTTAATCAAAATTTAAATCGAATTATTTTTTCAGACGAAAACCTAACATGTGTTTTGACAATATATAATGAATGATTGAATCAAGCAATTTTATAAAAATTTAATAAATTGATTTAAATAATTATATGTATCCCATGTTTGGCATTGTTTTAAACCTTCACATGTGCAAGTGCATCAAAAAAGCATTGTTTTAAAAAGTGAAAAAAATTATAGACTTAATGTGAAGATATTATAATTTTGTAGAAATTAAAAACTATATAGAAATAACAAAATTTCTAAATTTCATTAACTATTATATTTATAGTTATATATAGAAAAATATACCATGAAATATTTTATGTTTCGCGAAAGTAATAATTTGATTATTTATAATTTTTTAACACAAAATCTTTTAAGTTTAGTTTAGTTTTTGCTTAGATCATTTAAGCTTTTTATTTTCCCGATTTAGTCCTTTAAATTGCATTATGTTTACATTGTTAGTTTTTTGTCTCACTTTAAACACCGACCAATGCAATTGAAAACATTTTATCATTAAAAATAATACTAAATATTGCGACAATAACTAATTCATACTAATCATTTAGAAAACAACTATCAAACCTTATTAAATATCTATATTTCTTGTAAAATATTTTGAATAATCAATTTATCACGCTCTTTAAATTAAAACTTTAAGACTAATTTAAGAAGTACAAGTGCAATTAAATATAACTTAAAATTAATAATAAAAAATATAATTTAAATGTCTAAATTAAAAAATAAAAAATTTAAAAATCTACACTATACTTAAATAACTTAAGTGTTAAAAAATAAAATAAATATCAAACAATTATTTTTGTAAAACATAAATTTTATGGGAATGTATTTTGCCTATGCTCACCACGTTGCAAATCACACTAGCGAAGTGCGTCGAAACTCAACCAAAACACGTTTACTATGTTCCACTCTCCACTATCTCCTCTGCTATAAATGCCTTACTGGCTTCTCCGCAATACTTTTCACTCCCATCATCACTTCGCTTCCATACACCCGCACGCATCCAAGCTTTTTCCCTCCAACCTTAGAATCACCACCTCCGTAATGTCTTACCGCCCTAACTACCAAGGCGGCGGCCGCAGAGGTAGTTCCTCATCCTCCGGTCGCGGTGGTGGCCGTCGTGGAGGAGGCGGCGGCAGAGGTGGTGGACGCGGTGAGCAAAGATGGTGGGACCCTGTCTGGCGAGCTGAACGCCTTAAACAACAACAAGCACAGGTACATTTCAAATTTCATACAAATTTTCAAGTTTAAAACAAATTAATGATTTCACGTGTTTGAATGGTGAAATGGAAGTTCATTAGTGCTTTAAATTTTACTTTGACAAATTTCATTGTTAATAGTTAGGGTGTTATTTTTTATTTTGAAGTTGAAACCAAATGTTATGATTTCAAGTTTTTGAATGTTGAAATGGAAGTTCATTAGTGATTTGAATTGTAGTTTGATCAATTTCATTGTTAATAATTAGGGTTTTTATTTTTGTGTTATAGAAGGAAGTGCTTGATGAGAATGAATGGTGGGATAAGATAGAGAAGATGAAAAAAGGAGGGGAACAGGAGATGATTATAAAGCGTTACTTCAGCATTGCAGATCAGCAAACCCTAGCTGATATGGCTTATCAACACGAGCTTTACTTGTATGTTCATTTAAATGCTCTTAATTGCTTCTTCATTTCACTAGATAGTGAATTGAGACAATTTTTCGTATATATCTAGTGTTTTATGGGTTCATCATCAGTTTTACTCCTCTAATTTGAAGGGAAAATGATGAGTTGTTTATTTTTTTTAACTGGAAAATTAATCAATAATGGTTGAATTGAATTCATTATGATCATAATGTACATGCACATGTATAATAAACAATTCTGCTAGTTCATCTTAAAAAAAAAAAATTCTGCTAGTCGGAGAAGACTTTGTTGTTGATTATATTTCTTCATTGTTTGATTTGTTTGTCCTAATTCATAGTTTATGCTGATGTTTACTAAAAATAAAAAAGTAGTTATGTTATTTCTTATAATGAGTTCCCTGAATGATACCTCCAGGGCCTGGGAGTAATGTTTGATTTGATTCCACCTTCTAAAGTGTTTGGTTCTACTTTGCTGCGATGTTATTGTTACATATATATTCTGTTGGGTGAAGTAGGAGTGATCATATTCACTGTCTAGTTGGGGTCTTTCTGAGGATCAGCCTCGAACCAAACCATACTTCACGTTTGTGAACTTAACAAGCCAAGCCATGAGTTGTTTTGGACTGAACTTGGTTGTGTATCTGTAAAGTAGGTAACTCAAAATTATGTAACAGTAACACTAGTAGTATGTGTTATATAGATTTCTGTCAAATAGCGGCCATAGCATCAGCAGCACTATAGCTTAGGAGAATTGGAACAAATCTCTATTGTTTGCGATATGCTTTTTAGTACAATTAATTGTCAAATAGCTGCTATAGCGGCGTTATAGCACTACAACGTAGCATAATTTGAACAATCTGCTATTTTTTGTGATCCGCGATTGACCTTATGGTTGTCCCAATTTCTTGATATACTTTCCGCACAATAATAAACTACAACAACTATGTATGGAACAAAAGCTATCAGTCAACGACAATATGAATCATAGATAAGCAGTTGGCTTGATTTGTACTAACCGTGACAGAGGTTGTTTAAACTTCCTTCTTAAAATAATAATGTATTTTGACATAAAAATCCACTTCTAAAAGTTTGTAGGGTGTTCGTTTTAGCTTTTGAAAAAAATTGGATTTCTGATTATTTTGAAAGCTACTTTGAGTTGTTTCTGGAAAAAACTTGTAATTACAACTACTCTTTAAATTTTTTTAAAAAAAACACTTTTTATAATTGTAAGCATACCAGAAAAGCTTCTGCTTTATATAAAACTTCCAGAAAGTTAATTGCATTTGTGCACAATTTTAAAATCAATTGTTTTTAAACTTAAACAAACACACTCTGTTTCATTGACTGGGAAAAAATTTAATTGTCATGTGCACTGGGCCAAATTATACAGCAAACAAATTTATTTAAGAGCTTTACTTAGTTATGGCTCGGTTGTTTTTCACTTCCTTTGTGTGCATGTTGTCATATGCTGGCAGTATTAGGCTAGTGTCTAGATGGGCCATGCAACTGTATTGGGCTGCATAACTTTTTTGAGTTCTTGACAGCAACTGAATTTGTGAAAACAAAATCATTTCTGTCATTGCATGCAATACACACTCAGCATTTATTGATTCTGCTCGTCGACATCTTTAGCTTAATCTGATAATTATTTTGTTTCACATCTTAAATTCTTCATGACATGATTTTTACTTGCGCAAAGAAAGCCATGCATATAATAAGGGGAAGACTCTTGTTGTTAGCAAAGTTCCTTTGCCTGATTACCGTGCAGATCTTGATGAGCGTCATGGGTCAACACAAAAGGAGGTGAAATTTACCTACTACATTTCATTTCAATATACGAGTACCAATTTCTTGTTGAAAGTTTGCTAATATACTAATTTCGGTTTTCTGCAGATTAGAATGTCCACAGACATAGAGAGGAGAGTAGGAAATCTTTTAAATAGCTCACAGTCAACGGGGACAGCATCTGCTAGTTCGCCTTCTGTATCAACTGATATGGGACATAGACAATCCACTACTACTATAAAATCTGCTTCTTCACAGCAGGCTGATTATTCAAAGGAGAAACTCAGTGCTGCACTCAAGGAAAAGCAGGAGCTGGTGCAGGTATTGAAGCATTTTGTAGGAAATTTTGACCATAAATCTAGTATCTTTTGTTTGCATCTATTTGACTGATTTATGCTGTATTTTAAACTTACGATGGGTTGGAAATGTGCAGGCAAGTGATAGTTTGAAGGAAATGAAATCATTTAGGGAGAAGCTTCCTGCATTTAAAATGAAGTCTGAGTTTCTAAAAGCTGTTCGTGAAAATCAGGTGTGGAGAGCTCAGAGCTATTAATCATTCATGAAAAAATGACTTATTTACCATAGTTTATTGACTTGATTCACGATGCTTCTAAGAAATTATATCTGTAGATCTCCATCCAAATTTAAAAGAGGACAAACTTTGTTGCTTGATTTTTAAGTGGAATTAATCGTCAGTATGATGCACAGACTGTTTGAACTTATTTTGGTACTTCGCTCATGGTCATTCTATGGTTCTAATTGTAGTTTTCATTCTAGAATAGAGTATAAACTGGTGTTTGTGCAGGTATTGGTAGTTTCAGGAGAGACAGGCTGTGGCAAAACAACACAGCTGCCACAATTCATTCTGGAAGAAGAAATATCATGTCTGCGTGGAGCTGACTGCAACATAATTTGTACTCAGCCTCGTCGTGTATCTGCAATTTCTGTTGCCGCTCGTATATCTTCTGAAAGGGGTGAAACTCTTGGCAAAACTGTTGGATATCACATCCGTCTTGAAGCTAAACGTTCTGCAGAAACACGCCTTCTTTTCTGCACCACTGGTGTATTACTTCGGCAGCTGGTAATATTAGATTCCCCTGTAACTGCCTATCTTGTTTTTAAGATTTTAATTTCCGCGTTCATAAAATTTTAAACTGGTATTGGAGAGTCTAATCTCACAACTTTACCTTTTGGGAGAGTTGGTGGTCAACATGTCATTGGAGCATCTATAATCAACTGGTCATGAAATCATTTCTTTCCATACCCATTGATCTAAATGAAAGTTGAATTTCAGTATAAGGCAGGGTAGACACTTGCATTATCAATGCATTGAGCCCATAAGGATCTTGTGTCAGGGTCGTGTACCTGTGTTCAGCATAAAATAAACCACGAGCCTTCACTTAATAGCTTCAGATAGTTGGTGATTAATTAACATTTTCCCTGCAGATTGTGGTAGTGATGCTTGTATAGATTTATTAGAATATAAAATTAAGTTCATACAGTGAGGAGGAGAGGATGAAGTAGTTATGTATTTACAAGATTAGATTAGTCTTACTAAATATCTATTTTAAATTTGAAAGAGGAAAAATATGAAGTTAAGAATATCGCAACCTGATATGGCATGTTTATATGTTCTTCACAAAAGCCAGTGGTGTTGTGTTCACTTTTCTCTTCTATCTTTGTTTTATGAATAGGTCCAAGATCCAGAGTTAACTGGTGTTAGTCATTTGCTGGTGGATGAAATTCATGAAAGAGGCATGAATGAAGACTTTTTAATTATAATTTTACGCGACCTTCTTCCTCGGCGTCCAGATTTGCGCCTCATTCTAATGAGTGCCACAATCAATGCTGATTTGTTCTCCAAATACTTTGGAAATGCCCCAACAATGCACATACCGGTATTGCTTTCTTCTTAAATTTCATGTTATTGAGTTCTATTTTTATTTATTATTTCAATGCAAATATTATTTCTTTTATATAATTTTTTTTTTGGACATATGTGCCAGGGATTTACTTTCCCTGTGGTGGAGCATTTCCTAGAAGATGTGTTGGAGAAAACTAGATATAGCATCAAGTCGGAGTTTGACAATTTTGAGGGGAACTCAAGGAGAAAAAGGAAACAACAAGATTCTAAGAAGGATCCTTTGACCGAAATGTTTGAGGCATGTATACTTGATATATGAATCCATGCATTTATGGTATTTGTGATTTATAAGATTAAGATACTTTGATCTATGGACTCTTTTATTTTCACCACCTGTTATTTTTTGAGAGTTTCTGTTTTTGTGCTGCTGCCTACTAATGTTACTAGAGAGCTCAACCCTCGCCATCGTTTTTTCGAAAGTCCCTTGCCATCGTTTTTTCGAAAGTCCCTTGCCATCATTTATATATAAATATGAATAATGCTTGCACATCTCTATGTTATTGCAGGACCTTGATGTAGATACTCATTACAAAAATTACAGCTTGGCTGTTAGAAAATCTCTTGAAGCTTGGTCAGGTTCACAAATTGATTTGGGTCTGGTATGTATGTGCACCATTTATTTATTTGCAAATGCCAGATGAATCTGTATTTTATGAATTAGGGGTATTGGCTATTTGCCAAGTCTCTTAGCTCAACGAGTAATCATCCGGTCAAAAAGCATCAGAGGCTTTATTCTTTTATCTGCACCTAGTGCAGAAGTCTCTGTTGAAACTAAGTATTTGTAAGAAATTGATTGTGTGTTTGTACTCATAGATAATCTGATTTAAACAATCAGTGCATTGAGTATAGGAGCTAATGATGGACTGATTATAGAGCTAATGATGAACTGATTATAGAGCTGATTAATAGCTACTGTTGAAGTTATGGGCTTGTTTGACGGCCATGATAGAATAAGGATATATAGAATAAGATAGTTGGATAAGAGTAGGAAAGGATGAGTCTCAGTAGATCGTATCCTATCCGAAATTTGACAGGGTATCAAATAATCCACTAGAGTATCAAGTTATTATCCTATTCTGTATTTGAGGTGGATATGCTAATGAAACTAAGATATTATTCACATCCTCTAAACAAACTACAGTAGTTTAATATTCTAATTTGTTTTAGATATGCTAATGAATCAAGATTAGCATTCTAACATTTTGCTATTTGGCTTTCCTCTTTGTCAACGAATTGTGCTCTGTATGTTCACGGTTGCAATGGTTGTTTCATTTCTTACTATCTTCCTTACTCATGTGGTTCTATGCCTTTAATGATGTTTTCTATATGTTTGTTTCATTTTGATTACTATGATGTTTCAGGTAGAAGCAACAATTGAGCATATATGTCGGAATGAAGGTGGTGGAGCAATTCTTGTATTTCTTACTGGCTGGGATGAAATTTCTAAGCTACTTGACAAACTTGAGGGAAATAATTTACTTGGAAACCGTAGCAAGTTCTTAATCCTTCCAATACATGGTTCAATGCCTACCATCGATCAATGTGAAATATTTGACCGTCCTCCCCCTAACAAAAGGCAAGCATGTTTCTTTTGCTAATTTTGTCATAGACAGATTTTTGTCGTGATAATATGCTTGGAGAAGTTTGTGAGGAATTTATGTGAATATTGCTTTGGCGTATATATAAACATGTTGATCCTCAAAGGGGAACTTGTGAAAACTGGTTAATCAAATTTACTTGACTATATTTTCTGGAATTTTTCCTGTATATATCGAACTACTGCTTGGTGCTTGCTTTCGAAAACTCCAAAGTAGTCTAGCAAGTTGAGCAAGTTAGCCTCCAATGCAAAGCATTTATTTTTATTTATCAAAAACTTGGTTGGCAAGAACACAAAGGTCTCAATTTTACCTGTCTATGATATATAATAATTTAGAAGAAGGCTGCAATATTTCCGGCTTGTTTAATTATATATATCTGATGCTTAGTATTTCTGGCCATTGATTGTTGATTTTTAGAATTTAATGGCTAGTTTATGAAATTCTGAAGATGATAACTTCTACAGTAAGATTGTTCCAGAAATCCTTTCTTCAAAAGGTGTTATGAACCAGAGAATTGAAATGAAAGAAAAACATTTATTATTATTGAAAACTGAAAGAAAATATTGTAAAGAAATCCCCCCAATGGTTTCTCCTTCACAAAGGAGCTCTCAGTCAGAATATCAAAAGTACCCGCACCTCAGATTGCTAATGCTATATCAAAAGGAGTTCGCCCAATGGATTATATTACTCATAGGCAGTCAAATTCTTACATGTCAGGATTCCCTTCAGCACCAGCAATCTATTTCTGGTTCCTCTTGCTCCATCTGATTGAAACATAATTGTGTCTTTCCTAGAGATTAAATGGCGCTAACTCACCTTGTCTCCTACAATTCTTTGATTTGTAAAAACATCCATAGCAGCGTCGCAGCCACCCTAAGGGATCTTTGCTGCCATCGTAAGTGTGAAATCCATCTTGAGTATTGTTGAACAATGGATCCCCCTGACTGCAATTCACTTCTGTCTCCCGTACCTCATTTATTTCCTCAGTTACCACTGCCTGTTACTCCCAAGTTCTCTTCGTCGATTTGTTGTGACCCCCTTGGCCATAGAACTTAATCACATGCCTAGACATAGAAGATTCCTTCTTTCTACCTATAGAGAAAAGAAGAAACTGACTCGACCTTTGAATCTTGAAAGATCCCCTCCTAAACTCTAACCCCTAATTAAAACAGATTTCTCTGAATTCTTAATTAAGTTTTGAATATTTATTCCAATTCAAGTCTTCCTTTTTAAAAGCCTACAGATAAGAAAAGGATCCTAATTGATAACATCATAACTAACAATTATTCTAATTGATAAAATAAAAACTAGCACTTCATGAGAAGGGTTTTGTTACAGTCTTATCAAGACAAATAAATTCAAATTTTAAAAAGATAAAGTAATCTTAATTAGCAAGAGGCTCATTGCATGGCTTGAATCTGTGACCTTAGTCACATAGTAACGATTCCAACCATTGCAACAAGGCTCTAATTCATTTGATCTAAGTCCAAACTCTTGGAAAACTCTTATATATATATATAAGAGTAAAGACTTGTGGTGTTTTTCTTACATGTTTATTTGAGTTTGGTATCATTTTAGCATCTACATTTTTTATTGTTGTTATTTTACCATTTACCATTGCAGAAAAATTGTGCTAGCGACAAATATTGCTGAGAGTAGCATCACCATAGATGATGTTGTGTATGTCATAGACTGTGGTAAAGCAAAGGAAACCAGCTATGATGCTCTAAATAAGCTTGCCTGCTTGTTGCCATCATGGATTTCAAAGGCTTCAGCACGTCAGGTATTGTTGAAGTTGCGGAACATAACTTTTTAGCTGCATAAGGTTTATTGCTCTCATTGAACATGTGACTCTTCGGAGGCTGAGCTTGTATTATATCTGATTCTTGTAGTTGCTGAATGATTAAATGTTGTCTTTGAGACTCTACTCCCCCACCCCCAAATCCAAATATAAAAGGCATGAACAGAGTATAAACATGGTACATTCTATGTTTTTCTTTTTTACTAACGAGCAGACTATTTCAGAGACGTGGTCGTGCTGGTCGAGTACAACCTGGAGTTTGTTATAGATTGTATCCAAAACTGATCCACGATGCTATGCCAGAGTATCAGTTACCTGAAATCCTACGAACACCTTTGCAAGAGTTGTGCCTGCACATTAAAAGCTTGCAGCTGGGAACTGTGGCATCATTTTTAGGAAAGGCACTTCAACCACCAGATCCTCTTGCTGTTCAAAATGCTATAGAACTTCTAAAGACAATTGGGGCATTAGATGACAAGGAGGAGCTTACTCCATTGGGTATACTGTGCCAAACATGCTTGTCTCCTAAAGCTATTTAGTTTAAGCTTTGGATGTTATCTGAGCTAATTTGATCTTTACAGGTCGGCATCTTTGTACTGTACCTTTGGACCCAAATATTGGGAAGATGCTTCTCATGGGCTCTATCTTTCAGTGCCTCAGTCCTGCCTTAACTATTGCTGCTGCTCTTGCTTACCGCAACCCATTTGTCCTACCTATAAACAGAAAAGAGGAAGCTGATGCAGCAAAAAGATCTTTTGCTGGCGACTCTTGCAGGTTAGTCATTGATTTTGTTTGAGAAAATGTTCTGTTCCGAGTGTTTGTTCAAATTTTACTTCATTAACCACACTTGTGTTTGCTTAATTATAAGTATATTTTTTATTCAGTGATCATATAGCCCTTCTTAAAGCTTTTGAAGGATGGAAGGAGGCAAAAAGTAGGGGGGGTGAAAAGGAATTTTGTTGGGAAAATTTCCTATCCCCAGTGACGTTGCGGTTGATTGATGATATGAGAATGCAATTTCTCAATTTATTATCCGACATTGGATTTGTTGACAAGTCAAAGGGTGTCAATGTAAGCCCTTGTCCTGTTTGTTTTTTCTTTTAAATTTTTAATTGAAGCACTTCTCCCCATATCCTCTCCCAATTTAGTTTCTCACTCTTAAATGAACTCTGGTTAAATTTTTTCCTATTGACTGATCATATTAGTCTGGACGCTTTTTCTGTTTACGTCTGAAAGTAGACATCTAAAGTTTATGTCTAAATTCTGAACAAGGGCATGGATGTTTATCAATCTTGATTTATATCTCTGCAGGCTTACAACCAGTACAGTCATGATTTGGAGATGGTTTGTGCAATTCTTTGTGCCGGGCTCTACCCTAATGTTGTGCAGTGCAAAAGAAGAGGAAAACGGATGGCGTTCTACACTAAAGAAGTTGGGAAGGTTGACATCCATCCCTCTTCTGTTAATGCTGGAGTTCATCTCTTCCCTCTGCCCTACTTGGTATATAGTGAAAAAGTGAAAACAACCAGCATCTATATTAGAGACTCTACCAACATTTCAGATTATGCCCTACTTCTATTTGGTGGTAATCTCGACCCTAGCAAAAATAGTGAGGGCATTGAGATGCTTGGAGGTTACCTTCATTTCTCTGCTTCAAAGAGTGTCATTGAGTTGATAATGGTAATTTCTCTCAATCTTTTTTCCAATCAAATCCCTGATGCTTTTCCTTTATACTCCCTGTCACATTTAGAATATTTTTTTAAATTATTTGTAACTTTAAAATATTAACACAACATTTATTTGCTGTTTCCAACAATACCCTCATTTAACTAAATAGTCCACATATAACTATTTTACTACTCTTAACCACTGTAGTTAATATAGGTGTTTTAGGGTATAAAAATTAACATAACTACTCTCTCTGGACTCAATTATTATAAGCATAAAAGTGCATGTGTTTATTGATCTTAAATATAAGCAAAAGTCAACTAATCTATCTACATTTTGGATTTTGCCTTTGCAAAAAAGAAACTAATCTATCCTCATTTAATGAAATTGTTTCAAAACTATCATTGCATTAATTCTTTAATGTTGTGGGAGTTGACCATAATAATTAGGGGTGAGTTAGTAATTGTATTCTTTTTTACATAAAATCAAGAAAATTAAATTCACTTAACTACCATCCTTAATAAGTGGGAAAAAAAAAAGAAGAAATTTTTGCTTATAATTGAAGGCGGAAAGAGTATCATCTTTTTATGAAGTGTGTATTTCTAAAATGATACTCATGTTTACTGGATATGCAGAAATTACGTGGGGAGCTTGACAAGCTTCTAAATAGAAAAATTGAAGAACCAGGGTTTGACATTTCTGGTGAAGGAAAAGGAGTGGTTGCTGCTGCTATTGAGTTGCTGCACAATCAAATCATGCGATAATTTATTTTTTCAGGGCTGACAGTTCTGTGTGCTGCCATTCGTTAGCTATTATAATTGGCACTAGATTTTGATGATTTTGCTAGTAGTTTTTATTAATCACTACCATTATTATTTGGAGTGTATATGTGCAACATCTATTCTATTTCTCTTTGGTAAAAAAGGACATACAGCACTCGACAAGTGAAGGAGAAAGAAGGATAGGATTACACATTTAGATTCTTTGGTAGCTACAGCATACACCAAAAGAAGGATAGGATTACACATTTAGATTCTTTGGTAGCTACAGCATACACCACACTATTTGATTTGCCTACTACTACTACTACTACTACTAAGTGTTAGGATCTAATTAACTATCTAATTTAAAAATTACTACACTTGTCTCATGAGTACAATTTAGATAATATACAGAGAGTATGAGTTGGAACTTAAAATACTATGCTCTTCTCTATACATTTAATATGTGTGAATTTCGTCGATAAAATAAAATAAATAAAATAAAAATCACTATATTTTATATGTTGGCAAAATAATAGGTAAATGAAGAATTGGACTCATTCAGTGAATAATATCAACTATTAATAAATAAGTTAATTATTGATATTATATAAATATATACGATTAATCATAGATAATTATAATATTAATTTTTAATTTTTTTATTTTATTAATTTTTTTTTTCTTTAAAAGAGTCAAATATGTAAATAATTGAAATACATGAATATTTGAAATATATATTTACATATCATATAGTTTTGGCTACTATTTTATAGATATTAATTTACAAATTTTGATTTTACATATTCTTAATATATTTAAGACTTAATAAATGCATCACGTAAACAAAAAAGAATAATTTAAGTTAGGCTTTTTAGCCCGACCTGGTTTAAAATAATTTTTAACCCGTAAAGCCTTCAAAAGTTATAAAAGCCTTATAAAATCGTATACTAACTTACTAAAATACAAAATTTAATTTGTATGTAAGAATTGAAGTGAATAGATCAATCAATATTATAAAATAATGATTTAAATATGTTTTATTTTAATTTTAGTTTATGTAATTTTTTATTTGATGTATACTTTGTAAATTCTAATAAGTTTTAAAAAAAAATTTATAAATTTTTTTTAATAAAAAATTGTAATATAATTAATTTTAGATAAAGTAATACATAATGACCGTATAAATATTATTAAATAGATAATATTTAATATTTAAAATTAAAATTTATTTTATTAACTCATTTATAAAAATCTTAGAAAATGGTATACTAATTTACTAAAAATATGAATTTGATTTTTAAGTTAGAAGTTGATGAAATCAATAGATGATTCGTTAATATTATAAAATAATTAATCATACTGATAAAATAACAGCCATTAATTTGATATATTCATTATTGATGTTATTCTTGCTCAGTAGACAAATCCCTAAAATACACCAACAAGTAATTCGCGAAAACAATTAAATCCTCGCTCTCTCTTCTTCACTAAAACCCTCGTCTCTCAAAATTCATCAAAGGTGCGTAGTATTCAATTCTCCCTTCGTCTTCATCCTCCGTGCGCTGTTGTAACTGCGACAATGGTGGAATCTCTCTTTGAAGATATCTTCAGGGTTGAGAAATTAAACCCTGACGATAAAAAATTGTTCGAAAAAGGTATCATTATAATTTTTTATTCTCTTACTCACATGATACTTTGTTCTTTCTATTTCATTCTAATAGTAACGCTTTTATGTGTTGTTGCTTTAAGTTAACCGAATCGAAGCCAGAAGCGAGAAATTCGATATGTTTATGCAACTAGACATCAATTCTGAGTTGTATCCTTTGAAGGCCGGACAGAAGTTTACTCTTGTCCTGGCTCCAACACTTAATCCAGATGGCACCCCAGACACTGGCTACTATAATCCGGTAATTTATCTATTAGTTTATTACTACGGCCTTAAATTGCGGTCACGGCTGTAGTTACAATGCATACCTTTATAGTGTGGTAAAATGCGGCGGGTGCAGCTTCAGTTGCATTTGCAGAGACCTCTAAAACCGTTATATTGTGCCCCAATTTAAAATTATAATAGTAGTATTGAATTTGTTTATAATTTAATACTTTTTTCAAGTTTACCCTTCTCATCATAGTATTTATGCTAGTTACAAAAAAAGTGTAATAATTAGGGATATTGTAGTGAAGAAATAGTTAATGCAGTTGAAAATTTGATGGGAGTGTCTATATTTAGGGACAGAGGATTCTTCATGCACAATTAATAGAGAGAACATATGTTAGTGAAATCCTCTGGGACACAACAAAGCATTTTAGAATAGAATTTATCAAATGTGTATGGAGCCTGATTTTTATTGCTCCTGGTAACCTATTTTAAGTGCTCAGGATCAACCAAGAACTACCATGTTTGATATTTGAAGACGAACTCGTGTTGTTCGCTTATGAATTAAGGTTTCGAAGTAGGATACAAGAGCTGGGAGGATGATTAAATTGTAGTTTCAAAGGGTTAATCTTCTGGTTAACAACTAGGGTTAACATTAAATTTTTTATCATTTAAAAAAAATCCTCTCTTCCATTTTACAACTCTTAGAACTATATATATTAAACTTCAAAAATAATTCCTATTCTGCTTAATAAACCCTGTAATTCGAAATAACATTGCTACTGCACAGTAGTGTGAAAAAGCTTGTGCCAATAAGAGTAGCAGGATCTTTAACTCCCATTTATAACTGTAGTTTCTTGTGCCCTTGGTAATTTTTGCTTTTTTTATGGTTGCTCTGTCATTTGTTATTCAATATTTGCCTAACAGAAACCTGCTACTTTTTTCCCCTTTTAACTCCCAAGGGCAATCGGCAATCAATTGCTGATGACTATGAATACGTCATGTATGGCAAGCTCTACAGAGTAACAGAGGGTTCCGGTCGTGAAAAAGCGTAAGTCTTTTATCTCCTTTGAAAAAGGAATTTTTGTTGTAGTTTGCATATAGAGCTGGTTTGTCTTACTAATTAGCCATTTAGTTGCTATTTCCTGGGAGCTTTGAACTCTTTCTTATTCTTAGCATGAATCAATCGAATAGTTTGTTACTTATTGTCACATGTTGTTTTCAAGTAGCATAATCTCCCTAGTGAACAATATTTTCACGAGATTTAGTACTATATTATCAATTAATGGATATTTTTTCCAAGCAACTTATTAGTTAAGGTTTTACTGTGGTGTGTATTTAAGAATTTTTTTTTCTTAATATTATTTTTGGCAGGGAGTTATATATATCATTTGGTGGGCTTCTGATGTTGCTTAGGGGAGATCACTCTCATTGCAACAAGTTTGAGCTTGATCAAAGGTTGTATCTTTTGATGAGGAAAGTTTGAAGATTAAGTTAAAAACGAGGATGAAGAAAGCTTGTTTCTAACATCAATGTTTGATACATTTATTTACTGTTTTGTCATATATACTAATGTGGTTTTCTCGACCTGATGTTTTAAAAACAAGTATTTGGTAACCTTGAAGTAACTTCTGGCAGAATTTATTTACAAAATAGTATTGTAATTTACCCATATGGTTGGGTTTGATATCAGACCAAGGGTTGCAGCATAACTATCTAGCTTGAATTAGTTTTTATTAAATAAAATTTAGTTAATCTATGGTAGGCCGTCATTCTTTTAATGCATGTACAACAGTAAATAGTACCCATCTTTGAGCTTTGTTCCCATTTGTTCCACTCTTTTGCCTTGGATGTCAAGGGATATATGGCACATGAACTAAAAGCATCGCTTGCATTTGGCGCACTGTGGAAGTTTACTGTCTGCCTTAGGTAAACCTGTTCCCTTGTTATTATCCTTCAAAAAGTGGATAAAAATTCCATTTATTTATTTATATAAGAAAAAAAAAATGGATAAGATGCCCGTAAACGTTAATTTGAAGCAACATTTGTTTATTTATTTTATTTGGTACATTAATGCATGTTGTAGCTCTATTGCAAGATGCAGAGACTGAAACTTGTACAAAAAAAAGAGACTGAAACAACTTTATGTTTCTTGCTGCCTTAACCTTACATTGGAAAGTCTTAGTTATTGGCAGACAGGATGCTAGTGTAATATTTCAGGTGTTTCTGGTCAGTAAGATGAGATTTTTATTTGTAAATGAATTAGATAGATTAATAAATCGATGAATTAAGTTGGATGATAACTTAATAAATGATTTTGCTATCCCTTCTTACATGGCACTAAAGAAAGCGGTTTATATAAAAAATCACAAGAGACAAAATTCTTAAGATCTATTTACTATTGACGGTCTATATAAGAAAGCGGTCTATTATTGGAGGTTATTGAGATTAATTAATTAGTTGGCCAAGGAATTATTAAATTATTCTCATTGATACTTATTTATTGATGTTGCTATTTTGGTGATTTATTGTGTGAATTTCAAATTTAATTTACTCATTCCTATGAATTTGGTGTTGCTAAGTTATGCACACCATGTGTTTGACAAACTTATGAGTTTTAAATAGTCACATTCAACTTTGTGATATTTTTAATTTTATTTTTGGGATAAACACTTTTCATGTGTCTTATTATTTATCATACTTCATTTACAAATTGTCAGGTAAAAGAAAGCATATAAACTTTTTTTTTTTTCTTTCTTTTACTCCATAATCAATAATCTTCAATGTTAAACATATTCACGGGTAAAAAAAAATTAACAATACAAATTTTTTAACGAGGACAAAGATACATGTATTTAATTTTTTTTATACTACTTATTATTTAAAACCTATATCTATGACATGATTGGACATAGTCTAGGTATTAAATAATAAGCAAATGGGTTTACCTTTTGACCTCTATATAGAGGTTATACAAATCTATCATTGCTAACTACAAGCTACTTTAATCAAGAGTGTTGATTAATGCATTTGAGTACATGGTTCTAGTTTTGTACCATGACATTTTGAAAGCTCTTTATAAATTAGATTAATTTCTTAGCATGTTTCTAAACTTGGTGTCGTAATTGAGTTTTAATATTATTATTTGTATATTGAACTCTTGATATCGGATTGATGCATGTGAACAGACGTTGGAAAACTAAAAATCAGAGTTACAACTTTTAAGTTGGCGCAAAAGCCGAATTTTACGGGATCTAAATTGCTGATTACGTGACCTGGGTTCTTTTTTTGTAATAATATTTAGTATCGGATCACTTATATTTCGCCCTAGAGCTTTTAAAGCCCAAATTTAAGTACTATATATTTTGGTATTTTTTAGAATGAGTTCAGTTCGGTTTTTTAGACATTCAGATAGAGACCTAGAGTTTTCTTATTTTTGGGTAAATAGAACATTTTCGATGGATCAAGTGTCAATCAAATTTGTTTTACACTTGTTTATGTTTTGTTCTCAGTGTTACCCAACAGACAAAATTCATTGTAAACCAGTTTTTGAGAGAATCAATCTTAAAATCATGGACTTAGTTTTGTGCCCATTGTTATGTATGTAAAGAAAAAGATAAAAAACAAAAACTAACTCTAAAATCTATTTTTCTTTTTAAAATTCAAGTGTGACAAAGTATCTTCAATTAATATTCAAAATATTTTTTATTTAACTAGTCTAATTGTATGTGTAGTACCATCATCTGACAATGAACATTAAACTGAGGTTTTGTTTTATTAAATTTTAATGATAATAAGAGTATTCATTTATAATAAACCGAGACTTATCATACCATAAACAAATTATATACGAATTACTTTTGGAACAACAAACTTCTCCACATTTGGACAATGTAGGCACACTTTGACCAAATAATAATTTAAAAACATTTCTCATATTTTTAGGGGAAAATAGTTCTCAATATTTTTTTTAGAGATTAATTTAAATATTTACTCCAAATTTTTAAAAACTTTTTTCACTTAACAATTAAGATGAAAAGAGAAAAGAGCGCTTCACAACCGCCCTTATTCATAGACATCGAAAAAAAAATTCCCCACAACTACAACTATTTTAGCTTGTGCTTAATAGGTAAATCACCACCCGGTGGATGGCCTAAGTGGAGGAATCATGTATTTCTACCGTCTTACAATGTATCAATTCCCATCATTTGTGTTTTGCTTATGTTCTCAAACTCTGCAAAGGTAAACCAAACTCCAATCACTGTATTTCGTTTATTCTCATGATAAGATCCTCATCCCACTCATCAAACTATTTTCATGATAAGCTGGGATGTTTCCATTTCAATTTTGGTTCTTCAAGCAAACGTTTGCATAAACAACAACCATCGTGGGAGTTGATTGTAAGACTCTTCCCAATTGCCATAAATTTGTTCGATCGCTTTATTTTTTTCCCAACCAAGCCTTTCTATAACTAAACGTGTAGTTGTGCAAAGCCTGAATCTGAGCAATAATGACCTTCACTTTGATTGAAGGGTCCACTCTCATAACTTCCATTACGCTTGTACATATCATGTTAGAATCGAGCTTCGTATGATCTTGTGATAGTGTAGAATTTGTGCATGTATGAGGCGCATTCAATTTACCAATCACCCACAATTCACTCTTTTTGCGTTTAGAAGCTCTACATCTAAACAAACAATTCGAATTTGAACAATTAATAACATACCTTTCTAAATATGATTTTTGTACCACAAAATTCAATGATTGTTTTAAATGGTAACTTTTGATTGCATGTACGCATTCATCCTTATTCTGAAACATCATTCCAACTACAAGAGTCCCATCTACTGTTGGGACTTCGTCAATGAACATGTGATCAAATTCACTTAGTTGTTTTGCAGTGTCTAAATTGATGTTCTTCATGTGGAATGGTGGATCGAATACATGTATGATAGGTTGATCTTCTGCTTCCATATCTTCGTCAACATCATCGTTGTCAGAATCACCAGATGATTCATCGAAGTATGTTTCATCCTTTTCACTATAATCGCCTAATTCTTCCTCATTGATATTATACAAGACACTAAGCGGAAGATCACATTGTGGACTTATTGGGAGAGATTCATGGCGGAGTTGTTGGGAGACATTGTGGACTTGTTGAGTTTGTTCATTTTGGGTAGAATATGGTTCATAATGTTGTGATGGAGAATATAAGTCGGGTTGATAAGGGGTGCTTTGATCGAAAGATGGGATGTAGTCGGATTGATAATGATCGAACGATGGGGTGTAGTCGGGATTAGGCATGTTTGAGGTTGATGGTTGATCAATGTTTGTTGACGTAGGACCACCTTCAAATGTAACATATAACTCGATGGTGCCGAGTTGTGACCACTGTGCATAAACATCAAACATCAGTTGAACATCTTTGTCATTGCAAACCTTCATCAATTCAAACCTGGTTACATTTTCACCAAAGAAGACAAGGTGTCGCTAAACTATATCAGTTATCGTGACTTTGTCGTCGAGCTGTAACTTTTTCTTATTGACATTCTTTAGACGAGCAGGATTGCTGCTAGAATGTACTTTGAATGCCTTTTTGTAATCACTTACAAATGTTTTACCTTCAACTCCGTCGACAATTAAACCATTGTAATAAACAATACAAATGACTTGTTGAGCAGTCATGATTAAGTATGAAATGTTAGAAGGTATGGTGAGATAAAAGGTGTGGTGATATAGTGTGATCTAGTTTTCTATTTATACAAGGTAGTAAAGTGTAGAAGGTCAAAATTTAATATTTAATAGAAATAATTTGATTAGTCCAAATAAAATAACAAGGATTCATATTTTTCTACTGCACCATCCACAACCGTTGACAAATTAATTTGGATGGTCAAGATTAAAGATTTAATAGATCAATTTGATTGGTCCAAATAAAATAACAAGGATTCATATTTTTCTACTGCACCATCCACAACCGTTGATAAATTAATTTGAATGGTCCAGATTAAATGAAATGAACAAGGACCCACACTTTTGACTGTAACAAAGATCCACACTTTTGATTGTAACAAGGATCCACAACCATCGATTAAATGAAATGAGCTGCCGGGATTCGTCACTAAGGGATCGCTACCTGGGGATGCGACTTCTCTAAGGGATCGCTACTTGGGGATACGACTTCCCTAAATGATCGCTACCTGGGGATGCGATTTCCTATATAAGGACATCAAACCAACGTTTTCAATCACATTTCCTCCAACATTCCCAATCTAAATTTCTTAAATCACATAGCTGAAAATTTCATCAACGTTCAAAGTCAAAATTTCTATTTTATTGGTGGAATTATCTAGGAATCACATAGCTGAAATTCAATACATTAACGCATTTGTAAGTATTTTATATTAATGTCATATATATTGAGTATTTTATATTACTGTCACATATATTATTTTTAAATATAGTAGCGTAGTATTTTATATATTATTAATTTCAGATACCCTCTAAGGACAAACTAAAATGTCACAGTCATGTCAACAAAAAACCGAATGAAGCCATATTACCGTATTTGCAATAGGCCAGATTTGGTGAAGTGATCAAACTTGGAAACTACAAAATAGATGTCGGCCTGATTACTGCTGTAAGTACAGATGTGCACCTAATAGGGGGGGTGAGTTAGGTGTTTAGGAAATTTTCTTGTTTTCAGCGATTTGGTGATCGATTTTTGCGCTTAAGAATAGTAAGTAATAAAAGTAAATGGCAGTAATGTAATGAACACATCAATGTTATCCTGGTTCCCCTTATGACCAAGGGTACATCCAGTCCTCTTGCACACCACAAGAGATTTCTCCACTATTGTCAGAAAATGTACACGTCCCACCCTAGGATCTCTGCTACAAACTTCTAACAAATCTTCTAAGATAGTACACCACTATCTTAGATAAGACAACTTTAAGAAAGTACTACTTTCTTTTACAAACAATGTGATTTGATAAGGATATAAGAATAAAAGAGAGGTATAATGATATCAATCCAATATTGCTTCAAGTACTTTGAGAACCTTTGTCAAGGATATCAAAATGAAATGCAAGTACTTGAATTATGAGAAATAAGTTTGAGAAAAAAATCAGAAAAGTTATTCAAAGTCTTTCAAGGTTTGTAGTAGGACTGTGTAAAAATTCATCTGAAGTTATGGTGTATTTATACTCCATAAACATCTCTTCAGATTCGTGGCCATTGATCCAAGAGGTTTGATGAACAAATACAATGATCTAGAACTATTTCAGATCTGAAAAATTGCATTGCTTTCAGTTGTATTCGAATACAATATGTATGTATTCGAATACACCTCTTTGTAACGTTCAAATTTATTCAAAATTTTCACCTTGTATTCGAATACAAGGTTGTGTAGTCGAATACAAATTCGTATGTTTTGCCACTGACTTGTTGTTTGTATTCGACTACAGCAGGTCGTAGTCGAATACAGATGTGTAGTTTGAGCTACTGACTTAGCACTTGTATTCGATTACAACATCTCGTAGTCAAATACAGATGTCAAGCTTTTGCTACTGACTTAGCATCTGTATTCGAATACACTATGCTGTATTCGAATACAACTTTGCATTTTGTCAAAAATATTAATTTTAACATTTTGTTAATGTAAGTTTGACATTTGAAAATACTTTTTATGCATATGTAAAGATGCATGGTTCTCATGTACTTGAACTTTTGATTGTATCATTTACCTTTACATTGATTAAACATCTAGTATGTTTGAATTAAAGTTGAACTAAGATATTTGGACTTCTTTTTGAGCTTATTGCTTTGATCATAATCATTGGTCTTTGTCTTCATCAAAAACATGTATTTTACATTCTCCCCCTTTTTGATTATGACAAAACTTTGTTGTTTGGAGATATTGCATCATTGTAAAAGTACTCCCCCGTAATTCATGCTTGCTCCCCCATTGAATTGGAATTGTTGTGATCAAGGTGACAAATTTTTAAAGACCTACAAAAGGTTTTAAGAAATAACAATATACCAAATTTTCTCCCCCTTTTGACATGATCAAAAAGAAGAAAAATATCGATAATACAGACAATATAATCCAAGCAAATAACGAAAAGATAAAAAGACATCACACAAGATAATTGGAAAAGTGAAATATGCAAATAACCCAGAATTAGTGTCAAATATTACAAATAAAACAGAATGTAACATAAAGTCAATGAAAATATCATAAGGAAATGTCAAAGTTAAACAAGCTACATTTAAACAAACTATTCCTAGTAATCGAAACACGGATTAGTGGCGTCCATGAGGTAGGTGGAGGTGGTCAATTTTGTCGGATAAAGCAGCAAGTTCGGTGAGCATGTCTGCATGGTTGGTTGCGATGGTGGTTTCGGTAGTACGGAAGCGAGTGTCTACGGAGGTGTTCAAGCCGATGAGATAGGTCTGTAGGGAGTCAAGTTTGGCCATCACCATTCGATTCGACACGTGATCATCATCGGAAGCAGTGTCCTCTTCATCATCATCTACTTGGGCAGCATCAGTTGCAGGGGTAGCAGTGTCCTCTTGAGCGGCAGCAGATGACTGACCAATATCACTTTTATGCACATAAGAGTGAAACTGCTCATTCCATACGATTTTCATGCTAGGCAGGACGCTTAAATCCAGCAAGTTGTCCTTCGTGGGTGTATACATGACTTCTTCAGAGAAGTCCACCCCAAAATGTTCCAGAATCCGAGTGACTTCTTTAGCGTATGGTAACCCAATCGCTTCTTTTGACGCAAACATCACAGATTTCACAAAGTATGCCCAATTTAGTGGACATCCCTCAAACATGAAGAACAAGATCTGTAATTCAAATTCTGAAATTTGGGAGTAATTGCAGTAAAAGACCCTAACTAAATCAGGATAGACGGGACCTTGGTAACCGATAAACTCTTCAACATGCTGGGATCTGAGTAAATCAGGAAATTTAAATGCAGAAAACGAATCTAATGTATCAAATTTGGGAGTGATGAGCTGTTTGTCCTAGTAGATTGTGCGAAACCGGTTGATTTCTTCCAGTGTGTAGGAGGCAAGATAAATTCGTGACATTGGCATTATTTGTCCTTTTCTTTGAGGGGCCTATTGATGCATGCTTGGTTCGTGGTCCTCGTTTGCGTGCGTCCATGGTGTTGCAAGGTGGGTTACGGATTTGAGGAAAAATTGATTTTGGGTTTTGAGAAAACGGAGTTGGAATGGTGTTAATGACTTAGGGTTGATCTAGGTTGCAAGGGATGTTGTCTGGGTAACTCGTTTGCAAGGGAGAGAGGTTGAGAGTTTTGAAAGGGAAAATGAAACCGGCTGTATTCGATTATAAAAAGTGTAAAAAATGACCTAAAATAGAAAAAGCTATATATATGAAGGAAAACCCGAACCTGTATTCGACTACACTTGTCTTGTATTCGAATACAAGTGTTTCTGGGTATGTGTATTCAATTACACTCATATTGTATTCGAATACAAGAAAATCTGCAAATGTGTATTCGATTACATATACTTTGTATTCGACTACATTTTCGAATTTTTGCAAAAGAGACGAATTTATCACAAAGAATACACCAAGTAATGCATATATTCACATATTTAAGGACAAATAAACAGATTTAAGAACAAATAAACATTAATGAGTTAATTCTAACAACTTAAAAAAAATTTAAATCTTGAAGAGTGATGACAAAGTACCTTGTATTTAAAGATCATTTTCACTTAAAATGCCAAGTTCTCTTCGGATTTTGTAAAATGAGTCTTTATGAAGAGGTTTTGTGAAGATGTCCGCTAATTGATTGTGAGTATCCACAAAAGTTACTTCAACATTTCCTTTAAGCACATGATCTCGTAGAAAATGATGTCGTATATCAATGTGTTTAGTCCGAGAGTGCACAATTGGATTCTCTGAGATATTTATTGCACTGGTGTTGTCACATTTCAGTGGAATGCATCCGAGGTCAAGTCCATAGTCATATAGTTGTTGTTTGAGCCAAAGAATATGTGCACAACAACTCTCTGCGGCTATGTATTTAGCTTCAGTAGTGCTAAGGGCGACGCATGCTTGCTTTTTACAAGACCATGACATTAATGCGTTTCCTAAGATATGGCAAGTGCCGCTTGTGCTTTTACGATCTGTTTTGCATCCTGCATAATCTGAATCAGAATAGCCAATGAGACTGCATATGCTTCCCTTTGGATACCATAGGCCTACATTGGTTGTTCCTTTCAGATATTTCATAATTCTCTTGACTGCTACAAGATGTGATTCTTTAGGATCCGCCTGAAATCTTGCACACAAACAGACACTAAACATAATATCTGGCCGGCTGGCCGTTAGATATAATAGAGAGCCAATCATACCTCGATACTTTGATATGTCTATTGAAATACCGGATTCGTCGTTATCAACATAGGTTCTGGAGCCCATAGGAGTCGCACTTTCCTTGCGGTTTTCCATTTCAAATATTTTTAGCAATTCTTTGCAATACTTTGCTTGATTTATGAAGATGCCATGCTTGTGTTGCTTGATGTGAAGGCCAAGAAAATAGTTTAATTTTCCCATCATGGACATTTCAAATTCTCCTTGCATCATTAAGGAGAATTCTTCACATATGTCATTGTTTGTTGATCTGAATATAATATCATCAACGTAGGTTTGGACCAATAAAGTGTGACCATTATTTCTTTTAATAAATAATGTCTTATCGACTTGCCCTTTTCAAATCCTCGTTCACATAGGAAGGTACTCAATCTATCAGACCAAGCTCTTGGAGCATGTTTTAGACCATAGAGAGCCTTTTTTAATTTGAAAACATGTGAAGGATTCTTGAAGTCTTCAAAGTTGGGTGGCTTTTTGACATATACTTCTTCATTAATGTATCCATTGAGAAAAGCACTCTTCACATCCATCTGAAACAGTTCAAAATACATAGAACACGCATAAGCAAGTAGTAATCGTATTGCTTCTAACCTTGCTACTGGAGCAAACGTTTCATCAAATTCAATCCCTTCTTCTTGATTATATCCTTGAGCGACCAATCTTGCCTGGTTGCGAACAACTATACCGTTTTTATCAAGTTTATTTTTAAACACCCATTTTGTACCAATGATGTGGTTATTTCCAGGATTAGGAACAAGTTCCCATACTTTGCTTCTTTCGAATTGGTTGAGTTCTTCTTGCATGGCAAGTATCCATTGATCATCTTTAAGTGCCTCACCAATCTTGGAGGGTTCGATTTGAGAAACGAATGCCATGTTCAAGCAAGCATCTTGTAGTTTTAGTCTTGTTGTAACTCCTTTATTGATATCACCAATACTGTTATCAATTGGGTGATCTCTATGGGTTCTCCATTCCTTAGGAAGATTATCATCTTGCTTTTCAATGTTGACTTCACTTTCTTGACTTGGTTGATCAATTTGATGTTCTTTGCTTGTATCATTACTTTCAAAGTCATCATCATCATAAGAAATAATTTTGTCCTCTTTCAAGGGGTTAGTTTCGTCAAAAGTTACATGCATTGATTCTTTGACTAATAAAGTTCTTTTATTGAAAATTCTAAATGCTTTAATAGATAATGAATAGCCAGAAAAAATACCTTCATCGCCTTTTTCGTCGAATTTTCCAAGGTTGTCTTTACTGTTGTTTAGCACAAAACACTTACACCCAAAGATGTGGAAGTGAGAGATATTGGGCTTTCTTCCTTTGTAGAGTTCATAAGGAGTTTTCTTAAGAATCGGCTGAATGATTACTCGGTTGGAAACATAGCATGCTGTGTTTACGGCATCTACCCAAAAATACTTTGGTAGGCTTGAGTCGCTTAGCATATTCCTTGCGAGTTCTACCAAAGATCTATTCTTTCTCTCAACAACCCCATTTTGTTGAGGTGTTCTAGGTGTAGAAAAATTGTGGAAAATTCCATTTTCTTCATAAAATTCTTCAAAGGAGGTATTTTGAAATTCACCTCCATGATCACTTCTAATTGATACAATTTTGGATGATTGTTCATTTTGGATTAGCTTGGCATAGTTTTTAAATGCTTTAAAAGCTTCATTTTTACTTGCCAAAAATAAGGTCCAAGCAAACCTTGAGTAATCATCAACAATCACTAATCCATATGAGTTTCCACCAAGACTTTTGGTTCTTGATAGACCAAACAAGTCCATATGTATTTAATTGAAGTGGTTTTGAAGGTGATATAACATTTTTAGGTTTGAAAGAAGTCTTTGTTTGCTTACCTTTTTGACAAGAGTCACACAATTTTGTTGGAACCAAATTGGTTTTACATTTAGAGTTTTGATGTTAACAAAAGTATTTTATGAGAACAATATATTTGACTTCAAAGAGTATGAAAGAAGATTCATGTTTTTGAAGAAAATCTAAAATAAGATTTATTTCAAATTTATAATTGAAGAAAATCTTAAGTAAGATTTGATTCAAAATTATAATTGATGAAAATCTAAAATAAGATTTGATTTAAATTTATAATTGATGAAAATCTTTGACCAAGTTTAAAAGAAAATATGGTCAAGTTTTGAAGAAGATTTGAAGAATATTTGATCAACATTTAATTGAAGATTTGAAGAATATTTGATCAACATTTAATGAAGACTTGAAGAATATTTGATCTACATTTAATGAAGATTTGAAGAAGATTTGAAGAAGATTTGATCAACATTTTAATGAAGATTTGAAGAATATTTGATCAACATTTAATGAAGATTTGAAGAATATTTGATTTGAGGAATTTACAAAGTCAATCTACACAAAATAGGAACATAATCGATTTGAAGAATTTACAAACTCAATCTAAACAAGATACAATTCAGAAATAAATAAGGACTAAATTGAAGCCCAAATTTTCGCTATAAATAGACACTCAAGGCTAAAGGAGAAAAGTATCGAAAAGCAGAAAAGAGTAACTCAAGCTCAAAGTTCTCAATTCATCTTAGAGTTCAAAGAGAGAAACGCTTGTTTAGGTTAGAAATATTTTTGAGTGTTCTTTTCTTATAGTGTGAGAGTTATTATTATTATCAGCTTTGTCAGAAGCAACTACTTAAGTTTCAATCTCTTGTATCCAATCCGATATTGGTTTAGTTCCTTCTTCAATCTGAGGTTGTCAGGTTGTTAGGAGAAGACTTGGCTTGTAGGGTCAAGGTGGTTAGTTCCTCAAAAGTCTGGGGTTGTCAGTCTGTTTGGGAAGACTGGCTTGGAGGGTCAGGTGCTTTGTAATTCAAGGTTTTTGAATTAGTGGATTAAAGCCTTCTGAATAAGGGGACTGGATGTAGCCAAGTTAGTGGTGAACCATGATAATTCTACGCGTCAAATTATTTATGCTTTCATTGCTTGCTGCCTCTAAATCCGATTGCTTCTACTCCAAGTAAGTCACCAAAACCAATTTAATTTTTAATTATTTATAAATTATCAAAAAGTTATCAACTTTGTGCAAACACAATTCAACCCACCTTCTCGTGTTCGCACCTTCAATTGGCATCAGAGCTCGGTCTCAAGGCTGAGCCCTTTACAGTGTTTGAGAAAAGATCCAAGGGTTCAATATGTCTGGATTCAGTGAAGAAGCTGCTGGAGGAAATATCAACAGACCACCTCTGTTTGATGGAGAACGTTTTGAGTATTGAAAAGACAGGCTGAGAAGTTTCTATATTTCACAAGATCCTGAACTTTGGGACTTGGTGGAAGATGGTTATATTGCTCTGAAGAATACTGATGGTATTGAAATTCCAAGAAAGGAGATGAATGCTGATCAGAAGAAGATGTACAAGATGCATCATAAGTCCAGAACATTCATGATAAATGCAATCACCTTTAAGGAGTTTGACAAGTGCACCAACAAAGAGACATCAAAGAGTATTTATGATAGTCTGGTTCTAACCTATGAAGGAAGCAAGGAAGTTCAAGAAGCAAAGGCCAACCTCTTAGTCAAAAAGTATGAGTTGTTCAAGATGGAAGAAGATGAAGACATTGAAACAATGTTTTCCAGATTCCAGACCCTGGTCTCAGGATTAAAGGTACTTGAGAAAATTTATACTACTGCTGATCATGTGAAGAAAATTCTTAGGAGTGTGACAAGTAAGTGGAGACCTAAGATCACTGCCATTCAGGAAGCAAAGGATCTGAATACTCTAAAGCTGGAAGAATTAATCAGCTCTCTCAGATCACATGAAATTGAGCTTGAAGAAGATGAGCCCAAGAAGAAGAACAAGACTCTGGCCTTGAAATCTAAGTAGAAGAAGGTTCTAAAGGCAACATCAGAATTAGAGGATAGTGATTCAGATAATCAGAATATGAACTCAGAGGAAGAGGAGATTGCTTTCATAACCAGAAAAGTTCGAAAGATGTGGCACAATAGAAAGAAGAAATTTCCCCAAAGATATTCCAAGCAATCTAATAGAGGAAATGATGATAAATATGACAAGAAAAGCATCATCTGCTATGGATGCAATGAACCTGGACATATCAAGTCAGAATGTCCAAATATGGAGAAAGAGAAACACCAAAGGAAAGATTCCAGACCTAAGAAGAAGAGTATGATGGCTACATGGGATAATTCTGAGGAATCCTCTAACGATGAACAAGAAGATTTGGGTATGATGGCTCATACCAACTCTACCTCTGGATCCAACACAGATTCTGACTCTGGAAGTGTATCAGCAGATGAAGAAATTGAGGTATTTTCTGAATTTACTCGATCTGATTTAATTACTGCTATAAATGATTTTTAAAATATTAATCACAAATTGTCTTTAAAACTAAAAACACTTAGGAAAGAATATTTGAAGAATTTATAAAGTCAATCTACACAATATAGGAACATAATCAATTTGAAGAATTTACAAACTCAATCTAAACAAGATACAATTCAGAATTAAATAAGAACTAAATTGAAGCCCAAATTTTCACTATAAATAGACACTCAAGGCTAAAGGAGAAAAGCATCGAAAAACAGAAAAGAGTAACTCAAGCTCAAAGTTCTCAATTCATCTTAGAGTTCAGAGAGAGAAACACTTGTTTAGGTTAGAAATATTTTTTGAGTGTTCTTTTCTTATAGTGTGAGAGTTATTATTATTATCAGCTTTGTTAGAAGCAACTACTCAAGTTTCAATCTCTTGTATCCAATCCGATTGTGGTTTAGTTCCTTCTTCAATCTAAGATTGTCAGGTTGTTAGGAGAAGACTTGGCTTGTAGGGTCAAGGTGGTTAGTTCCTCAAAAGTATGGGGTTGTCAGGCTGTTTGGGAAGACTGGCTTGGATGGTCAAGTGCTTTGTAATTCAAGGTTTTTGAATTAGTGGATTAAAGCTTTCTGAATGTAGCCAAGTTAGTGGTGAACCAGGATAATTCTACGCGTCAAATTAGTTATGCTTTCATTGCTTGCTGCCTCTAAATCCGATTGCTTCTACTGCAAGTAAGTCAGCAAAACCAAACTAATTTTTAATTATTTATAAATTATCAAAAAGTTATCAACTTTGTGCAAACACAATTCGACCCCCTTCTCGTGTTCGCACCTTCAAATTTATCCTTTAAAAATTTCATTTTTGGTAAGCCTACAACAAGATCATGCTTGACCAATTTGTTTAAATGATCCATGTGGATATGTGCAATTATTTTATGCCATAGCCATGCATCATTGTTGTCGTTCACCAAAAGACATTTCATTTTTAAGGATAAATCGTCAAGATTAAGTATAAAGATTTTTTGAAACGCTTACCGACAAATTGAATTTCATTTGTAGCTTCATTTTGAATGATACATTCATCTTTGTTGAAGGCTATCTTGTATCCTTTGTCGCATAGCTGGCTAATGCTTATGAGATTGTGTTTTAGTCCTTCAACATACAAAACATCTTCAATCGAGGGGGATGGGGCTGTACCGACTTTTCCAATGCTTAAATTTTTTGATTCAAGAGTCAAAGTTGAAAATTTTATTGTATCACCCGTCATATGTTTAGAGCATCCACTATCTAAGTACCACATATTTGAGGTACTTTGCGTGCATACCTACAAAATTAGAATCAAGTTTTATTAGGTACCCAATGTGCTTTGGGTCCTTGATGATTAGTACCTTTCTTTACCCACACGTAATGCCCTTTTGGAACACTAATGTTTCTAACGTGACATACATTAGATGTGTGACCATTAAGACCACAATAAGAACAAGTAGGAATAAATCTATTTTTAATAGTATATGCATGAGATTTATTTTGAATAATTTTCTCTTTATAATGATGATCCTTTTGCATAATTGTAATCTTTTCTTGATTGGATTGATTACTCGCTTTAAAAAAAATGGTCTTATTCAAGCTTGGTTTATCAAATTTTGAGTATCCAAGACCACTTTTATCATTTGAGTATCTTTGCATATTCAAAACGTTTTCCAATCCCATTTGTCCCTTTTCTTATCGTTCAATTACTCTATTTAATTGAACAATCTTGAAAGAGAGGGAATCACATTTATTGCATGTAAAACTCTGTTTTAGTTTTTCAGAATCCTTCTCCATAATGTCAACTTTTTCTTGAAGATTTGAGATTTGTCTCTTTTGTGTTGACACTAATTTGAACAGATTTTTACATTCAATAAATAGTTCCTTAATGGCGTTTTGAGCATCATTATTTTCGATAATTAATTCACTATTAGTCTTATTAGGATGAGGGGAGTCTATGTTACTAACCTCTTCTTCGTCATCTGATTGATGCGATGCCATTAATGCAACATTAGCGCATTCTTCAATTTCTGTTTCTGAAGATGAACTCACTTTGTTTTCTTCCCAAGCTATGTATGCCTTTTTGAAGTCTTTCTTTATCGAACAACACTTTTCTTTTATCATCGTCAGTCCATGAATTCTTTATCTTTATTTATTCTTTGTTGTTGATGACTGTTTTTGGAATGTAAGGACCATTTTCAACTGCATCCCATATGTCGTCTCCTTGTGCTTCAAGATACGCTTGCATACATATCTTCCAAAAGTCATAGTGCTCTCCAACGAAGCATGGTGGTTTGTTACTACTGCCACCATCTATGAAAACAGGTTGTGCGGAAGCCATGAGTAATGATCGAGGAGTAAGTTACCTAAACCTGCTCTGATGCCAATTGTAAGTACAGATGTAAACCTAGGAGGGGGGGGGGGTGAATTAGGTGTTTAGGAAATTTTCTTGTTTTCAGCGATTTGGTGATTGATTTTTGCGCTTAAGAATAGTAAGTGATAAAAGTAAATGGCAGTAATGTAATGAGCACATCAATGTTATCCTGGAATTTACTGTCATATATATTATTCAAATATAGTAGCGTAGTATTTTATATATTATTAATTTCAGATACCCTTTAAGGACAAACTGAAATGTCATGGTCATGTCAACAAAAAACCGAATGAAGCCATATTACCGTATTTGCAATAGGCCAGATTTAGTGAAGTGATCAAACTTGGAAACTACAAAATAGATGTTGGCCTGATTACTACTGTAAGTACAGATGTGCACCTAATAGGGGGTGAATTAGGTGTTTAGGAAATTTTCTTGTTTTCAGCGATTTGGTGATCGATTTTTGCGCTTAAGAATAGTAAGTGATAAAAGTAAATGGCAGTAATGTAATGAACACATCAATGTTATCCTGGTTCCCCTTATGACCAAGGGTACATCCAGTCCTCTTGTACACCACAAGAGATTTCTCCACTATTGTCAGAAAATGTACACGTCCCACCCTAGGATCTCTGCTACAAACTTCTAACAAATCTTCTAAGATAGTACACCACTATCTTAAATAAGACTACTTTAAGAAAGTACTACTTTCTTGTACAAACAATGTGATTTGATAAGGATATAAGAATAAAAGAGAGGTATAATGATATCAATCCAATATTGCTTCAAGTACTTTGAGAACCTTTGTCAAGGATATGAAAATGAAATGCAAGTACTTGAATTATGAGAAATAACTTTGAGAAAAAATCAGAAAAGTTGTTCAAAGTCTTTCAAGGTTTGTAGTAGGATTGTGTAAAAATTAATCTGAAGTTATGGTGTATTTATACACCATAAACATCTCTTCAGATTCGTGGCCATTGATCCAAGAGGTTTGATGAACAAATGCAATGATCTAGAACCATTTCAGATCTGAAAAATTGTATTGCTTCCAGTTGTATTCGAATACAATATGTATGTATTCGAATACACCTCTTTGTAACGTTCAAATTTATTCAAAATTTTCACCTTGTATTCGAATACAAGGTTGTGTAGTCGAATACAGATTCGTATGTTTTGCCAGTGACTTGCTGTTTGTATTCGATTACAGCAGGTCGTAGTCGAATACAGATGTGTAGTCTGAGCTACTGACTTAGCACTTGTATTCGATTACAACATCTCGTAGGAAAATACAGATGTCAAGCTTTTACTACTGACTTAGCATTTGTATTCGAATAGACTATGCTGTGTTCGAATACTACTTTGTATTTTGTCAAAAATATTAATTTTAACATTTTGTTAATTTAAGTTTGACATTTGAAAATACTTTTTATGCATATGTAAAGATGCATGGTTCTCATGTACTTGACCTTTTGATTGTATCATTTACCTTTACATTGATTAAACATCTAGTATGTTTGAATTAAAGTTAAACTAAGATATTTGGACTTCTTTTTGAGCTTGTTGCCTTGACCATAATCATTGGTCTTTGTCTTCATCAAAAACATGTATTTTACATTCTCCCCCTTTTTGGTGAAAAAAAAAACTGGGATATTAAAAAAGAAAGTCAAAAAAGGAATTTTTATATTAATATCTTTTTTTTTTTTTTTTTTAATATTTT
>JBBPBQ010020324.1:25157703-25229462 GCA_037974755.1 Cicer yamashitae | reverse complement strand
TAATATCTTTTTTTTTTTTTTTTTTAATATTGTACCAAACTGCCACACTTTGAGACAAAAAATAACAAAATGCCCTACTTTTGAAAGTCAGCTGATGATCGCATCCCCAAGTAGCAACCAACTGAAGGAAATTTTTTTAACAACTCAATAAAAGGTCGCATCTCCATGATGTGACCATGCAGTGGGCCTAATTTTGTTTTTTTTTTTTTCTCATTTTTGCGTTTAGAAAATTGTTTATTTAATAAAATAAAAATAATTATAATATTTAAAAAAAAACAAAATATTATTAATAAATTAAAATAAAATACATTAAATTAAAGAAAAAAATACGGTTGACTAGATGTGTCTAAACAAATAACGTGTTATATTATTTTAATATCTCTCCTATTTTGTAGATAAATTTAAATTATTTTAACAATCATTGTTAAAATAACGTTTCTAATTTTAATTCGGTAATAATTCAATAAAGGAATTCAGTAACTAAGATCAAATTAGACACCAAGGTTGGATTCGAAGTGAAACTTATCCCTGACATCTTTCTTATTATAAAGGATTAATTTTATTACTGTCGTTAATTTTAAGTATTATTTCAATCAAGTCGAAAACTTTTTTGTTCAATTTAGTAATTAAATACAACTCGATAGTAAAACGCAATCCTTGAGTTCGACACTCAGTACCACTGTTTTATTATTAGAAAGAATGTCAATTCAATTAAACTCAATATACACCCTTAAAAAAATAGTTGCAAAAGCCGCAATAGATAGGATAAAAAATCGCATTTTAGATACATATGTGAGATCGAGTAATTATCCATAAAATTAATCAAATATGAGCGCGAACACATACATTTAGGTGACTTGAGCGAATGTGGATGAACATTAAAGTTGTTACTCATGTGGGAAAAAATTGGGTTCAGATGTTTTTTTAACACATACACTAGGGTGCCCATTGTCATCCTAAGTGTCTCACTCCCAAGTAGTCATACAAATACAAATAAGCATGGGTCGAGATTGGCTCTGTCGTAAAAACACAAGTAGGTTGCACATCGATGACCATTGAATTAAAATTAGATAATTTAACTTTCAAACTCATTATTTTAAATATTTATAAAAATGAAAATATGCATTAAATTTAGATTCTCCGATTCTCAATCTAATGATTATTGATGTACGGACGACGTTAACAAGGGATTTCCCATATGAATTCAAATAAGCATGTAGAAATGCAACCACTTCCCCGAAAAATGTGCGATCCATCAAATCGGATCCACATAAAATTGCACTCTGAAATTCTCTAGGTTTTGACCAGGAAAAAAAGGGATGCGCGAATCCACAGAAAACTGAAACGCGAGAATTGCTAGGTTTTGAACGGGGCAAACTGATGCCCAAATTTAGGATGGAATTGACCAGATTAGATTTTGAATGTTGACCTAGTGGAGGACACATACGTGTTCAATGTATCATTGAGAAAAAAGCGCATGCGTTTATTAAAAATTAAATAAATAATTTTTTAATTTTTTGGATAATAAAAAATATGTGGTGTTCAATTTGCATGCCCTTTCAAAAAATTGGGTATCCCAAGGAGCACACCCCAATTGTCATACCTCCACCTTATAAACACTACTAGTGTGTGTCATCCCTCTTATGTGAGACTTCCTTATTTTTTCAATTCACACCAACTAGCTCTTGTTTCATCATCATCATTTCCAACAATCCCCCACTTGAATTTAAAAAATAAGTTTCTGAAACAACGTCAAACACTTCTATAAGATTGTGCATAAACAGAGGTGTCTCATGACCTAAACCATATCATAGTAAGTAAGATCCAGAATCAACAAAAGTAACTCGTAGTCTTGAACTCTATCTCTGACATCAAACCCACACCCAACCTTTTCATAGGGTGTATTCTTAAAAGCCTGTGCATCAATGGCCCTACACGTCTATCCTAGTATAGTGAACGCTCTATGAATTCTGGCTCGAAATTCCATAAGAAAAGCGGCCCAACTTCCATTTTCAACTAGGTGAGTCTATCAAGAGTACTCTTGTATCTAGGTACTCCCCTCCATATAGAGTATAGATCTCATTAAGAGTTTCTATTACCTTATCTTTTCATCGCTTCAGGAATCATGCTTCTTTGAGATATAATAGCATGTTCATCTCACATCACTATGACTTGTTATTATCCATTGAACCTAATTCTTGGAACCTCCAATCTTTTAGGTCGGGTTACCATCATGAGTGACTCAGTATTCTATAGGCAACAGTCCTATCATTTTGAATGTATTTAGGATTTTCTATCTAGCTAATCTTGTCATCAGAGGATTCACTAAATTCTCGTATACGATCCACTATAACAGCTCCTTTAGAAAGTAGATCTCTAACTGTGTTGTGCTTACGACGTATTTACCGTCTCTTATTGCTGTAATAACGATTCTCATTTTTGCAACAGTCGCGATACTGTCGAAGTGGATCAACACAACTAGCATAGGTTTTTCCAATAAAGGGATCTCAGCTAGCAAGCAACTCAATCAGATCGCTTCTTCATTAGCAGTAGCTAGTGGTATCATTTCAGATTCCATAGTGGACTGAGCCAATATCGTTTGTTTCTTCGATTTCCAAGATAAAACACCATCGACTATACTAAAAATATAGCCACAAGTTGCCTTGGAGTCATCTGATAAGGTGTTCCAATCAACATCATTGTATTATTCAATGGACGACAGAAAATCTTTAATAATGTAATTTGAGACTCATGGTCCTTTTTAGGTATCTCACGACGCTTTCAATAGCGTGCCAATACTCTATACTAGGTCTACTGGTAAACATGCACAATAGTTCCACAATGTAGGCAATGTTGGGTCTAGTACAATTAGTGGCATACCCGAGGCTGCCAATGATGCTCACATATTCAGTTTGTCTAACACCTTCACCAGTGTTCTTGAAAAGTTTCACACGTGGATCATATGGTGTGCTAGCAGGTTTGCAGTCAAAGTATTTGCATTTCTTTATGACCATTTCAACATAGTGAGACTGATCCAAAGAAATTCCCTTTTCTAACCTAGTTATCTTGATTTCAAGGATTACACCTGCTTCTCCGAGGTCTTTCATATCACAATTTTTACACAACAATGATTTCACAATATTTACAACATGAATGTTTGAACCAAATATGAGTATGTCGTCTACATAGAGACATATGATAGTGCAAATGCCATTTTTCAAATTTGTAATAAATACATTTGTCACTTTCATTCACTTTAAACTCATTCAATATAATCAAGTTATCAAACTTTTCATGCCATTGCTTAGGAGCTTGTTTAAGATCATACAGAGATTTATCTAACTTACAGACCTTGTCTTCTTGTTCATGAATTACAAAACCTTCAGGTTGTTCCATATAGATTTCTTCTTCCAAGTCATCATTTAAAAAAGCTATTTTAACATCCATTTGGTGTATCACCAGGTTATGAATAGATGCTAGTGATATGAGTACCCTAATGGATGTTATTCTAGTGACCGGTGAAAAAGTGTCGAAAAAATCTATATTTTCTCTGTCTAAAACCTTTAGCTATAAGAGGAAAGTCTACTAACTGTCAGGTCCTGTTAGACTCTAGAGAATCCATTTCATCGTTTATAGCTTCTTGCCATAAATCTGAATCCAATGATGACAAAGCTTCTTGAAGATTTGTAGGATCCTATTCTAAAGTATATGTCGTATAATCGGGTCCATAATCTTTGGCAACTCCTACTCAAGTTCACATATATCGAAGTGTCTAACATGCCAAATATAAAATCACACAACATGTAAGAAGAATGATACATTTTATTGATTTCAATATTCAATTTAAACATGCCATTAGTGGCGTACCCTTTCCCAACAAAAATACCATTTTTTGATATGGTGTACAAATATTCCCCTAAAGACTGAGTAAACCCTGTCTTATTTAGAAGAAAACCAGTTTCTTCCTTATTTCTAAAGTGTGCATGACATCCTTCAGAATTAAGGTCTTTCCGGAGGTGAATATTAATTCCACATCTCGAATATTAGCAACATTAGTGGTGTGGGAATCTCCCAACAACATTTTCTTATCTTCAGCAGTAGTGTATGTTTTAAACATAGCACGATCATAATAGACATGGCGTGAGGCGCAAGTGTCTATCCACCATCCATCTGATCCACCAACAATGTTGATTTCAGTTATCATAGCAGTGAATTGCCCTTCTGTCAAGTTAGCTTGTTGAGCAGGGCTTAGCTTGTTCCTACACTTGTGTGCCATATGACCTTCTTTCCCACATCTAAAGCGAAGAAATGGTGGAAAAGGGTCATTTTTAGGAGGTGTTGCTGCCATATAATTGGGACCTTTGGAGGGTTCCCATTCTTGTTGTTATTCTTTATAGTGCAATTCTGATTCTTAAGTTATTTGTCGTTTGGCTTCAGAATTGATTCGATGAATTTGTTCTTCTTGTTATTTACAATAAGAAGAACTTCATCTTACATCTCTTGCTTACGAGATTCTTCCTCAATTCTGAGGCGGGTTATTAGACTTTTCGAAGAGAACTCTTTTGTTTTATGTCTGAGATAATTTTTAAAATCTTTTCAAGCAGGGGGAAGTTTGTTAATAATAACAGCAATTTGAAACTGTCCATTTAGGGACATATCTCTAGAGATGATCTCATGTGCTATTTTCTAGATTTCATGGGACTGAGCTTCCACTGATTTGTCATTTGATATTTGAGGTTGCGGCTAACAACATACTTTTGGGCTCGAGCTTCCTCAGTATCATATTTCTTCTTTAGAGCATCCCAAACTTGTTTAGCAGTATTGCTGGAACTGTAATAATAATACAGATCATCAACAATTCCATTGAGAATATAATTCTTACATAAGTAATCATTATGTTCCCATTGGGTGAATCTTTTATTTTTAGTTAAATATATTTTTAGGTCCTACAAAATTATGACATTTCAAGTTTAGTCTATAAAAATTATCTATTCACTTTTAATCCTTATTTTGATTTTATAGGGATTAAAAATATCAATTTTTTTATAATTTTTTTTTTAAATAGCGACTAAAAATGAATAAAAATATTTTAAGACTAAAAAGTTGAGAATTTTTATAGGGACTATATTTTTAGATTTTAAAATTAGTTTTAGAATATAGTTTTAAAAATTGTTTTAAGAAAGAAAACAAAATTAAAATTTGTTTAGTAATCTTTTTATTATAATTTAGGAATGACAAAATGAAAAAATTTATTTGGTAATCTATTTTTCAAAAACTATTTTTAAAAAGAGAATAAACCAAATATATCTGGTAGTTTAATTTTTGAAAATTGTTATTGAAACTTCTATGTCAATTATCACAAAAAAAGTAGTATTACATGAAAATATTAGAACATTAGCACATAATTAAAATATATCATAATATTTCATTATAAAAGTATTAAAATATTAACATATAAATAAAATTTAATAAATTTAGTCCTTAAATTCCAACTTAACTGATAAAATGTTGATATTGTTATGTTCGACGTTATGTTCCGGTTCAAACTTGAGAACTCGCAGTTATGTAAGTTAATTATAGTGGTATTTATCATATCTTCTAAGACAAAAAATTAATAATTTTATTAATTTACTGACAAATATATATATATATATATACACACACACGGCTACACATATCATTACATCTGCATTTGTGTCAATTAACTAACTTTAATCAAAATATATATTAATGTATACGTCTCATAATCGTCACATAATTTATCCACATATATTTGGAATACAATTTATTTTGGGATCCCTACCTAGAAGTGGTCTATTCTTAATGTAGTAAGGCATCACAACCAATCTTCTTTTTAGAGTTTAATTTTCATACACCGACAGTGTCAATTTTTTACACTGTCGATTAATCATGATCAATCATGTGTATGATTTTATAAATAGTTATGACAAAAATTAAATATTATTAACAAAGCCGCCTTAATATTTTTGGAGGCCCTGTTGGAATTTAAAAAATGGGACCCTTAATAAATAAATAAATAAATAAATAAATTTAATTATTAATGACATGTTTTATTTGGCAGAATTTAAAATTTTTTCTGAACTAATTTATTTTACTTAAACTTGAAAGCTTCTGCAGAAGCAAGCAGTTAATGAGATTTTTGTAAAAGCAACTATGTGACAATACTTAGATTCCAGATATTGTACAGAGAAAAATCCTTGAGCTTTAAGGAATAGTTATCAGCCAAGAAATGGTGCAAAAAATGATTCATTGCTTCCATCCAATACGAAGGATATCTCTTTGACCTCATCACTTTGAGACTCATCTAATAGCAACTAATTGAAGCTTAAAGAGTTCTTGTTTATAATGAAGCAAATCTATATTACACATGTTTTGATTTTCTAATTCTAATTAAAAAGTAATGTACTCAGCAACTTTTATGGAAAACCAACTTCACACCAGCATGAACTAAGGGTTCAGTTGACATTCTTACATGACTACTCAAATGGATAGTTATCACATGCATTAATTAGTACATTCATCCTTTTGTGTGGTTTACAATTATATATCATCTGCATAAGCAAGATGCTATAACATGGATTCCATCATCTAGTTAGACAAGGCTTTTCTACTTATCTTCTCTAAAACTGTGAAAGCTAGCTATGAAAGTGAAAGAATGATAGAATGAGAAAACATCTATAGAGAAGAAACCAAAGTAGTCATGAGAAAACATCTATAGAGAAGAAACCAAAGTGGGAAAAGAGAAGACATGGCTTCTAACATTCTAGTCAGACTGAAAAAGTTCAAGTTGCATCAATAGAAGTGTAAATTAGATGTTTTTTGAATTTTATGCCAATATAAATAGATCAAATCTTTGTCTTGTTCTTCATTTTGAGCTAGTTGCCACTAGTTATATATATAAAAACACCATTAAATTGTTTAACTGTTTGTTGGTAATGTTGGCTTTCAAGCCTTTAATCTTCAAGTGCAAGAGTAATGGAAAACTATAATTTGTGTATTGAATGGATTTGTTTATTGACTGAATGAAATGAGTTATTTATACATGGGTCCTCTAGTTAACTAACTAACTAACTAACTGAGAGGTTAGTTAGTTAGTTATTACAACTAACATATAAACTTGAATTACAAAACAGAAAACGAAGATTGATCTTGGTTTTCTAATACTGAACCGAAGATTGATCTTCGTTTCCAACACTCTCCCTTAATTCAAGTTTCTTCAATCAGGAGGTCTTCTACTTCCATTGGCCAAAGCCTTTTTCATTAATGCAGCAGCTTCCATGACCCATGATAAAGGGTTCCACATATCCTCCAAGAACTTCAAAGATTTGCTCTCATTTTTCCTTCCAACGTGTTCAAAAACATTTCTAATCTTCATTGTACTTTGGATATACTCATCATGATGCTTTACCTCATCAACATCTAATGCAAATTTTAACTTCACTATTTCAGTTTTGACCGGGACAGCCTCGAATTCAAGTTGTTTTATCTCTGTTTTCAATTTCAATATAAGCTTACTATCACTAGCTTCAGTTTTTAACTTTGAATTTAGCAAGGCCTTCAACTGCGACAATTCAGCTGCATAAACTTCTGCTTTGACATGAACCTCTACAACTTTAGTTGCATCATCCGCATGATTCAATGCTTGCTTCTTGGCATCACAAGCCATTTCTTTAATAGCTATAATTCCTTTTGTGATTGCACCTTGATTTGATAACCTATGAGAACCAATAGCCACTGTAACAGACAAAACAATTGGCAATGCAATTGAAATTCCACCAATCAAAAGCACCAACTGATTGTCTATTCCATCTATATACTTTCTATGTTGTATTGGATACATCACTATAAACTCAACAAGAATTCCAATAGCAATTGAATAAATGCAGAAAATTCCAATAGATGTAAGCACCTTTTGAAAGTGTCCAACTTGGTTATTACTATCAACCACATGAGCTGCTTTCTTGTTCCTCACATTTCCAAGCTCTTTCTGCCATTCTTCTTCCTTCTTCTTCACAGTTTCAATTCCAGCCTGTTCTAATTCAACAACTCGGAACCTTTCATTCTCAGATTCCTCCTTAGCCAACTTTTGAGCCACCAATGCTTCCATTAGTTTCTCATTTGCTTCCTCAGCCACTCTCTGTGCTTCTTTCAACTCATCAATAGCTTGTGCCTTTTCCTTCTCAGTCTGGAGAATTTGTTCCTTTGCTTTCTTTAGATCTTCATGAGCTGCATTCAACTGGTTCTGCAATTCTGAACGTTCCTCTTTTGATTCAACCTGCAATACTCCCTCTGCATCACTTTCTGGGTCCTGTGCAGCCTCCACATCATTAACTTTCTCTGAACCATCATCTTCTGGTTCAGCCAGCAGCACATCCTCTCCCTCACTTTCTGTTGTTTTATCATCAACAAACCTGATCTTGCTCTTTCTTGATGTATCAACATCAACCAGCCATTCCCTCTGGCTTGTCATCTGATTACAACAACCAGTATTAGGAAACCAGAACTGAGATGAAGAATATTCTGAAAACGAAGATTGATCTCCGTTTGTGGTAGAAAACGGAGATTGATCTTCGTTTGTAGCAGCCATCAACAACACTATATCCGAATCTGAATCTGAATATTCTCGGGCAGCATAGGCTTCATTTTCTTCTTTCTTCTTCTGTTTTCATCCTTTGCCAGCCCAACATTCTCGAGCAAAATGTCCAAACTTCTCACATTTGTAACATTGCACCTTCTTCTTATCAAAGTTTCTTAACATTGCGATAGAATGTTGTAATAATTCTCATGTGTTTTGTTATTTGATGAAAATAATTATAAAGCTTTCATAGAAAATAATTGGTCTCATAATTTTAAATTCGTTTGACTCGATATCGCAGTAATATTAATGATCGGTTATTTTTCTGTTGTAGAGGACAAGTAATGTTTTATATTTAAATACCGTAAGAAATTCTATTGTACCACAAAATAATTAATGACATGTTTTATATGACAACATTCAAAACTTTTTTTGAACTAATTTATTTTACTTAAACTTGAAAGCTTCTGCAGAAGCAAGCAGTTAGTGGGATTTTTGTAAAAGTAGCTATGTGGCAATACTTAGATTATAGATATTGTGCAGAGAAAAATCCTTGAGCATTAAGCATTAGTTATCAGCCAAGAAATGGTTGGAATTTAGAGCGGCATAAAGAAAGCTACATAATGAATTAGATCACTGTCTATAAACTATAGTTAGTTATTATCATATTTACCTGTACTAAGAGTGGGCCATATAGCATAACAAATAAAACTAATCTGGCACATTACAATAAATTATGTGGTTGGATTCACTCAATGAGAGAATGCTGACAATGTTGATTTCAACTCTCTTTACATATCCATTCATCCTAGTTATTTGTTTCATTAGCCTCCCAAACTTTTCAAATGAAAGTGTACAAACATTCCTAAATTATTTATTTCTAGCACAATTTATATCATATCTTTCCTTCATGCAGAATATAATATGTGCATAAGAAAAGCTACAAAGGTTACATGTAATAATGTGCAGAGAACCCTTATCTCTAAGCTGCTGGCACTCGATCGTTTTGCTCTTGGATTTATTTTTTTATCCTTGCTCAAGGTCATAGAGACGTTGACAGGCATAGAACCTAAAAATAGTTTTCAATTTTAAGACATAGTGAAGGAACATATATTTCTTGCAAAAATTACAATTCAAATGGTGAACTTACAATTATAGTCGGTCCATCCTATGCGCTGATTATCCAAGTCATAAACAACTATCCTATCTTTTAAGACAAGATCTACATAAGATAAAATCATACTTGTTAATTTATTAGTACCATATTTGCATGTAAAGGATAATTTATGGTTAACTTACTTGAGCACAATTTATGATTAATATACTTGAGCATATATAGTATATTGGCTTCGTTTTGGAAATTAGATTGTTGTAACAAATGGAGAACAGACATAAATTTAAATATATATTGAAATCAAGTTGAATGATGATAATTAGAATCTAATCAATATCATCGTGTGTTTTCCATTATCAAAAGATACATAAGATATCTTTAGAATATTTTACCATTTATAAAAGTTTCCACTTAATAATGAAATGAGATAATTCTATTTTTTTTTTCCAATTCCTTGCAGCGATCATAGTTTGTTTAAATTTGTCCACCATCTTACCTCCTAATATTGAAGGTCCACCTTGTGTTTTCTGAAAACCAATGCACCACATTGAAGCGAACTGGTAAAGCATATTTTCACATCAGTGACAAACAATTCCAAAGAATAATTTACTTATATGCAAAAATATAACAAGAGCATAACATAAATACTTCAATGCATACCATGAAATCATTGTGCACAAGGTACTGTGCTGGTTTTAGAACCATGGGCGCTCCACCAGCAAAGTTAAAGGTGACCGAAGGAAAAATATCTATACTGAATATGTAAAAAACACAATATTTAATGAGATATTCAGAAAGCCTAATAGAACAAACACTTTTTTCATATGAAGTATATAAAGATCTTTATAACAAATATTATATTTGTGATTACCTGGTTGAAACCAGATAGCAAGGACTTCCTTGTGAAATAGCGGGGCTTCCAAGTTGTGACACAACAGTAGTTATCTACACATTAATTTGCAACACATCAGTATATGTTAAGATCAAAATCATTCATAAAATATGAGAGAAATAAGCAAACCCCCTTTTCAGAAAATTAATAAAAAAAGATTAAACCTCAATACGGTATTTAATTCCTAAAATATTGAAGACATAAAAGTATCCATTAAATCATATCAACAGTTTAAACTAAAAAGAATTATCGACTAGATCAATGAATGGTTCACAATCTATCTATATCCAACATAATAATATTTAATATCAGCCAATTAGACAGGAAGGTGAGAACCCATATTAACTCAATGGAAAAATTTCAAGTGATTTTAGGAAATAGACAAAACATGAGACAAGCAAACCAAAGAGTAAGAGCATATCCACATTATTTTCTCGCAGTGCTGATTCCTCGTCATAGAATAGGCAAAAGAGAAAAATATGTCCAACAAAGTTGAATAAAATGTTTTGAGCGGGGTACAAGAAATCTTACGGCATTAACAAGAGGATCATAAGCTTCTTGAATAACATATGCCAATGTTGTAACACTGTCAACTACAATTTCTTTGTCGTATGATGTTACAAATACGGCTGGATTAATTGACAGAAGACTCCCATTGACATAAATGCTTTGGAGATTTAAGACGTAATGAAGCCTGAGATTTAATTAAAAAAGAAAATACTAGTCAATTATACTGCAAAATATCACCTTAAGTGTAAGAAAATACAAGAAAAAAACAACACAAGAAGCATTTTAAACTGATTTTAGCAATATAACCTTTTACATTCAATTAAATGAAAATATTTTAAAATGGTTATCCACTGCTAGGTTGATTCAAACATAACAAGGGTGTACCATGTGATGAAATTTTGTAGATGAAAAAACATAACTAAACTGAAGAGGAAGGAAATAAACCACAAATTGAGGAAAGAAAAAGAGAAAAGCAATGCAGAAGAGAACATACTGTGATGGGACCATTGGACTATAAACAATATTGGGCTCCAAAATTTCACCAATAACTAGAATTCCTCCTCCATTGCCATCTCCTTTCAAACAGTGAGAGAAAACTTTGGGTGTTTTTCCTTGTGATGACAATTGTGATACAACTGATACATCACTAGGGCCAAACCCAAAGATTCCATCAATCGCTGTTGCCGTCTTGGTCAAAACTCCAGATAGATAGGTGCTACACCTATTTCCAAAACAATCATCCAATAAAGTTAATCAAAATCCATATTAAGTATTAGTATTAAAAAAAACATGGGACTGAAAGAAAAAACTATCAGAGAAGATAAGCAAATCCCACCATTTACCAATTCTCCATTTTATTAAAAAAAATCAACTTATTGACAAAACCTGCATTACCAATTTAATCCCACTCTCCTCTCCCAACATTCTCTCTAATTTTCAGTCCTACAAATCATGTCGAACAGTTCCCTCTACAAGGATAGGCTCCCTTGACCCACCTATCCATGTTTAATTTCTATATGTTATGAATCCCACAAAGCATACACACACATATTTATAATTGTCCACAATAAATAAACGTAGGAGTTTCTCACCCAAAAAGAATACTGGCTGAGGAGTTGACACTAGTCGGAGAAGACTGCCCGATGATCGTGTGAAAATACATGTGATCAGAGATATAAAAACCGGAGGTAGTACTGTCATCTTGAAACTGAAAATTGTAGCTGCACGGATTATGATTAACCTTAGGAGAGCATTTAACTAGTGCACCTTGAACCGCGAGAGGGCATATTGGGTCCGAGCAATTTACAAGTGCAGCCGTGGATGAACTAGTTGTGTCAAAAAAAAAGGGCTCAATCTGTACACAATACAACGCAACAAAAACAAGTATGTGTATAGTAAAAAAGCAATGATGGAAATTGAAAAACCAGACCCCAAGTCCACTGGAATGAGGGCAACCGGTACAAGGATTACAGTTAACCCATAAAGCGTTACTTCCGGTGTCAATCTGAACAGTAAACTCCCTTGGTGGAGATCCAAGCTTTACTTTTGTGGTATAGAGACTAAAGAAACAAACCAAGAATAGTATTAATTAAATCTCACTGTCACGTATCTCATAAAAATAAAATGAAATTCAATTCTGTACAAAATATGGTAATGTATATTAGTTATTGCTATATAAGAAATGCATGACAGAGCATACCAGAAAATGAAAAGAACAAGGAAATAATGAAGGAGTATACGAGATAGAGGATTAGCCTTACCCAAAGGAATTTGGATCAGCGATACCTTGGACTGTGAAGTTGACGCCAACACCACCCAAGATTCTTGAGTGGCGAACTCTGTCGCGAGCTATCAATATGTCAATCTTAACGCTATGGTTAAGTGGAATGACCCGTTTTAGAGGAAGGTAACTGGTGCACACAGTTGGTGCCGCAATGCTGGCCAACAGCAGCAGTGTAATGCAGATGAACTGCATTTTTGTTTATGGTTATTTCTTGTCTAATGGGGATGGTGGTGGAATAGGTGAAGTGAAAATTGAAATATAAATAGAATAGAGAATGATAGTGCAAGGAGGGTGTTATGAGAATGATTATTGACATTGATTTATGTTCTATTTATACACTACCTAGCCACATGAATCAAGCAAAGAAAATAAACGAAAATATAAAGAATAAGTGGCTCACCTTTAGCTTTGCAAATCAGCATATCACTAACTTGTTGCTGTACTTCTTCTTTGTATTAAAGACAACCATCTTCAATGGTGTGTCACCTTTGCAAATCAGCATTGCATAAACTATTGCCATTCTTTCTAACAAATGAACTACAAAGAGAGTGTGATAAATTTGTTAAAGCAATTGAAGATTCTGATCAAATTAGCAATTAAGGACAAAGCCTCACCTTTGCAAGTCAGCATTGCATAAACTATTGCCATTGTTTGTAACAAATTAACTACAAAGAGAGTGTGATACATTTGTTAAAGCAATTGAAGATTCTGATCAAATTAGCAATTAAGGACAAAGCCTCACCTTTGCATTTGCATTTGCATTTACATATCAGCCAATTAATAAAAATGGAAACCACTACAAAAGCAATTTGTGAAAGTAGATCTTTGAAATGGGCACGTGGAAGGTATGATCAAAACACCAATACCTATTCAATCCGCGGGTGGTAACTATTAGCCCCAATCTCGTACGTGAGAGTGAGAGTGAGAGTGAGAGACAAGAGTGAGGGTGAAGCGGCGAGAGTGAGGGTGAACGGCAAGAGTGAAGCGTGAGGCGGCGAGAGTGAGAAGTACTTTAACTTGAAATAATGTAATAAATATTAAATTTGCTCTCAATTTTCAAGAGAACCACTTTAACTTGGCGGTACAATGAACTTTCCTATCCCTTTTGACAAAAGAAGTTTATTTGTTCATAATTTGTAAAAAATAAATGATTGTTCATTCCCTTCTTTTTCACTTGTAACAATTTATCAATTAATTCATTAATCAAGTTAAAATCCATTAGAAGTTCTTAAAAACAATTCATCAATTATCCTAGTTTCACTTGATGGATATCTATCCAATCTATTTAATTACTTTTTTAGTATATGATTAAAGTGTTATAATGTATTGCAACTGATGTTTTAAATTAATTGGAAAGAATAAATTGCAAATTAAAATAATGTCAATCATGTAAAAAAATATTTTTAATGTACTTGATTTATTTTAGTGCTTGATTGGAATCAAATTGATGGAATTTTTACCGTTCCTTTCGTAAAATGAAAATGTTTGTTTATGTGGAAGAGTCATGCACAACGGTCAATAATTACTATGATAGGTCAACCTTCCTTGAATTACTATAATTGTGAATGAAAATGAAATTAATTAATATATTTTGTTGTTATTATTTCAATTACTATCAATGATAAATTTCAAAATTGAAACGGTATCAATGACGTTGGAAATTGTCTATAACGTAGTTGATATATGTTGTGATTTATTGGAATCACACCGACGAAACTTTTATGTTTGGCAAGGAATAGATTGCAAATTGAAACAATTTCAATGTCAATCACATTAGAAACTGTTTTCAATGTGCTTGTTTCAGTTTTTTTTTTTATTTGAAATAAATGTGCTTGATTCATATTGGTGCTTTAATTAGAAATAAATCATGGAATTTTTATTGTTTCTTTTGAAAAAAAAATCAAAATTGTTTATTCCCATTAAAAAGAGGTAAATTATGGGAGATGTTTGTAACTGCGAATGTAAAGTAAAATTAATAAATATATTATGTTTTATTATCTTAATTATAATTATTTTATTAAATATTCTCATGGCAAATGATAATTTATTAGACAATATCGGTAGACCTCAAAGTGTAACAGCTCGCTTAATTAAAATTTGATTAAAATAAAGATTTATTTAAATATTAACATATTAATTTAGAAATAAAGAATTTTAGTTAAAATAGAATTGGACAAAAGGTAAAATGGAAAATGCCTAAGGGTCAAAAAGGAAAATTTTCACTCATTTCTCTCACTTATTTCCCTTCCCTGAAAAAAAAAATCGGGAATAATCATTTTTTCCCTCACTTCCTTGCCGTAGTTGAACTTGATACAACACCCAAAAACAATAATGTTCATTATCCCTTCCAATCCTCCATTTTTTCAATATCTTCAAAATCTTCAAAAATATAAAAGCTTATCTAAGTCCCTCAGATCTGCATAGAAGCATTGGATGCAAGATCCTACCTCTCCATCTTCGAGAATCAACCAAGAGTAGTGGAGCAAGGAAAGAATGAACCAAAAAAGGGGAATTTCCAAGCTTGGAAAAGAGGACACGACTTAAAGAAAGACCAAGAACTACTAGAACCAACTCATTCTCCAATTAATGCAAATTTCAAAGGACAACTCTTAGAAACATTGAGTTATTTTAGATTAAAATTTATTTAGCATGAGGGTTCTTTGGTTAATTCAATTTAAAATCTTCATTAATTATGAAATTATTTTCTGGGTTAAATCGGGTTTATTGTAAATCTAAGAATGAAATGGATCTGATAATTAAATAACAGAGAGGATGGTTGGTCGCAGCCGACGGCGGAGCTCTGGCAACCTCCACTGTGAAGCTCCGACAATCCATTGTAGTGGGCGGAGAAGCTCTGACAAGTTTTTCGATGGTGGCCGATAGAACTCGACGACTAGTGGTGGTATGCAATGGAGCTCTTTTAAATTATATAAAATATTGATTTTTTTTAAAATTATAGAACAATACACTTTTTTAATTAATAAAAATAGTATTTTTAAAACAATTATAATAATATTTATCAAAGATATCTATTTTATAATAAATAAATATAATCTATTAGATTTAGTTCAAAAACATATGTAATCCCCTTAAAAAAACATATGTAATCAATTGGATTTGTAAAAATATTCGATGGCATGGATTGGATTTCATCCATATCATTAAATGGAGGAATTGAATTCAATTAATTAACTAACTTTTAGTTATGTAAATGAATTAGTTGAATGATAACTTAATAAATGATTTGCTATCCCTTCTTACATGGCACTAAAGAAAGTGGTCTATATAAGAAATCGCAAGAGACAAAACTCCTAAGATCTATTTACTCTGACATCAGTAATCTTCGTGAAATTTTTACACCAGGTTTAGTGGTGAAACTACCGGTATTAATTTTACAAGGAAAACAATTATAAAGAGAAAAAGTGAAATATACTCTTAGAATATATATATATATATATATATATATATATATATATATATATATATATATTTATTTTTCATATGTGATATTAGGGGTTTATTTGTTAGGAGAGAGAGAGAAATATATTAATAACATGATTGAACTTCTAATCTTTTTCTTAAAACTCTTTCCATGTTTTTTAACTCATCAAAATTTAACAAATAAAAACAAAGTTCACTATAATTTTTGGTTATATTTAATTAAAGTAATTTAAAGAAAATATAAAAATAACAATAATTTTACTTATATTTATGCTACTAATATTAATAAATACAAACCATATATGAAGAATGAACCTACTTTCTCACAAAATAAAAATAATCTACTTTTAATTAAAATTAAAAATAAAAAGCAATTTGTGTGAGTAGTAGATAGTAGTGTCCAAGTCACAAAGTGTTGCCTTCCCTTGTCACCGTTTTTTTGTTTTGTTTTGATATATGTAATCACTTCACTGTTTTTATAGATAAATTGTACACAATTGTAAAATTTTGAATTTCAATCCAAATATATTTATTTATTTTTTTTGTTTACTTTAAGTTTCTTAAATTGAAAGTAATCACATTTGAGATGTGTCAGATATTTTGACTTATATTTCATGTTAGGGGAACGTAGAAAGAAAGAAAAATGCTCGTAAGAGATTATTAACAATCTATTTGGACAAGTTATACTAAATTGATTTTTGGCTATTTAATAATTAAAATATTGATTTTGGCCAAAGCTATCCAATCCTTTCTTATTCTTTGGATGAAATATCCAAACGCTTTTCTCGGAAGCAGAAACAATAATAATAATAATAATAATAATAATAATAATAATAATAATAATAATAATAACAATAATAATAATAATAATAATAATAATAATAATAATAATAAGCACATTTTGTTCTTGAACTTAATTTCGTTTTAGTCCTTTATCTTTTTTTTTTCGATTTTGTCATTTATTTTAATTTTAAGTGGTAATTTGATCTTTTATGTTTTAAAATGTCAACAATGTTATCCTTTTTCTTTTACAAAAATTCAAAAAATTCATCAAAATTTTCAAACAAAATCCATAAAATTAATTATAATCTTCAATATAATGCAAATTTCATCAAATTCATAACTTAATTTTGAATGTCCTTACATAAAACATGTCATTAATTATTTTGTGGTACAATAGATTTTGTTACTATATTTAAATATAAAACATTACTTTTCCTCCGGAACAGATTAAATAACCGATTATTAATATTACTGCGATGCTCCATCGACACATGCGTTCCATAGAAACACATAAATAAAGCTTGTACCAATATCTCTCCATTTTAAAATTGAGAAAATATCAATATGAAAATGAAATAATCAAAGCTTTATAATTATTTTCATCAAATAACAAAAAACATGAGAATTATTCCAACATTCTATCGCCTTCATTGTCGAGTGAAACGAATTTAAGATTATGAGACCAATTTAATGCAACATGATAAATAGAAAAGCTTATACAAAAATTCACAGAGAAATTAGATCAATAATCCAAATATCAGCAACCACACACACAATGACTTTAAACATGCGAACCCGATTCACAGAGAAATTAGATCAATAATAGGAAAACATGGAATTATTATTACTGGAAATAAAGAAAATACAGAGGAATGAATATTCCTACAATCCACAGAGTCAAACTCTTACAGGGGACTATAATATGCTCTATAAAATAAAATTTGTTTCAAACATCCTCTGAATTCAAGTATAAAATAGCAAATAAGAAAAAGGAAAACATGTATCACCTGTTCTGCTTTTTGGCTTTTAAAAACAGTAATTTTGAAAATTGTTTTAAAAAATTATACTGCAAAACTATACATTCAAACAAGTTTTTTCTCTTCAAATTTTAAATAACTAAATCAAATCGACCCTGATTCAATGAATTTTTTTTAGATACCCCATAATTCTATACTCTACCCTATATAATAAACTTCACTAACTACTAATTTTCTTTCCATGACTCTAATTGGACCTACATATACATATAATGATATAACTCATCTAAAAAGATCCGAATAACCACCAAAATGTTGATATAATGATAAAATCTATTTGTACCAATAGTCACCAACTGCACAATATTTAAGGAGTCTGAAAATATAATGGTTTTTTGAAACAAGTTTGCCAAGAGAGCTCAATGCCATGAGAGTTTTGATCTCAACATGAAACACATTAGAAATACCTATACTTCCATAGAAGACGAATCGGAAGAAGCCCTCGTAGTTCCTAACCAAACTTCTAAAGTCTGTTTTACTTGAATTTGTAAGAGCACTACCATCGATATTCAGAACCATGGTATTTGCATCATCATACTGCCACTGAACCTCGCGTTGTACAAGGGATATTTGCTTTAATTAAAAATATCATTTTACAATTTTAAGTTAATTTTACCAAACACTTTAATTAGCTTAACAATTATAAATTATAAGTTTGCAGTTGCCAACTAATTTTACCAAACAGAGTCTAACTAGTGTAAGACCCGTGTCTTGCACCGGTAATTATTTGCAGTAAAATTACTTTGTATATATTTTAAATATTACAAATCTATTTAAAACTTACATATGAGAAAATTATTTAATTTTGTGAAGTCTTTATTATTTTTAATAAAATTTTATTAGTATTAAAATTTTAATTTAATTCTTCCAAATTTAATTATTTGAATATTTAGCATATTCACACCATAATTGAATACAAATTTAATACTTTGTGTTACACGAAAGTTAGAATTAGGAGACCTTAAATTTTTATTTGTTGAACTGAGTTACACCTCTTTGAAAAGAAAAAAAATAATGAAAATATTGTTTTCGTGTAAAAACTAACAACAATTTTTTGATACATTATACTAATTAAATGGTTGATATTAAGTTAAAAGAAAATCAAATATATAAAAAAGTCAAGTAGAGAATTGAATATCCAAAGGATTTTGGTGAAGAAGAAGCATCAAATAATATTATAAATTTATAATATAGATAGCTTTAATAAATATTATTATAATTGTTCTAAAAAACAGTTTAATTTTTTTTACAAAAATGCCATTTTTTGTTATAAATTTAGAAAAAAACCAATTTTTTTATATATTTTAAAATAAACATTTTTCATAATTTAAAAATAAAATGATTTCTGAAAATGAATTTATTATTTGTAGAAACGTTTTTTAATTTTCTTTTATAATAAACTGAAATTTTTGTATTTTAAAAACCAGTTTATTTTTATTAATTTAAAGATAAGTAATCTAATTGTAAAATAAAAATAAAAAAGTAAATATTATAATTTATTTAATTATTATTCATTTAAATATTTTAATTAATAATATTGGTGGTGGACGGAAATGGCTGGCCACCGAAGATCCGTTGCGATTGCCAAAAAATTTATTGGAGCTCCGCCATAGACAACTGTGATTCATCATAGCTCTGTCGCGATGGCCTCCAACTACCATCAACGACCCTCTTATTATTTAATTAAAAATAAATTAATTATAGTATTTATATTATTATATTTATTTTAAAAATATATTAAAAAATGTTTTTTTTCTTTTAAAAAATACTGATTTTTTTAAAACTGTTTTTTTTTAATTTAAAAAAACCGCATTTTTCTTAAAAATAGACTGTTTTTTCAAAATTATAAATAAAACTATTTTCAAAATAACTAAAAAACACGTTTTTAAATTAATATAAAAAGCATTATCTTTCTTTATAAAATACATTTTTTTAATGTGATAAATAAGATCATTTTTATAAATCACTAATTTGGTCATTTTTAAAATAATAAGAAACTGATTTTTTTTAAATTAATATTAAAAACAATTTTTTAAAATAAAAAGAAACAGACGGACATCAAAAGAAAATATAGTTTTTTATAATAATATATTTTTAGAAATAATAACAAATATTATCATTCCTTATCAAACCAAATAAACTATAATTAGTTTGTTAAAATATAAAAAAAAAAGTAATAAGATGAATTGGATAGATATCCATTCATTGAAAATACGATAATTGGTTGACTGGATGGTTTTTATTTTAAATGGATGGATGGAATTGAACTTTTTTTTTTTTTCCAATTTTTTATAGTGAATTGTTAATAAATTAATGGATTGTTTTGATCCATCCACATCTGGATCAATCCATTTTATCACCGTGATTTGATTCAGTTCGGTTTTTATAAACTATTGTCATGATTCTATATAGCTCGACTCAATTTTCTAATTGAAGTAAACCATATATAGTCCTAATTGTGTGCATCTTTTTCTCCAAATTTAAAATAAAAGGGTCATGTTAATAAGTGCTACTTGTTAATGATACAAAAGTATAAATTTTAAATTATAATAAACAAATTTTGTGATTTCAAAAATTGAATATATAATTTTTGTCCTTTTCAATAAAATATTTTTATCTTTAAATATTTAACAAATATTCATGATACTTATTAACATTTTTCTAAATAATAAATAACAATATATTTGACATTTCCGGCTAGTAATGAGTAATAATAAAATAAATTGAAAATACGACTAACCTTTCGCAAAAGTTGTGGCCCTAATTACTAAACATGAATATATGATGGGCTAAGTGCAAAAGCTTAAATTGGCTTTACAATCTATATATAAATAGTATGTGACACTATTGTAATTAATAATTTTTTTTTTATTATTCTATTAATACAATATTCTAAAGAAAAACAAAACACATCTATTCATTTTTTTAAAGAGATTGGCTAGACAAAAGTTATTTAAATAAATTTGAAAATACAAACAAATAGTTCCCTTGACTTTTAATAATAAATTCACTATTTAATCAAATCATGCATGGATAGACTCAAGTCGCAACTTAGTTTTTTTCATTTAATTAATTTGATTCGCGTTATTCATATGGTGTGTCTCACTAGTTGTCCAAGAAAAAAAGAATGGTAGGAATGTTAATTGGACTTAAACTCAATATACACCCTTAAAAAATACTTGTAAAAGCCGCAATAGATAGAATAGAAAATCGCATTATTGATATAAATGTATGAGCGCAAACACATACATTTAGGTGACTTGAGCATATGTGGATGAACATTAAAATTACTATTCATGTGTAAATGAATTTGGGTCCGGACATTTTCTTAAACACATACACTATACTATGGAGTCTAGAAGGTGTCCATTGTCATCCTAAGTGTCTCACTCTCAAATAGTCATACAAATTACAAATAAACATGGGTCGAGATTGACTGCATCACAAAAGCACAAGTAGGTTGCACATCGATGACCATTAAAACAAGATAAAATAATCTAACTTTCAAATTTATTATTTTAAATATTTAAAAAAAAATGAAAATTTACATTAAATTTAGACTTTTCAATTTTCAAAATAATGATTATGGATGTACGGACAACGTTAACTATCTGAATTCAAATAAACATGTAGAGATATAAAAATACATTATCTTCATGGTAACCTCATTATGATATTATCATAATAAAAAAAATCATATAGTTAGTTATAGTCGCGCTAAGTTTGGTGGGACCCTAGAAGCCATTAGAGAAAACCATGAACTAGTAAATTAATGGACAGCTAACATTACCCACTTTTGTTTTAGTAATAAGTTCGTCTATAAAGTCGAATTCAATAATGTACGAATCTTAATTATATGCCTTATTTATTCACGACGTAAACAACATAAAAGACCCAACATTAGTTTACGTTGATTTTGAGTTTTAAAATCTATTTTAAAATAAATTTATGCTACCGAAAATAATATTAGGTTGAATCACGAACTAGGTTACTCTCTTTAAAACGTTTTGCTGCACTGTGCAAGACAGATTATCAATCACGAAGTCTCCAAGATAAAACAACTTAGATACACTGTATCGGAGTTTCATTGCACCGTAGAAAACCGTTCTAGAATTACACCCTCAATATGGCAATCAAAGGCTGCCACTCGTAATATGGTACTATGATCACTCGAAAGAAAGAGAAGAAGAAAGAAATAAAGGGAAAAGTAGAGAAAAATATCAAATTTCGAAGAACTTTTGGTGTGTTCTTCCAACTGAGTAGAGTCCTCTATTTATAGAGGAACTATCCAACTGAAGGAGAGAAAATTGTGCGATCCATCAAATCGGATCCACATAAAATTGCACTTCGAAATTCTCTCGGTTTTGATTTCGCAAAACACGGATGCGCGAATCCACAGAAAATTGAAACGCGAGAATTGCTAGGTTTTGACCAGGGCAAACTGATGCACGAATTCAGGAAGGAATAGACCGGATCAGATGTTGAATGTTGACTCGGTTGAGGGCAGATACGTGTTCAACGTATCAATGAGATAAAAACCCACGTATTTATTAAAAATTAAATAAATAATTTTTTAATATTCTGGATACTAAAAAAATAATACATTACTTAGCCCAAGCCCCCACTTGAATTTAAAAAAGAAGTTTCTGAAATAGCATCAAACGCTTCTATAAGATTGTGCACAAACAGAGGTGTCTCCTGACTTGTACATTTGCATAGTAAGTAAGATTCAGATTCGACAAAAGTGACTCGTAGTCTTGATATCTATCTCTGAAATCAAACCCACACACAACCTTTTCATAGGGTGTATTCTCAAAAGCCCATGCATTACTGGCCCTACATGTCTATCCTAGTATAGTGAATGCTCTAGAAATTCTACCTCGAAATTCCATAGGAAGCGACTCCACTTCCACATTCACATAGGTGAGTCTATCAAGAGTACTCTTGTAGCTAGGTACTCCAATCCACATAAAGTATAGATCTCATTAAGAGTTTCTATTACCTCATCCTTTCATCGCTTCAGGAATCATACTTCTTTGAGATATAATAGCATGTTCATCTCATATCACTATGACTTGTTATTACCCATTGAACCTAATCCTTGGGATCTCCAGTCTTTTAGGTCGGGTTACCATCATGATTGACTCATTGATCTATAGACAATAGTCCCATCCTTTTGGATGTATTTAGGACTTTCTTTCCAACTAATCCTTTCCTCAAATGATCCTCTAAATTCTCATCAATGCGTATATGATCAACTATAATAGCTCACTTAGAAAATAACTCTCTAACTGTGTTGTGCTTACGACTTATTTGTCGTCTCTTACCGTTTTATTAACAATTCTCTAATTTTGAAATAGCCGCGGTACTATCGCAGTGGATCAACACAGATGACATATGTTTTTCCAATGAAAGGATCTTAGCTAGCAAGCATCTCAATTAGCTCGCTTCTTCACTAGTAGTAGCTAGTGCTATCATTTTAGATTCCATAGTGGAATGAACCAGTATCTTCTGCTTCTTCGATTTCCAAGATACAACACCACCGACTGTAGTAAAAATATAGCCACTAGTTGCTTTGGAGTCATTTGATAAGGTGTTCCAATCAGCATCACTGTATTCTTCAAGGACGACAGAAAATCTTTGATAATGTAATTCAAGACTCATGGTCCTTTGTAGGTATCTCATGACTATTTAAATAGCATGTCAATGCTCCACACTAGGTCTATTGGTAAACCTACACAATAGTGCCACGATGTAGGCAATGTCGGGTCTAGTACAATTAGTGGCATACCTGATGCTGCCAATGATGCTCGCATATTTAGTTTATCTAATACCTTCACCAATGTTTTTGAAAAGTTTCACACTTGGATCATATGGTGTGCAAGCAGGTTTACAATTAAAGTATTTTTATTTCTTTAGGATCTTTTCAACATAGTGAGACTGATCCAAAGAAATTCCCTTTTCTGACCTATTAATCTTGATTCCAAGGATTACACTCGCTTCTCCGAGGTCTTTCATATCAAAGTTGTTACACAACAATGATTTCACAATTTTTATAGCATGAATGTTTGAACAAAATATGAGTAAGTCGTCTACATAGAGACATATGATAGTGCAAATGCCATTTTTAGATTTGTAATAAATACATTTGTCACTTTCATTCACTTTAAACTCATTCGATATAATCAACTTTTCATGCCATTGCTTAGGAGCTTGTTTAAGACCATACAAAGATTTATGTAACTTACAGACCTTGTCTTCTTGTTCATGAATTACAAAACCTTCAGGTTGTTCCATATAGATTCTTTCTTCCAGGTCACCATTTGAAAAAGATGTTTATGACATCCATTTGGTGTATCACCAATTTATGAATAGCTGCTAGTGAAATGAGTACCCTAATGGATGCTATTTTAGTGACCGGTGAAAAAGTGTCGAAGAAATGTATATTTTCTCTTTGTCTAAAACCTTTGGCTATAAAGCGAGCCATGTATTTATCAACAGTTCCATCGGGTTTTAGTTTCTTTTTCAAAATCTGTTTACGACTTATTGGTTTTCAACCAAGAAGGGAGTCTACTAAATGCCAGGTCCTGTTAGAATCTAGAGAATCCATTTAATCATTTATAGCTTCCTGCCATAAATCTGAATCCAATGATGACAAAGCTTCTTTAAGATTTGTAGGATCCTCTTCTAAAGTATATGTCGTATAATCGGGTCCATAGTCTTTAACAACCATGACTCTCTTACTTCTTCGAGTTTTTGTTTTGCCTTGTTTGCTGCTTTCAGTGCTTCTTGTCACAAGAACATGACTTGGTTCACTGCCCCCACTATTTCTCGATTTGAAAGGGAATTTACTTTGATAGAAGTCAACATCATTTGATTCTATGATCACTTCCGTATTTAAGTCATAAAACCTATACATTTTGCTATTTACTGCATACCCAGGGAATACACATTCATAGGCTCTACTAGCGAGTTTAATTCGTTTGGGATCGGGGATTCTGACATACGCCAGACAACCCCAAGTTCAAAAATAAGACAATTTTGGTTGTTTTTTCTTCACTATCTCATAAGGAGATGTATTTGTTTTTAGATTTAGGAGCACTATTCAAAACATAGCAAACAATCAAAATAATTTCCCCCCACCAATGAGATGCAGCACTAGAGTTAAGCATAATAACAAAAACTAGTTCAGTAAGAGTTATATTCTTTCTTTCAGCTTTTCCATTCATTTCAACTGAATATGGTGTAGTAGTTTCATGTATAATTCCTTGCATTTTATAAAACTCATTAAATAAACTAGAATCATAATCTATTCCTCTATCACTACGAAACCTCTTATTCTTTTTACTAAATTGATTTTCAATTTAGTTTACAAAGATCTTAAACATGTCAAGCGCTTCACTTTTATTTTTCATTAGATATACAAAAGTATAGTCAGAGCAATTGTTAATAAAAGTAATAAAATAACGTTTTTTATTTCTTGTTAATGTCCCATCAAGTTCAGATATATCATAGTGTATTAAATATAAAGTTTCAGATTCTCTAACTACTGATTTATGTGAACTCTTTGTTATTTTAGTTTGACTACAAAAATCACATTTTTCAAAATCATTTAAAGATAACTTTGGAATTAAGCCTAAGTTTCTTAAGTTTGAAATCACACGTTTGTTCACATGACAGAGTCTAGCATGCCAAATATAAAATTATACAACATGTAAGTAGAAGGATACATTTTATTGATTTCAACATTCAATTTATACATGCCATCAGTGGGGTACCATTTTCCAACAAAAATACCATTTTTAGATATGGTGTACAAATATGCCCCTATAGGATGAGTAAATCCTGCCTTATTAAGAAGAAAACCAGAAATCAGATTCTTCTTTACTTCTGGAGTGTGCATGACATCCTTCAGAATTGAGGTTTTTTCAGAGGTGAATATTAATTCCACATCTCCAATACCAACAAATTAGTGGTGTTGGAATATCCCAACAACACTTCCTTATCTTCAAATGTAGTGTATGTTTTAAACATAGCAAGATCATAACAGACATGACGTGAGGCGCCATTGTCTATCCACCATCCATCTGATCCACCAACAATGTTGATTTTAGTTATCATAGCAATGAATTGCTCTTATGTCAAGCTAGCCTGCTAAGCAAGGCTTGGCTTGTTCCTACACTTGCGTGCCATATGAACTTCTTTCACACATCTAAAGCAGATAAATGGTGGGAAATTGTCATTTCTAGGAGGTGGTTGCAGCCTTATAATTGGGACCTTTGGAGGGTTCCCATTCTTGTTGCTGTTCTTTATAGTGCGATTCTGATTCTTAAGTTATTTGTCATTTGGCTTCAGAACTGCTCCGATGAATTTCTTGTTCTTATTATTTGACACAAGAAGAACTTCATCTTTATGGTCTTGCTTACGAGATTCTTCCTCAATTCTCAAGCGGATTAACATACTTTCCAAAGAGAACTCTTTTGTTTTATGCCTATGAGAGTTTGTAAAATCTTTCCAAGCAGGAGACAGTTTGTCAATAATAACAACAATTGTTCATTTAGGGACATACCTTCAAAGATGATCTCATGAGCTATTTTCTAGATTTCATGGGACTAAGCTTCTATTGATCTGTCATTTGATATTTGAGTTAGCGGCTAACAGGATACTTTTGGGCTCCAGCTTCCTCAGTTTCATATTTCTTCTTTAGAGTATCCCAAACATGTTTAGCAGTATTGCTGGAACTGTAATAATCATACAGATCATCAGCAAGTCCATTAAGAATATAATTCTTACATAAGTAATCATTATGTTCCCATTGGGTGAATCTTATTTACTTTTTAAATATTATTAACTTTCAAATTTAGTCTATAAAAAAATTTTATTCACTTTTAGTCTCTATTTGGATTTTATAGGGATTAAAAATATTAATTTTTTACAAAAGCTTTATTAAATAGCGATTAAAAATAAATAAATAAATTTTATAGGATTAAAAATTTGAGAATTTTTATAGGGACTATAAAATAAAATTTTGAAATTTTATAGGCACTAAAAACATGTCTGATTTTTAAATTTTAGAATTAGATTTAGAATTTAGTTTTAAAAACTGTTTTAAGAAAGAAAACAAAATTAATTTTTTTTAGTTATCTTTGTTTTTTAAATTTAGTATGGAAATTTTTATTTGGTAATGTATTTTTCAAAAACTATTTTAAAAAAGAGAATAAACCAAATCTTTTTGGTAATTTAATTTTTGAAAATGGTTATTCAAACTTCTATGTCAATTATCACAAAAAAGTAGTATCTCTTGAAAATATTAAAACATTAGCACATAATTAAAATATATCATAATATTTCATTATAAAAGTATTAAAATATTAACATATAAATAAAATTTAATAAATTTAGTCTTTAAATTCCAACTTAACTTGTAAAATGTCGATATTGTTCGTTTCGACGTCTTGTTCCAATTTGAACCTGAGAACTCTCAATTATGTGAGTTAATTATGGTAGTATTTATAATCTCTTTTAAGACAAAAAATTAGTAATTTTATTAATTTGCTAACAAATATATATATATATATATATATATATATATATATATATATATCACAACCTTGTTGGCACATTTTATTTGGTGTATCTGCCTTTATAAATTGTATTATTTATATAAACAATAATCATTTTAAAATTATAAAGACTAAAAACATTGTACATGTTATTGAAAACCAAATATATTTTAATCTTTATGAATGATCATCTCTAAAAACTTCTCTCAACTTTTAAAAACAATATACAAGAAGGTGATATATACAACATCATAAACATAAAAATATCACCGAAAAATGATAGACTTATCGTAGGAACAAGGAAGACATTGTTTTTTACAACGACTTTTGTAACCAAAATCCATGACCCAAAAATTACCATTCAAAACCATTATTTTGAGTTTACTTCATTCAAATCACTATCACAAAGATTAGAAGATAAAGTAAATCTAACGGGTAATAACCCTTGCAACACAAAATTTAAGTTCTAAACTCTCAAAGTAGCGTCATTTTGTACTAACTATTTTTGGACTGCAACATCATTGGAACACCGCATGCTCTTGGACATGAAGAACAAGTTTATATTGTTGGAAAACCTACAAAAATACTCAGACTAGAAATCAAAATGCAAGGGTAACAAATTTTAATATAAAATACAAAACAATTTAAATTAAAAACATAATAACATTATTATAATTTCATTGCTTAATAACATTTAACCAATTTTTTTTTTTTTTTTACTTTTTGCTTTAATTTTTAGGGGTGAAATTATCAAAGTCACTTTATGGAGGAACATAGTTGCTGATTTTCAAAATGTATTTGTCCATCACAAGCTACATGATGGTCCTACGATTGTTTCAGTAACATCAACAACAATTAAAAAATTTAGAGGTGTCAAAATTAAAATTAATTTCATTTTTTTTAACAAAATTCTAATACATTTCTTATTATAAATACAATTAGTGCACATAAACATATTTACTGTAATTACAGATGATTACTCAATCAACTCAACTTCAACAACAAGGGTTTATATTAACCTAGACATACCAAAATTCAACATGCTTTCACAAAGGTGTATCATTTACATCTTTTTGTGTTCATTCTTTTCACTTAATCTCTACTTTCAATATCATTCTATAAGACCTCGTTAACATTAATAAAAAAAATTACAAAACCAATTTTCAAAACATATCTACGTAAAGGGAATCCACTAAAGAAGATGAAGTTAGAGAAATACCACCTCAAGATTTTGTCCACAATAAACCAGAGAAAAGAATGGCAAGGAATCGAACAAAATTGAAACATATAATGGCTATAAAGTGGGAATCTAATGTCCAAGTGCACTTACAATTTTTTAACTATTTACTTAGTTCATAACTCCATGATCATATACGAATATGTTTGTAATTACCTACATATCTACTTACCTAGGACCAAATAACTTGTCAATCAATAAATAATAAATACAAGAATCACACATTAATAACTGTCACCGTAAAGATGATCAATTTCAAACACAAATCAACAGTCACAAACTCATCATCAACATAATCATTGTCACTATAGTTGCTTCTGTAATATCATTGTGATCATCATCATCAAATTTAAACTCTACATAACTAATGGCATGGTCACCCTAAAAACCTTTTACATATCTTTTTTCATATTTTTTTTTCTACCTCTTCAAATTGCAAACATTTTACATGGGTCAAATGTTTACATATATAGAATTTATATAACTTCCACAATTTAGATATAATTTACCAAAAATGCAGAAAATGTTATTCACAATCAGTGCAACCATCAATGACATTGATTACAAATTTGGATAGAATTACATTGGATGTGAAAATTGTCTCACAAAACTAACTCAAAAAAGCCAACAATACAATTGTCCCTCATGTGACGTGACATCAAAGTACCCTGCACAAAGGTACCACATAAAATTTTAACTTCCCCACCTTCATTTTGTTTAACTCATAGTTATGATATAAGTTGATTTTTGTATAGGTTCAAGATTCAATTGACAATGTCAGATGAAACGGCAACAAGTACATTCATAATGTTTGATAAAGAAGCTCAAAAACTCCTCAACACAACAACAACTCAACTTTTGGAAAAATGAGACAACATTGACAGAACATCCACTATACAAAACCAGGGTAACCGCGAGCTCATCTTTGAAATAAGGTTGTCAGATTAGAACTTGAAAGAAGGCTTCCAAACATACACGATCACAAGAACTTTTTTCCCGACCAACATTTTCCTCGATCGACAAATAGTACCCACATCAAACAGGTATAACATTTACACAATTTTAAAAACACACATTTTTATGGATAATTAATGGCATTTTATTCCCTAATTAGGAACCCAAGTCACCGCAACCGACAAAGTTCAACTCAAATGATGAAGGTGATATAAAACAAAAATGAAAAAAATACACGAGGAAGTGAAGAATAGAGATGAGGAGAAAGATGACAACCCATTATCCAAATGAAAAATCAAGGTACAACGGAGCAATAAAAACGTTTACATTGGTACAATTGTATATATTTTTAGTATAACTACTAAATTGTGGATCATTGGACAATTGATACATAAAACCTGATATTATTTATTTTGAATGCACTTAAATTAAAAAACAAAAAAAAATACACCGCGCAACGCGAGAGTTAGCATTTAGTGATTCCTCATTTCTAAGATACGAGAAAAGAAAATAATCATCATATATCCTGCAAAAAATAGGGGTGTTTTATGTTTCTAAGAGCATCTAATAACCATTATTTTATCTTTTCTATATAGGTGCGGTGTTAACAAAAAAAATAATTGTATTCAATATGTTTCAGAATTTTCTAATCCTATCTTGTTCCTAATAATAATTATTTGATGCTAATATTTCTTTGTTGTTTATTATTTGTCATAATTTTATGTCTAACATAGTCTAATTTTTTTTCCAACATCACCAATAATATCACATTTATCATATTATTGTCTCTATTTTTTGTCTCCCATAGTACCAAAAAAGTGTTTGGACGTCCACTAAATATTTTTTTAAATACAACTAGATGAAAATCATAATAACGGCTAACACAAGCATTTCCCCACTTTGGACAAATCTTTCCTCCATAAATAATACATGTGTCCATGCAATTCCACCACTCAAATAAGTCTTGCCTCCATACTTCACTTGAATAAGCCTTGCCTCATAATGCTAAGCGCGTTGGCCATTGACCTTAGAGGTACTACCATATACTTTTGTGACTTCAACAGCTGAAGGAAAGATCTGGGACATAATGTAAGGTCCAAACGACTTTGAGTGCAACTTTCTAGAAAAAAGATGCAAATGTTACTTATAAATTAGAACCTTCTCACAAACTTGAAACTCGCGCGGTTGAATGCATTTATTATGCCACTTTTCGGTGCGCTCCTTATAAACATTTGAATTTTCATAAGCTTCAAAACGAAGCTCATCCATTTGTAGCAAGCTACTTTCATTTTCATTTGTAAGTTGTGCATCAAAATTTAAAATTTGAGAGCCCAAAGTGCTTTATGCTCTAGTTCATTAGGCAAATGATAGGTTTTACAAAAAACAAGCTTATAATGTAACATGCTAACAGTGGTTTTGAATTCAGTACTATATGAATGCATCATCTAATTTTAAGGACCAACCTTTTCTAGATGTACCAACAATTTTCTCTAAAATTCTTTTCAATTCCTTATTATAAATTCAACTTAACCACGGGTTTGTGGATGATAACGAGTTTCCTCATGTGATACCCTAAACCCTAAAATAACATATATAAAAATGTATACTAGATTTCTAAGAAAATTCGCAAGGTATAAAGAAAATCTCTTTCCAAGGAAATAATAACTTTTGTAACTAATTTAGGATATCACATTCCTCAAAGTACACATGGAACAATTCAAACTTTATTTCTCAATTAAAATAGTGCAATCTCAATGATCTTGATTTAACTATAATTTCTTAATTTAATTCCAAAAACTTACTGGTACTTATAAGTTTTTCATTCAAAAAGTCGTTTCTAATTAAATAAGTAAAATACAAATTAAAAGTCTTATTCCCAGTATCACCTATCAGAGTGGGGTTTCTCCCAAACTTGAACTTCAAGACTTATTAACCTGTAATAACTGCGATTTTGCAAACGTTGGGCCAAGCCAATCAAACCCAAACAACAAAGGAGGTGAGTTTCGAAATCATGTTGATAGTATAACATAAGTAGAAGAACACACAAAAAATTAGAATATACCATATCATAACACATCTTGATATATCAAAATATTAAAGAAAAATAATATTACATAATAATGTCAAAATCACTCCAGTAAAATCAATATATCGTCACATCATCCAAGATAAATTATTATCACTTTTGAAACACATTAATCACAACAAAACAATTACATGAAAATGAAATGTTATTCATCTTGATAGTATAATATAAGTAGAAGAACATGCAAAAAATCATAATAGACCGTATCACAACACATCTTGATATATCGTCACATCATCCAAGATAAATTTTTATCACATTTGAAACATATTAATCACAACAAAACAATCACATGAAAATGCAATGGTATGCATGATCTTAGACTCTACTTCTTCAGAACTTGGTACTATTTTAACTCTGAAGTACTTGGTTAGGAGGCTTGATACTATGCCACCACACACGTGAACAGACAATTCAAATTGGCCCTGTCCTCATAGATCCCCTCAACTCAACCCGATACACATACACACGATAATCGAGGTGAATGTGTGTTGCATGGTAGCTCCCGACATTTAGAGGGCTACCTCACAGTCACCTAGGAATTTCCCACCCGAATACCTCCAAAGTCTAACAATCTTGCCTTACGGCTCAACAGTAGACCACCACGATCAGGCTCGTTCAGTTGTACTTCCCCAAAATCACTAGGCTTGTCAGGCCCTACTTGTATGTTGACAAAATAATCTCCACTTCAAAAATTATCAACATCTATTTTCTCCCCTCGTTGACCTAGACTACTCTATTAAGAACACTATCTTTAGCACAAGTTGGAATCATCACTATTTCATCAACTATGGAGTTACTTCAAAATTCTCATCACAAATTTATAACATCATTATCATTAATCATACTTCATCATCATCACATAAACTTATCACCAATTTATAACATCACTATCATTAATCATAAATCATCATCATCACATAAACTTATCACAAATTTATAACATCGATATCATAAATCATACATCATCATCATCACATAAACTTATATCATACAATGCACCAAATTCATTTGACATCCAATATTACAATAATATCAAATACCACACATTTAATGAAAGTGAATCAATCAACACCTTATAAATATTTTTATTCCACATTTTAATCTCACAATTTTCATATTTGCCCATTAATTATTTTATCCCTCAAAGGGGTGCTGCCGTAAGTAGCGAGTCCCGGATGAAACGTTGGGAAAATTCGATTTTCACGTTCATCTCACAATATATTATACTCATGAGTTCAAACGCTCTCTCACCCCGTACCTTATTTTGACTCTTTCGGACGCGAATACGAGTCTACAAGCAAAAATCCTTTGTTGTTTGACTCCTTGTCCACAATCGATATAACTCAACAATTTATGGGTAGACGTAAAAAAAAATCAGAACACACTCTAAAAAGGTAAATTTCAAACTTGAGTCAAATAAACTTACCCCAAATCGTAAACTACTTAGTAGATAATATAGTCATTCTTCACATGGTCGTTTTGGCATTGGTTTCACTCAAATCGGACTTACGATGAAGAAGAACGGTGCAAAATAACGAATTCCATAAATGGAGAAGTCAGGTATTTTAGAGACAAATTGGGATGGTTAAAAATCTAAGTGTGTTTAATTGACTAACTAAATGAATGAAACAACAGATTGAAATTTATATAAAAATAGAGAAAGTTTTCTGGGACATCACCTGTGCCAAACAATAACCCTCTATTTAAATATGTGCATACTTAACATTAGTCAAACATACAAGAAAATATCACTTTAATTATCAACTCACATATATACATAAAACCGCCTAAAATCTTATTATTTAAAATATTTACACTAAAATTCCATTATTTTTAGAAAAATATATAAAATAATAAAATATAATATTTGTTATTTATATAACTTATTTAGTCAAATATGTACAAGATTAACACATCATAGAAAGCACTTATTTAAAGAAAATTAATTATAAAACTAATCAACATATATTCTAAAATTATTTTAACACCAATTCAATTATTTAAAATCCTATTTCATTAATAAGATATTTATTATAAAACTTGAAGTGTTACAATTCTCTCCTTGTTAAAGAAATTTCTTCCTCGAAATTTGTAGTGAACAATAAGAGAACTAATATCTAACTAACCACCCTCAAGATTCAAATTTCGTCTATAAACATACTTAAGGCATTCACTACTCATTTAAACATAACATGTTAAGAGTTCTAGCATGATAAGGTAACATGACATAACAAATCAATAAAGCAAATCACATTCAATCATTTCAAATATAAAGGAAATTTCATGATTAATCAATATCGTTTATAGATAAAATTGAGCATGTGAATTTAGTCAACAACAACTTATTACATCCAACTAAACCAAATAACACATATATCAAATACGCTTTCAAATTCAACTAACTTCTCAAACAATATTCTACTAGTTTTACTCTCCTAAAAGAATGTTTAAATCCTAACAACAATTACTCTACAAGTTTCACAAAAGTTAGGCATATAGGGAAACATTTAAAAAATCCGCACCACAAAGAATTACAAACAGAAATGCATATAATAACTCAATGACATGCAGTCACTTAATTTTTTTTTTTTTCATAAAAAAAACTAATGTGTATAATCGTAGTGGAATAAGACAAATATTTTCACATATAGTTTCAAACACACTGAAAGTCTAAATTAATTTCAAAGTCTTATACACAAAATTCATTTATAGACTCATACAATAGTTCTAGGTACTTATCAAATGAAACAATATAGAACAAATAAGATACTAACACAATGCACTTATTTATTTCAAGCAAGTTACTTAGAAGATCAAAATATTTAATTCAATGTTTAATTTAAGTACACACCTTTAACCTAATACCCACGCCACATAAATAATTATCAGCAATCAACATTGATGCTACATAAGACTCAAAATCACTCAAAATTGTATAAGAGATGAACATGGTTTCTAAGTATTTCAAAAATAAAATTAACAAGTATTACAAACAATAATAACAATGAGTTATTGTTACCTCTTTTATCGACGATGAGTCATCAGAGAGTAGCTAGTCCGTCCTACTCATGGAGTCAGCTACTTAAGGTAATCATCACTGTAGTTATTTAAATTTAAACATGGGTAATTAAAAGTAATTTAACATTGTTTAGGAGTGCGAAGGCAACACCATAACTCCTACTCCTTACTTCCAGTTAAAAAGTCACTTAATTACATAGTCGCAATAATTTATTTGTAATTTACAACTAGTTATAACAACAAAAGAAATTACACGTACATTAATATGAATCAACAATCAAAATAAAGAAATATAGAATTATCTCACTTTTAAACACTCCCAACTACTCTATGCACTATATACAAATTCCCATCACTTAGAACACCTAAAACACAAACACTTTTACATTCACCTAATCATATATACATGCATATAACTAATTCAATAATTGGCATCATGATGTAGCATATCCTCATAGCAATCCAAAAACTCCAAATTTATCACAATTAAATTATTAATTAATTTTTTTTAACTAATCCTTATCATTTAACAAAAACTAAAGCACATATTTTTCAAATAGCAGATAAGTAATTACTAACTAGAAGATAATATAACACATCGGCAAACAACAATGAATCAAGTAGTGTATAAACCATTTTCAAGTTAAACAATATAAAAAAAAAATTGATTTCTACACTTAAATTATTATTATTAAAGTATCGCTAATCATTTAACACCATAAAATAATTTTTTTTCTTCAGATAAGAACTTGAAAGAAGGCTCCCAAACATACACGATAACAAGAACGTTTGTTCTGACCAACATTTTCCTCGATCCGACAAATAGTACCCACATAAAATAGGTATAACATTTACACAATTTTAAATACACACATTTTTATGGATAATTAATGGCATTTTTTATTCCCTAATTAGGAACCCAAGTCACTACAACCGACAAAGTTCAACTCAAATGATGAAGGTGATATAAAACAAAAATGTAAAATACATGAAGAAGTGAAGTATGGAGATGAGGATAATGATGAAGAGAAATATGACAACCTGTAACACCCCAATTTTTCATTATCTTATTTTAATAGTATTATGATACGCTACTATTTTTATGTGAGTGTTATTATGTGTTCTAATTTCTTAAGTGTGTATCGTGTGGTTGTCTTAGTAATTGATTTAAATCATTAATATTAACTATAATTAACTTACGAAAATTAAAATAAAATAAAACATGTATTTATATATATTTAAATAAATTAAAACAATGAGTGAATTTGTGAATTTGTGTGGCTACACTAATTGTTACTTTTAACACTAGTAGAATGAAATAATAATAATAATAATAATAATAATAATAATAATAATAACCTAGGCTAGTACTAAGTATATATATATATAAAGGAAAGCCTAGTGCTACGAAAACAGCGATTAGCACGTATAAGTTCGGAGCCGCAAATAGGAGCCGCAAATTCCAATTCACGTCACAATTCCAATTCCAATCGCAAAATTCAATTTCCAATTTCAATTCCAAACCAGGTATGTCATTCCTCATTCTTTCTCCCCTGTGCTTGTCAAACAATTACAAGAATAGTTGAAAATTAAAATTCTGCATATGGCTAGTATCGTGCAATTGATAATATGGTTTAGATATTTTGGTTAGAGTTTTATAATTACCGATAATTGTATAAACTACACATATTTAAAATATATATAAACTACACATATTTACAATTACCAATAATTGTATACATTGGAAGAGTTTTATTTCAAAATATGGGCCACCAACATTTTTTTTTACTTTGGTGGAAATAGTTCTAACTTCTATATCTGAAAGAAATCATTGGAAAATTATCGGAGTATCAAATAGGACAGATTCTAGTTCCTGTTTTCATTATTATTTTTTTTCAATTTACGATTTATATGTTAATAATAAATAGTCTAATTGATTTCCCAACTGGAGAGATTAATCTATTTTGATTATAATATAAAATTGGGTGTAACCAATACTAAGCTGTAATTAATTATTATTACTTGAGTTCATGTGATATATATATAAAATATGTTTAAAAATCCAAGGCTATATATATGTACAGAGACACAATATTTAGTCCTTCTATCATGTTTAGTTTAAACAAAATAAAATTATAGTAATATGTGTGTTTAATGATATTAAATATATTTTGGATTATATTACAATAGCAGATAATTTATTTATGTATTATTAGTTAATAATTTATTGGAACAAGTAATTAATCTGTATTTGGTCGTTGAGTTGATTTATTTATTTATTATGTTTTTTTTTTCGCGGACTATTAGAGACGAGGGTCGACGAAGACGCGACAAGTTAGCAGATCGGGTTTGTTGGGCGAAATCTTCAATTGAGGTAAGGGGTGAGATGAGGTTCGATTTTATGAATATAAAATAACGTGAGATGAACGGGAATACCGAAATTCCCAGATATTCATCCGGGGCTCACTACGTACGGTCGAGCCCTATTGAGCAATAATAATTAATTAATAATATATGAATGGTAACAGTGAGGACTAAAATATAATTTAGCAACCTATAGAATTGTTGTGAATTTATAGCAAGATTGCACGTTGAATGATTTCATGAAATGTGATGCTGATTGTTACTGTATGAATAATATATATTGGAGTGTTCTTGCTATTTGATTGAAATCGTGAAATTATTTGAATGTGCTATCTGTTGATTTTTTTTTAATTTATTGCGATTGATAATATTGGGATTGTATTGTGATTGTTGATATACATATATAATGATGAATATTGGGAAGCCAAACTGAAATTTATTGAGTCGTGATGATCGAGTAAGTCTGAGATGTGTAGTAGATGTTGGAGTTTGGATTATTTTGTCATCATATAGGGAGGGTCTGACAAACCTAGCGATTCGGGGAAGTACAACTGAATGAGCCTGATCGTGGAGGGCTACAGTCGAACTGAAAGGTAAGACTGATAGACCTTGGGGGTACATCTAGTGGGGAATTCCTAAGTGGAATAGTGGGTTATTCCCTAAGGCCGGGAACTACCGTGCAACACAAGAGTACCCCGACTGTCGCGTATATGTGTCTCGGGTTGAGTTGAAGGGATCTATGAGGACTTAGCCATTCATGAATTGTCCGTCCACTCTTATAGTGGCATAGTATCAGGCCTCCTATCCAAGTACTTCAGAGTAGAATGGTACCAAATGATGAAGTATAGAGTATAGGACATGCATAACATTTTATCCTTGTAACAGTTTTATTGTGATTGAATCGGATTAACCTTAGATATTATATTATTGAATGTTCTCCTTAATTGTACTGTTTGACTAATTGCGTGTTCTTCTCGTGTATTTTATATTGTTACATAATTTCGAAACTCACCCCTCGATGTTTGTGTTTGGCGTTTGCGATGGACGCAGACGAGCCGAAAGCTGCAGGTGAAGATTAATGATCCTGAAGTGTAGGAAGCCGTATTATCTCAAAGACTTCTATTTTCTACCTTTTTGTTAATGTCAATTTTTAACATAGTTTATTTTGGGAATTTCTGCTCTGATAGTGACATCGGGTTGGGACTACATTTACAATTATCATTAAACTGGTGTATGTGTGTTTCCAAATGGATTTTGTTAATTACTGTTATGATTACGTGATGCTCTTTGCCTTAAAAAAAAAATGCTTGGAATTTTATATATTTATTTTTTTTGAAGGATTTCATTGTTTTAAAAATAATAAAATTAAAATTTTTTTTATTTGGGGTTTAGGGTGTCACATCAGTGGTATCAGGGCTAGTCTGTCCAATCAGACCGTAAATGTGTTATGTGCTTGCTATGTTTCCTTGTGTACTCTGTTATTTGTGTGTTGTTGTTATGATCATTATTGTGTTAGTGGTATAGAACTAATTTAGTTCCCTTCTCCTCAGTGTCTCACTATATTCGATTGGCTTATCTGATTGATGTAGGTAGTGATGGCTAGTGGAAGGAATGACGCTGCGATTGCTGAGGCTCTAGAGTCCATGGCTGGAGTTACAGTGCAGGCTCTCCAAGCTTTGGCTGAATCTCAAGCTACTGCACAAGCCTCTGCGCAAGCTGCTACTTAAGCTGCACAGGTTGCTGCTCAAGCTGTTGCTCAAGCTACTACCTACAGTGGTGGCCAAGGAAATGTGCAAATAAATGAGTTCATGGTGATGGATCGATGCCACAAGGCTAACCCTCCATCGTTTGAAGGTCACTATAATCCTGATGGAGCTCAGAAGTGGTTGCAAGAGGTTGAAAAAATTTTCAGAGGAGTGGCATGTCCCGAAGGTCAGAAAGTGCATTTGGGAACCTTTATGTTGACAGAAGAAGCTGAACATTGGTGGGATAATGCGCGTCAACGCTTAGAGAATGCAGGGACTGCAATAACTTGGACTGTATTCAGAAACATGTTCTTAGTCAAGTATTTCCCCGAAGACATTCGCAATAGGAAGGAAATGGAGTTTATCAAATTAGAACAAGGGAATATGTTAGTAGCGGAGTATGCCGCTAAGTTTGAGGAGTTATCCAGGTACTACCCACTCTATGTTGGAGAGGCAGGAGAAAAGTCTAAGTGCATCAAGTTTGAAATGGGACTTAGGCCAGAGATCAAGAAGCAGGTTGGGATGCAAGAGATCCGTGATTTTCCTACCCTAGTGAATAAGAGTAGGATTTATGATGAGGATAGCCGGGCTGAAAAGGCATATTACAGAAACACTAGAACAATGAAGGATAAGAGACCTATGCATCATAATAGAGGAAAACCTTACTCCTTTCCTCCTAGCAAATTTGGAAGTCATCTGAATTATCAACAATACAGTTATTCAGCTCGAAGGGGAAATAGTAGTGGTAACGGGAGAGGAAATGGAAGCAGTTACAGTTATGGAAGTAGTAGAGGAAACCCCAATGGGCGAGGAGTTAGTAACGGGAATGGCAACAACAGGAGTTAGGTCTCGAGCAACAACAGCGGTAATAATGGCAATCCGACTACTCCTATCCGATGTCACAAGTGTGGTAAGCAGGGTCATATGACATTTGAGTGCAAGGATGCTGCAGTTACTTGTTTTAATTGCCAACAGCAGGGCCACATCATCCCCGCATGCCCCTATCCAAGGAATACTCCAAAGTCTGGAAACCAGAGTTCCCAAGCCAGCCGACCTAAATCCAATGGAAGAGTCTTTGCCCTCAGTGGTGCAGGAGCGTCTGAGAAAGACAACTTGATCCAAGGTACGTGTCTCATAAGTGACACTCCTTTATTTGTACTATTTGATTGTGGTGCCACTCATTCCTTTGTGTCCCTTGATTGTGTTAGGCGTTTAGGATTACCCGTGTCTCGTTTGCAGTATGATTTGATTGTGAATACCCCAGCTAGTGATTCCGTTGATACCTCTAGTGTTTGTCTTGACATTTCTATCCATGTGTGTGGGAGGGACTTCCGAGTTGACTTAGTGTGTTTACCTTTGCATTTGGTCGATGTGATTCTTGGTATGGATTGGCTATCTGCCAACCGTGTCCGCGTAGATTTTTTTAGTAAAACCATTGAATTCCTGGAGTCAGAAGAGATGGAGAAGCCTAGCAATATATCCGCCAACCAAGTGAAGGCACTTTTGAAAGAAGATGCCCAGTTATACATGATCCTAGCCTCATTGGAATTTGAAGAAAAAGTGGTAATACGAGATGTTCCTATTGTGTGTGAATTCCCTGAAGTATTCCCTAAAGATGTCAATAGTTTACCACCAGAGCGTGAGATTGAGTTTAGCATTGACCTTGTACCAGGTACTGGACCCATATCCATGGCACCGTATAGGATGTCTCCTTTAGAATTGTCTGAGCTTAAGAAGCAATTGGAAGAGCTTTTAGATAAACAATTTATAAGGCCTAGTGTGTCACCATGGGGTGCACCTGTGTTGTTGGTTAAGAAGAAGGATGGCTCTATGAGGTTGTGTGTGGATTACCGTCAACTTAATAAAGTGACAATCAAGAATAAGCATCCGCTACCTAGGATATATGACCTTATGGACCAATTGAGAGGATCTTGTGTGTTTAGTAAGATTGATTTGAGATTAGGTTACCATCAGATTCGAGTGAAGTCTTCTGATATCCCTAAAACCGCCTTTAGGACCCGTTATGGCCATTATGAGTATTTGGTTATGCCTTTTGGTGTGACTAATGCCCCAGCAGTGTTTATGGATTACATGAACCGGATTTTTCATCCTTATCTAGACTCATTTGTGGTTGTGTTTATAGATGATATCTTAGTGTACTCTAAGACTAAGGAGGAGCATGGTGAGCATTTAAGGATAGTCTTGCAAACCCTTAAGGAGAAACAATTATTTGCGAAGTTGTCTAAGTGTGAATTTTGGTTAGAGGAAGTGAGTTTCCTAGGACATGTAATTTCAAAAGGTGGAATAGCTGTTGATCCTGCTAAGGTAGAGAGTGTCTTAGAATGGAAAGCACCTAGGTCAGTGACTGAGATTAAGAGTTTCCTAGGATTGGCAGGTTATTATCGTAGATTCATAGAAGGATTCTCCAAGTTGGCCTTACCTTTAACTAAGTTGACTCGAAAGGGGGAATTGTTCGTGTGGGACAACCATTGTGAGAATAGTTTTCAAGAGCTTAAGAAACGATTGACCTCTGCACCGATCTTAGTGTTACCTAACCAGAGTGAACCTTTTGTAGTGTATTGTGATGCGTGTGGTTCAGGATTAGGTGGAGTACTTATGCAAGATGGGAAGGTTGTAGCGTATGCTTCTAGGCAACTGAAGATTCATGAGAGGAACTACCCTACCCACGACTTAGAACTAGCAGCAGTTGTTTTTGTACTTAAGATGTGGAGACATTACTTATATGGATCTAGATTTGAGGTTTTCAGTGACCATAAGAGCCTTAAGTACCTTTTTGACCAGAAGGAGTTGAATATGAGACAACGTAGGTGGATGGAATTTCTTAAGGATTTTGATTTTGAGCTTAACTATCACCCTGGAAAGGCCAATGTAGTGGCCGATGCCTTGAGTAGGAAGACTTTGAGTGTGTCTGCTTTAATGGTTAAGCATAGTGAGTTGTTGGAACAGTTTAGAGACCTTAGTTTAGTTTGTGAAGTGACACCAGAAAGTATTAAATTGGGAATGTTAAAGGTAACTAGTGGGCTATTAGAAGAGATCAAAAAAAGTCAGAAGTTGGACTTACACCTTTTAGATAAGTTAGAGTTGATTGACCAAGGGAGAGAACCTGATTTTAAAATTGGTGAGGATGATATTTTGAGATTTAAGGATAGAATTTGCGTACCCGATGTAGATGAATTAAGGAATTTGATCTTAGAGGAAGGACATAGAAGTTGTCTAAGTATTCACCCTGGAGCCACAAAGATGTATAAGGACCTCAAGAAGATATTTTGGTGGCCTAGAATGAAAAAGGATGTTGCAGAGTTTGTATACGCTTGTTTGACCTGTCAAAAGTCTAAGGTAGAACATCAGAAACCTTCAGGCTTGATGCAACCTTTGAGTATTCCCGAATGGAAATGGGATAGCATCTCTATGGATTTTGTTGTAGGCTTACCTCGAACTCCAAAAAGGTATGACAGTATTTGGGTTATTGTGGATAGATTAACTAAATCTGCTCACTTTATTCCGATAAACATAACTTATTCCATGGAAAGGTTAGCTGAAATATACATAAAGGAAATTGTGAAGTTGCATGGAATCCCATCAAGTATAGTGTCAGATAGAGACCCCAGGTTTACCTCTAAGTTTTGGCAAGGGTTACAGAGCGCTTTAGGTACGAACCTTAGGATGAGTTCAGCCTACCACCCACAAACAGATGGTCAGACTGAACGAACTAATCAATCCCTAGAAGACTTGTTGAGAGCTTGTGTGTTGGAACAAAATGGAAGTTGGGATAGCTTTTTGCCACTTATAGAGTTTACCGATAACAATAGTTTCCACTCCAGTATTGGAATGGCCCCTTTTGAGGCGTTGTATGGGAGAAGGTGTAGGACTCCTCTGTGTTGGTTTGAGACAGGCGATAACCTTGTGTTAGGACCTGAGATTGTTCAACAGACTACTGATAAAGTAAAAATGATTCAGGAAAAGATGAGAGCATCTCAAAGTAGGCAAAAGAGTTACCATGATAAAAGGAGGAAAAATCTCGAATTTCAAGAAGGTGATCATGTATTTCTGAGAGTTACTCCAACGACTGGGGTTGGTCGGGCATTAAAAATGCGAAAGCTTACTCCTCGATTTATAGGACCTTACCAAATCCTTAAACGCGTTGGTAACGTAGCATATCCGATCGCGTTGCCTCCATCTCTTTCAAATCTTCATAGTGTCTTTCACGTGTCTCAACTTCGCAAGTACATTTTTGATCCTTCACATGTGATTGAGTCAGACAAGGTCCAAATAAAAGAGAATCTAACTTTTGAGACCTTACCGCTACGGATTGAGGACCAAAAGATCAAAGAATTAAGGGGTAAGACGATTTCATTGGTTAAGGTTGTCTGGGGAGGTGCTACTGGTGAAAGTGCTACATGGGAAGTCGAAAGTCAAATGCGTGATTCTTATCCAGAGCTGTTTCCGTCAGGTAAATTTCGAGGACAAAATTTCTTCAACAGGGGGAGAAATGTAACACCCCAATTTTTCATTATCTTATTTTAATAGTATTATGATACGCTACTATTTTTATGTGAGTGTTATTATGTGTTCTAATTTCTTAAGTGTGTATCGTGTGGTTGTCTTAGTAATTGATTTAAATCATTAATATTAACTATAATTAACTTACGAAAATTAAAATAAAATAAAACATGTATTTATATATATTTAAATAAATTAAAACAATGAGTGAATTTGTGAATTTGTGTGGCTACACTAATTGTTACTTTTAACACTAGTAGAATGAAATAATAATAATAATAATAATAATAATAATAATAATAATAATAATAATAATAATAATAATAATAATAACCTAGGCTAGTACTAAGTATATATATATATAAAGGAAAGCCTAGTTCTACGAAAACAGCGATTAGTACGTATAAGTTCGGAGCCGCAAATAGGAGCCGCAAATTCCAATTCACGTCACAATTCCAATTCCAATCCCAAAATTCAATTTCCAATTTCAATTCCAAACCAGGTATGTCATTCCTCATTCTTTCTCCCCTGTGCTTGTCAAACAATTACAAGAATAGTTGAAAATTAAAATTCTGCATATGGCTAGTATCGTGCAATTGATAATATGGTTTAGATATTTTGCCATATTCCTTCCTTTTATCGGATTGATTGTTATGCTGATAGTATTTTATAGCTTTTTTTTTATTTTGCAAATTATGATTGTTATGCTGATGGTTTATTTTATAGTTATTTTTAATTTGCAATTGATGATTGAAGTGTATATTATTTCATTTCAATTTTTAGTAATAGTAGATTAGGCATATGATTGAATTATATTATTAGACATATTTTGAAATAAATTTACATATAAATAATTCATTTTTTTTTTCAACTATAATTAGAAGTGGTTTAATTACATTATATATATGCTACTTAATTCAGCTTTATTTTTATTTTAGTATATAAACTACACATCTCTTGTTTGTGATCAATCTGTTAACTACAATTCAGCTTTGGTTAGAGTTTTATAATTACCGATAATTGTATAAACTACACATATTTAAAATATATATAAACTACACATATTTACAATTACCAATAATTGTATACATTGGAAGAGTTTTATTTCAAAATATGGGCCACCAACATTTTTTTTTACTTTGGTGGAAATAGTTCTAACTTCTATATCTGAAAGAAATCATTGGAAAATTATCGGAGTATCAAATAGGACAGATTCTAATTCCTGTTTTCATTATTATTTTTTTTCAATTTACAATTTATATGTTAATAATAAATAGTCTAATTGATTTCGCAACTGGAGAGATTAATCTATTTTGATTATAATATAAAATTGGGTGTAACCAATACTAAGCTATAATTAATTATTATTACTTGAGTTCATGTGATATATATATAAAATATGTTTAAAAATCCAAGGCTATATATATGTACAGAGACACAATATTTAGTCCTTCTATCATGTTTAGTTTAAACAAAATAAAATTATAGTAATATGTGTGTTTAATGATATTAAATATATTTTGGATTATATTACAATAGCAGATAATTTATTTATGTATTATTAGTTAATAATTTATTGGAACAAGTAATTAATCTGTATTTGGTCGTTGAGTTGATTTATTTATTTATTATGTTTTTTTTTCGCGGACTATTAGAGACGAGGGTCGACGAAGACGCGACAAGTTAGCAGATCGGGTTTGTTGGGCGAAATCTTCAATTGAGGTAAGGGGTGAGATGAGGTTCGATTTTATGAATATAAAATAACGTGAGATGAACGGGAATACCGAAATTCCCAGATATTCATCCGGGGCTCACTATTTGGAGTGTTCTTGCTATTTGATTGAAATCGTGAAATTATTTGAATGTGCTATCTGTTGATTTTTTTTTAATTTATTGCGATTGATAATATTGGGATTGTATTGTGATTGTTGATATACATATATAATGATGAATATTGGGAAGTCAAACTGAAATTTATTGAGTCGTGATGATCGAGTAAGTCTGAGATGTGTAGTAGATGTTGGAGTTTGGATTATTTTGTCATCATATAGGGAGGGTCTGACAAACCTAGTGATTCGGGGAAGTACAACTGAATGAGCCTGATCGTGGAGGGCTACAGTCGAACTGTAAGGTAAGACTGATAGACCTTGGGGGTACATCTAGTGGGGAATTTCTAAGTGGATTAGTGGGTTATTCCCTAAGGCCGGGAACTACCGTGCAACACAAGAGTACCCCGACTGTCGCGTATATGTGTCTCGGGTTGAGTTGAGGGGATCTATGAGGACTTAGCCATTCATGAATTGTCCGTCCACTCTTGTAGTGGCATAGTATCAGGCCTCCTAACCAAGTACTTCAGAGTAGAATGGTACCAAATGATGAAGTATAGAGTATAGGACATGCATAACATTTTATCCTTGTAACAGTTTTATTGTGATTGAATCGGATTAACCTTAGATATTATATTATTGAATGTTCTCCTTAATTGTACTGTTTGACTAATTGCGTGTTCTTCTCGTGTATTTTATATTGTTACATAATTTCGAAACTCACCCCTCGATGTTTGTGTTTGGCGTTTGCGATGGACGCAGACGAGCCGAAAGCTGCAGGTGAAGATTAATGCTCCTGAAGTGTAGGAAGCCGTATTATCTCAAAGACTTCTATTTTCTACCTTTTTGTTAATGTCAATTTTTAACATAGTTTATTTTGGGAATTTCTGCTCTGATAGTGACATCGGGTTGGGACTACATTTACAATTATCATTAAACTGGTGTATGTGTGTTTCCAAATGGATTTTGTTAATTACTGTTATGATTACGTGATGCTCTTTGCCTTAAAAAAAAATGCTTGGAATTTTATATATTTATTTTTTTGAAGGATTTCATGGTTTTAAAAATAATAAAATTAAAATTTTTTTTATTTGGGGTTTAGGGTGTCACACAACCCATTATTCAAACGAAAAATCAAGGTAGAACGGAGCAATAAAAACGTTCACATATCATCATCAGATGAGGAGACGGTCAAGACAATAGTTTCAAAAAAAGAAGATTGTGGTCGAGCATATTACATCCTCTGACGAAGAGTCAATCCTTCTACATACTTGAAGGAGAACCAAAAAGAATAAAACAAAAGAAAAACAATCTTGTGGTGTAATGAAATTGACCAATAAAAAAAAATGAAAGACTGAAAATCGAGAATACAAGATGAATGTATTTTCAAATATTTCACTTTATTCATTTATAGTTTCAATAATAAAGTAATACATTTGGTATCTCAATTGTATATTTATAAATCTATTTTTTTTATAGGATTTTAAGAGTGTATTTACCCTCTATTTTATTTTATTTTATAGTTTTGATGTCAACTTATTCTTATTTATTCATTTATTTATGATATTTGTAGAATTGATCCTAAGATGATAAAATAAGTCAAATTGGTCAAATCTACTAAGTTTTAAGTGCAAAAACTTATCAAGTTTAATATTTCAATTAATGAGTACAAGAAGGAGGTTTGTTGCACACTTCAAAGGTTGAATTTTATGATGATAAAATATTGCAAAAAAAAAAAGGGAAGGTTGTTGCCTAAGAAGGGGAAGGTTGTTGCAACAATATTAGGATCTTCTTGTTATTATAAGGAGGATAAATGAGAAACAGAAAAGGAGGAGCCACACATTAGAAACAGAACAGAATTGGAGAAGTAGAAGAAATTAGAGAAAGAAAATAACAACAAATATTTTGGAAGCTAAAGAGTGCTTGGAGCTAGAGTAAAGTGTCTCAAATTTTGGAGCAATAGATCATACTCTTTGAGGGTTTTATTTCTTTTTCCTTTAATTGATGAACACTTCTATTATTTACTTTATTTTCTATATGTCAATGAGTAACTAAGTTCTCTTCTAGGGTCTTTGGTGAATCTTGTGATTGAGATACCTTTTTACTATGTCTTAGTTTTAAATTCTAGTTTTATTTTAGATTTTTGTTGTTTATCTCAATTAAATTATTTTATTGTTTTATTTACATGTTTGGGATGTCCAACCTTTGCATGCCTTAATCAATCAATTGACTAGTGACCAACTACAATTAATTGGTAGATCTACAGGATAATTGAGATTATAATTCTTGTATGATCAATCATAGATACTAATCTTTCAATTATTCAACCTCTTGGTTCTTTATTAGTCTCTTAATTATATTTTTTGTATGATCAATCAAAGAATTAATTTAGGAAAAAGAATATTACATTGAATGACGAAAGTTTGTTAATAGTTTTAAAGAGGGATTGATAATTGAGAAAATAAATAAGAATTTATATAAAGCTAGGACTTGAGGTATTGATATTATAAGTGAAACCATGACCCTAAGTTTAATTTCTATTAATTCAAATTTGTGTTGTTATATACTTTCGTTATAATTTTTATGCTATCTTTACGTTTTTGTTATCACGAATCAATAATAATTTTCATTAGTCTAAATAATATAAAAGCTTGATTAATTTGGTAGTTGTTAAATTAATCTTCGTGGATACGATAATCTTATATACTACTACTTAGTAAACTCGTACACTTGCGGAATTTTGCACAACATATATCAATTAAATCTATTTCTTAATTTCAATTATTAAATACATTTGTTCAACATTTGACATTTCCAACAATCTCAATATTAATACGTTACTTCATTTATTCAAGCCATTTGTCTAACAATGGTACTTCTTTTCTACAAATTACATTGGTATAATTGTATATATTTTTAGTATAACTATTAAATTGTGGATTATTGGACAATTGATATATAAAACCTGATATTATTTATTTTGAATGCACTTCAATTAAAATATATTTTGAAGGTTAGAAATATCAATAATATTTTAGTAATTAAATTGTGTTTAAAAAAAATAGTTTTGGTAATTGTTTATTTTATTTAAAAACAAATAAATAAATAAAAGAAGAAGTGTTAAAATTAGTTTATAATTGTTGGTCTTATTTTAAAAAGGTAAAAGAAAGGAGTAAAATGTATTTTGAAGGTTAGACCCATGTGTAAGTAAAACCTAACTAAATAATAATAAATAAATAAATAAAAATTAATTGAAAAGTAAAAGACACAAAGTATGAGAAAGAGAGAGTGGATGGCAGCACATTGAGAAAGTTTGAGAAATAAAGAATGAACAGGAGCGGCAACCATGAAAGAATAGGAAGAAATTGATACCGATCATCCATAGCTGTCTCAGAAAACTTCCTCCATTTTCGTCCAAATTTCAGTATGCTATTTAATTTATTGAGTTAGTCAATTAAACACAATTTTCCAGATTTTTAACAACCTAAACTTCTCTCTAAAATACCCGACTTCTCCGTTTGTAGAATTCGTTATTTTGCACTGTTCTTCTTCCCCGTAAGTCCGATTTGAGTGAAACCAACGCCAAAATGATCGTGTGAAAAGTGGCTATATTATCCATCGATTGGTTTTCTGATTTTTGGTAAGATTCTTTGACCGAATTTCGAAATTAATTTTAGAGTGCCTCCTCATAATTTGTTTTTAACGTTTACCCATAAACTGTCGAGTTAGATCGATTGAAGGACAAAGAGTCAAAGAACAAATGATGTTTGCTAGTGGAATCGTATTTGTGTGTGAAAGCGTCGATATAAGGTAAGGGGTGAGAGAGAGTTTGAATTCATGAGTATAATATATTGTGAGATGAACAGGAAAACCGTATTTCCTAACGATTCATCCAGGGCTCGCTACATACGACAGTAGCCCTTTGAGGGATAAATTAATTAATGTGCAAATATGGAAATTGTGAGAATAAAATATAGAATAGAAATATTTGTAAGGTGTTAATTGATTTAATTTCTTTAAATGTGTGGTATTTGATATTATTGTGATATTGGGTGTCGAATTAATTTGATGTATATGTCTGATTAGATGAGTTTATGTGATGTGATAGTAAAAGATGGATGTGTTGTGATAATTTTATGTGGTGATGATGATCTATAATTAATAATTGTGATGTTATAAATTTGTGATAAATTATGTGATAATGTATGATTGATGATAGTGATGCTATAAATTTGTGATGAGTTTATGTGATGATGATGATGTGTGATTAATGACAATGATGTTATAAATTTATGATGAAAATATTGAAGTAACTCCATAGTTGACGAAATAATGGTGATTACAATTTGTGTTTGAGATGACGGTCTTAATGGAGTATCATGGGCCAACGAGGGGAGAAAATAAATATTGAGAATTTGTGATGTGGAGATTATTTTGTCATCATATAAGTAAGGCCTGACAAGTCTAGTGATTCCGGGGAAGTACAACTGAATGAGCTTGATCGTGGCGGTCTGCTGTTGAGCCTTAAGACAAGATTGTTAGACCTTGGAGGTATTCGGGTGGGAAATTCCTAGGTGACTTGGAGGTAGCACTCCAAATGTCGGGAGCTACCATGCAACACACGTTTACCTCGACTGTCGCATATATGTGTCTCAGGTTGAGTTGAAGGGATCTATGAGGACAGAGCCAATTTGAATTGTCCGTCCACCGGGATGGTGGCATAGTATCAAGCCTCATAACCAAATACTTCAGAGTTAGAATGGTATCATATTGTGAAGTAGAGTCTAAGCTCATGCATAGCATTGCATTTTCTTGTGATTGTTTTGTTGCGATTAATGTGTATCGCATGTTATTACAATTTCTCTTAGACGATTTGATGTTATAGTGAAATGTATTGAATTTCCTTGATTTTGACTTTGACTTTATTATATGATGTTATTCCTTGAATAATGTTTGTTTAATGATACAGTTTATTTATGATCAAATGCGTGTTCTTCTTACTTATATTATACTATTAACATGATTTCAAAATTCACCTCCTTCGTTGTTTGCGTTTGACTGGCTTGGCCCTGCGTTTGCGAAATCGCAGTTGTTACAGGTTAATGAATCTTGAAGTTCAAGTTGGGAGGAACCCCGCTCTGATAGGTGATACCGGGAATAAGGGTTGTAATTTTTATTTTACTTATTTAATTTGAAACGACTTTTTGTATGAAAACCATATAAGTACTAGTAAGTTTTTAGAATTAAATCAAGTAATTATACTTAAATCAAGTTGCACTATTTTATACGAGTAAAGAAGTTTAAAGTGTTCCTTTTGATTTTTGAGAAACGTGATATCCTAAATTAAAAATAAAAGTTTTTATTTTCTTGGAAACATATCTTTATTTATCCGCTGCAAATTTTATAGAAATATGATATAAATTATTATATATATTATTTTGGGGTTTAGGGTGTCACAGCATCCGCAGGATGTGACGATCGAGAATAATTTTTTTTCTTCAATATGAGGCCGCATCCCGGGAATGCGACCATGTATTACATTTTAATTTTTTTTTGAATTTAACAAAACAATAATGGTTAATTTAATAAATAAAAAATAATAAAATATTTAAAAAAAACAAAATAATATTAATAAAATAAAATAAAATTCATTTAATAGAAAAGAATACATCAAACTTAACGCAGTTGAGTAGACGTGCCAAAAACAAACAATGTGTCTCTAATATTTTGCACATAAAATAACAACACAATTTTATTTTGTTAACAACTCCATCCTATTTTTCCTCTGATCTAATAAATAAAAATAAAATATTGTTAATTTAAGAAATAAAAAATAAAAAAATTCTAAACAAATTAAAATAATATTAATAAAATAAAACAAAATACATTTAATAAAAAAAAATACATCAAACTTAATATGGTTGAGTAGATCTGCCAAAATAAATAAAATGTCCCTAATATTTTGCAGATAAAATAGCAACACAACTGTATTTTGTTAACAACTCACTTCTATCTTTCCTCTGATCTAATAAATAAAAATAATATTAATAAAAATAAAATATTGTTAATGTAATAAAAAAAATTAAAAATAAGAAAAAACAAAATTATATTATTAAAATCAAACAAAATATATTTAATAGAAAAAAATACATCAAAAGTTAATGTGATTGAGTAGATGTGTCAAAACAAACAAGTGTCCCTCTTATCTTGCAGATAAATTAACAACTTAATTCTATTTTATTAAAACCTAGTTCTTATCTTTCCTCTTATTTTGAAGATGCATTATTTGCATTTTTTTGTCACATCTACTCAATCACATTAACTTGTATTTTTTTCTTTCTAAATGTATTTTTTGCCACATCTACTCAACCACATTAACCACGCCTACGACGCGCTTTTCTTAATCTCTATTAAATAAAACCTACGACAACGCTTTCCTTAAAAAAAGCGTTACAAAAGCTCTATTAAAGACCTGTGACAGCGCTTGTCAAAAAGCGCTATTAAAGACTTACGACTACGTTTTTTAAAGAAAACTAAACGTTTTAAGATACCACATACGATAGCGCTTTTTAGAAAAGCGTTGTAAAATGAGACACCGACAACAACATTTTTTTTTTCTTCCAAAAAACGCTTTAAAAGCTCTACCTACGACAATGCTTATTAGAAAAGTGATGTAAAACGAGACACCTACAATAGCACTTTTATGCAAAAAGCGCTATATATTTCTTCGTACGACATTTTTTAACAGCACTACATACTATAGCGCTTAAAAGTGCTATTAAATGCATAAAAAAGCATTGTTAAAGCCTACTTTTAGTGTAGTGATGGTCCTGTTGGATGACGTTTGAACTGTTGATTGAAGCTACAATTGCATGTGTTGGTCGATTTAATTCAATGTTTATAAAAATTAGTCTATCTTGGTATCAAAATATGTTTGTGTACCAAAATTGTTGTTTTTGCATTGACTCATGTGAGCAAGATGTCGACTAATCTAAGCAAATTTAATGAAAAATATGATAACAGTTTGGTCTTCCATTACACTTTATCATTTTGCATTTTATTTGACTTGTTACAAGTTGACTAGTTGGTGACTTATAATTGCTATGACAGTAATTGAAAATATGACTTGTTTCCTTTTACACAACACTTAAATTAATATCCATTTGGCCTTTTAGTTACCTTAACGAAATAAGACTAAATTTGATATTAATAATTAAAAGGTCACCCTTCTAGTTTGCTTAATTAACATATTAACATCCTTTTAACACGACAACACTATAATTTACAAGATACCAAATCATTCAAATGACAATTCTTTATTTTCTCTCCTGTATGAAATAATGTGCGCACATGCATGTTTACACATTCTTCCATCTTGCATTGTAGTATCAAGCATCTTTCTAATCTTAGGTGTGATTATGTTCTCAAAACCACATCCTTTTCCAAACCTCCTTTGAAACCTAGCAAGATCCATATAATATATAAAAAGATGTGTCGTTTGATAGAGCCCTCTTCCCCTTAATCCATTGCAAGAAGGGGAGAGTCTTCTTATCTTAATCTTAATCTATTAAAACACTTTAGTCTACAGGCACTTTTTCAGCCATTTCTACAAAGGGCATCTATAATTCTCTTAGAGATGTATGCTTATGTTTACTATTGGACATAATTAAATATATACACAACAAAATATTTCGCTATCAACATTTTACTGCCAAATCATGTTGAAGAGTGGAAAATCCAAAATGATACAAATTATTTTTTCACTATTAAACAACTTACTATTATTCTGCAATATTGAATTTAGTATCAAGTGTTGTCAAGTACTAGCAGCTATAGCGGATTTGAAATAAATGCAGAGTTCCTTGCTTTCAATTTTGAAAAACTTGCTACATTCATTATATACTGAGGTGTGTTTCTATATAATTATATATGCTTTAAGCTATAACTATATATCACTTATTCTCTTGTAATCACATGAGTAATCACTTATTCTCTTTTAGATATAAATGTAAAGGTTTTACTACACTTGATTTGGTTAACCAGGGAACAAGTGTCAAGCAATGAACTTGTTTGTTTTTATAATAATATCTTAATTTACTTGTTTTCATATATTCTTAAGATTTTTCAACTTAAATGTGTTAGTCATATATATGAAGTTATACTGTGTCTTATGATCTTTCAAAATTTGCTATAGGTAATGACAAATTTTTTTGTAGTGATTGATGTCGTGTTTGCAAGACTATTTGCTGAAAATGTGATTGTAATGTCAGTGCCTTTGTTGAATTTGAGTACTCTTTGACATTAATTAATCATAATAATGTTCATTAGTTTGAAATATATTTTTTATTTATATTGTTGTAACTAAATCATATATCATGTTTTAATCTTCTATTTGAGTTGTTTATTACCATTATCAAATTGAGGAATTAGTTTGATATTTGCATGTTTTGATTTTGAGCCTTTGATCTTGTTTGAGTTTAATTATTTTGATGTTAATATTAAAGTCATGATTATGTATGAAAAAATGAGGTTGAATTTAGTATATATACTTATATGTTTGAGGCTGAATTACCAAGAGATAGAAGACGTTCTTCTGATTCTAGTTGTCGGTCTAATAATGGAACAACATCATTAGGGACTATCTAGATGATTTATGAACTAAGTTTGATGTTATTGTTTTGCATGTTCAGTCACTTTATTAATATTTTGGTTTTTGAATATTTAAACTAATTTATTTATTGTTTTAATTAATTTTAATGTATGGTTGTTACTTTTGAATATATTATATGAATGAGATTTATTTATAATTTTATATCTGTATATTTTAGTTATATGAATGAGATTTATGAATATTTTTTATTTTAATTAAATTAATGAAAAATAAAAAAAAAAAGCAATAAAAATTAAGTTTGCGACGGTTCGTAACCGTCGCAAAAATTACATTGTGGTGGTTCATAACCGTCGCAATTCCTTCCTGGACCAAAATATAGGTGCAATTAAAGACTCTGTTGGAGGCGGTTAGAACTGTTGCAAACATTTGCAGCAGTTGGAATGACGGTTTTTCTAACCGTTGCAAAATAGTCTCGCGACGCACGAATCTACGACGGTTGAGAAACTGTCGCAAACATCAAACTGCAGCGGTTGCAGGCCCCCTTTTTAATTGCTGCAATATTTTTAACTATTACTTGTAATTTGTAATACACACAGTTCAATTCTTGTTATGAACAGATTCTGTAAAGTTCTTATAAGATTATTGATTTACAGAGCTATTAGAATTGAGAAAAATTTAGAAAGGATAAAAGGGTGTCGTATAAGAAAGAGAATTATTCTCATTATCAATTGAATCACATTACAAGCCTTTTATATGCTTTACATAATGTCTCTCAAAGTGTTTACATTCAGTCACATCTCTGCTATTATCTCCAATGGTTGTCCAGAGAATGATCAGTGTCTTGAGTAAGACACCTTTGCTTGCAAATAATATCCCGTTAAGAGTTCAAGCATCTACTTTGAGTTTGAGTATCTTTAAGATTCTTAAAAAGTGATTTTGACTTTTTAGGAACTTACTATTAGAGATTTTAGTGGTTAATTAGTTAAATTCGTTAGTTAATTATACTAGTTAGTTAGTTATTTTACACTAATTAGTTGTTTATCTAAATGACTATCTAATTCTATGTAACTCTTGATATAATTATTTCTTTCTATTATCAATAAGATTCAATTAATTTTTCTCTATTTATCTCTTATCAATTGTTTAAATAAAAAATCGTAATACTTACTTAAAAATAGTAGAAGTTGTCTTAGAATTATTTGTTATCGATTAAAAAAAGTAATTTTGATATTGAATAATTTAGATATTTATTATTAAAGATTTTAACATGATAAAAATAACATTTTTTTAAAAAAAAAGATATATTTCAAAATTGAATTTTACGAAGAACTTCTCAAAATAATTTTTCATTTTAATCACTTTTTAAAATTTCACTATCCAAAAAAAGTTTTAGTAAATAAATGAAATGCTTAAAATGATATTTTAAGATAAACTATTTAAACTAATTTTTTATTTGAAACTTTATTTTTAATTTTTTTTAAAAATGTTATAATAAAAATAAAAATACTACAAAAATTATTTTTAAGTTCTTTTAAAACAAAAGGGCCCTTTGGACTTGTTTAAGTGCTAGATACTACTAGTTCACTTAATGATTTGTTGTATTTCATTTGTTGCAGTAGCCTATATACTGTGTTTTATCATACAACGCTGGTTTTAATTTCATTCACTTGTGCCATTTTTATGTTATCTATATTATTTGAACTTATCAAAAATTTCTTTTCGATATTCATGTTGTAGGTTTTTAAATTTAAATTAAATTTAAAAAAAAGTGTGCTAGGAAAATTTATACAAAAGAAATGTCATAATAAAATTTGGTAATTATTATTTGAGTTCTATTTATATTATGGTATACGTTACATTTTTTATTGAATTGAAATAAAAGTCTCTAACTAATAATAATCTCTAACTAATAGAGTATAATTTTATCCAAAATATAATAATTGAGCTCCAAATTGTCGAGTGAAACGAATTTAAGATTACGAGACCAATTTAATGCAACATGATAAATAAAAAGCCTATACAAAAATTCACAAAGAAATTAGATCAATAATCCAAATATCAGCAACCACACACACAATGAGTTTAGACATGCGAACCCGATTCACACTTTAACAATTCACAGAGAAATTAGATTAATAATAGAAAAACATGGAATTATTATTACTGGAAATAAAGGAAATACAGAGAAATGAATATTCCTACAATCCACAGAGTCAAGCTCTTACAAGGGACTATAATATGCTCTATAAAATAAAATTTGTTTCAAATATCCTCTGAATTCAAGTATAAAATAGAGAATAAGAAAAAGTAGAACATGTATCATCTGTTCTTATTTTTGGCTTTTAAAAATAGTATTTTGATAATTGTTTTCAAAAATTATATTGCAAAACTATACATTCAAGCAAGTTTTTTCTTTTTGAATATTAAAAAACTAAGTCAACTGGACCCGGATTCAATGAATTTTTTTAGATACCCCATAATTTTATCATCAACCCTATATAATAAACTCCATGAACGACTAATTTTCTTTCCACGACTCTAATTGGACCTACAGGCACCGTTAGTTTTGAATTTTAAAAATGTTTAAAAAACAATTTATGCCATCGAAAATATTACTAGGTTGAGTCGCGCACTAGGTCGCACTCTTTAAGACGTTTCGCGGCACTGCCCAAATTGTGCAAGGCAGACCATCAACTACGAAGTGCCCAGGATAAAACAACTCAAATACACTATATCGGAGTTCCACTGCACCGTAGAAAACGGTTCTAGAATTACACCCTCAATAAGACAATCAAAAGGCTGCCACTCGTAATATGGTACAATGTCCAGTTGAAAGAAATAGAAGAAGAAGAAAGAAAGAAAAGGGGAGAAGCAGAGAAAGTCACAGATTTGGAGAACTTTTGGTGTGCTTTTCCAACTGAGGAGATCCCTCAATTTATAGTGGAAATCTGCAACTGGATTAGAGAAAAAAGTGCGATCCATGAGTCTAGAACCACATAAACGTGTTGCGAGTTTTACTAGGTTTCTCTTGACTGGGCAATGAACTGATGCGCGTGTCCACAAAAACTAAGAACGCGAAAAATGCTAGGGTTTGACCAGGCAAACAGACACACGAATTCAGGAAGGAATACTGGATCAGATGTTGAATGTTGACTCGGTGGAGGGCATACGTATACAACGTATCAATGAGATAAAAACGCATGCATTTTATTATTAAAACTAAAAAATAATAATTTTTTGAATACTAAAAAATAATACACCACTTAGCCCAGGCCCAGGCCAGACCGGCGGCGGCACCCGCGTATGTAGTGGTCAATTTTGCACGCGTTCTTGCCCCTTCACAAAATTGGGTATCCCTTGGGGCACACCTCAAGTGCCATACCTCCACACTATAAACACTACTAGTGTGTGTTATCCCTCTTATGTGGGACTTCCTTATTTTTCAATTCACACCAACACTAGCTCTCATTAATGTCATCATTATTTCCAACAATCCCCCACTTGAATTTAAAAAGAAGGTTTCTCAAATAGCGTCAAACGCCTCTATCAGATCGTGCATAAACAAAGGTGTCTCTTGACTTGAACCTTTGCATAGCAAGTAAGATTCAGATTCAACAATAGTGACTCGTAGTCTTGAACTCTATCTCTAACATCAAACCCACACACAACCTTTTTATTGGGTGTATTCTCAAAATCCTGTGCATTTATGGCCCTGCACGTCTATCCCAGTATAGTGAACACTCTATGAATTTTGCCTCGAAATTCCATAGGAAGCGGCCTGTAACACCCCGATTTTTAACAGCGCGGGTGTATTTTTTTTGCCAAAATAAATTGATGAAAATACCAGTCGTAACACGAACGAAAAAAGTCATATTTGATTTCATCATAATTATAACAAATTAAAAAGGTTTTTGAGACGATAATTCAAAATATCCAAATAAAATATACACCGACTAAAATAGTTTGTTTCAAATACATAAGTTCCCTTTTTACAACAACAATTTTGAAATAAGAAAGGGAAAATAAATAAAATTCTTAATTAAAACCCTAAGCTAATAATTAAGTTAATTGAGGGTGACTAGGTACTAAGAGTCCACGAGCGGCATCAAGCCTCACTGCTTTCGATCACAAATCCAACTCATCGCTATGCTACGCCTTACGACGATCCTGATTCTCATATGAGGGCAAAGCCCAGATTTCCACAATAATTGTAAAGGGTCACCGACCGAAATTAACAAATAACACATATCATATCAATTTTAAATGCACAAAATAATCTTTCAATAACATACATCTCGAAAGGGTTTGCATATGCCAAACATGCATAATTAAAGTTGAAAAATGAAGTTTTAGACCAAACTGCACTGTCGTATTCGAAATCATTCAACGCTTACCACATAAAGTCAATCAATAATATTTATCAAATACGGCACAATTACAAACAACAACCGAGTATGTATATACAACCATCACAATATATCAAACATGACTCGCGTGCCAAGCACCCTAATGCAATGCGTATATGCCAATGCACATGATTTCGGAATTCCAAACCAAAACCCTCATCGAAGGGGCGTAAATCATAATTGTACAGTCTCTCACAGGCCAGTACTAATTACCGAGGTGCAGTCTCTCACAGGCTAGCACGATTTACTAAAGTGTCGCCTCTCACAGGCCTTACACTGATTTCTAGAGTGCAATCGCTCATAGATCAACATATTCTAGAGTGCAATCTTTCACAAATCAGCACAATAGTAATTATGAACACATCAGTTACACCAAACATGAAACACCACGACCATTATGTAAATGCAGCTATTAAAAGATTCCCCTTTTTTAATACTCATTTAACGATAATGGTTTTTCAAAACATTTCACAGAGTACACTCAAAACAGATTTTCCTCAACCCACATCAAATTTAATCCACAATTCATACTAAATTCAATTCACAATAGAAACCAAATCTCATCAATTCATTTTCCGCAAAACCACACTTGAATCACATTAATTCCAAACTCCACATTTCCAAACATAAATCACCAAATTAAATCTCCAATTTTCAACCCTAAATCCCCAAATTAAATCTCCAAATTTTCAACCATAAATTACCAAATTCAAAACTCCACATTTCCAAACATAAACCGCCAAATTAAATCTCCAATTTTCAACCATAAATTACCAAATTCAAAACTCCATATTTCCAAACATAAATCCCATTAAAACGACTCGCACCCGAAGCCGAGAAAACGACCTGCATCTTGAAGCCGGGAAAACGACTCGCACCCTTCTAAAAAATTCTTTTCAGACAAAATTAGAGTTGTCATCTTTTCTTATCTTTTACTTTGATTCTCAATAAATTCTAAGTAAAGAGGGGCAGCTATTGACACCTAATTTTGTCCTCTTTTTATTTATTTATTTATCTATTTATTTATTTGTAGTTTTTATTAAAAAAGGAAATAATAATAATAAGTGTATATAAAAATAAAAATAAATAATTAGGGCTTTAAACTTTAGACAATCACATATGTTCCCAGTTCTTCTTTGCCTGTAATTCCTATTCAGACTCTTTTCTAAAAAAAAATATACAAAAAAAAAAAAAAAAAAATAATAACAAATAAATAAAGGTACATAATTGAATGAAAGAAACCGAAAAGAAATGGATTGATGGTCATAAAAATCGGTATAATGATAATCAATTAAAAGAAAAGAAACCAAAAAGAAAGAGATTAATAGTAATAAAATGGTGATCAATTGGCTATTATTCCCTTGTCTTTTCTAACCTACACCCGAAAAGCCTATAAATAATCGATAGTAAGAGTAGAAGAGGGAGCACATTTTCAGAGCACAAAAGAAAGAAAGAAGAGAGAATAATAGGCAAAAGAGGAGCAGAGAATCTGGTATAGGGAAAATCAGTCCAGCAAGAAACCACTTCAGTAGTAAGGTATCACTTTTCTAATTTATTCTTATTAGTCTTTGTATTGCATCCCTTTAAAAAATGTTCTTCTTTTTTCTTTCTCTTTTTCTATTTATGCAAAAATAAACTCATGTGTTAAGCTTTCATTTTTCTAAGGTTGTCTGTTCCTAAAATTGTTTTCCTTGCAACACAAAATGCTAAAAAAAATATAACTAATTGATGTTTATAAACCAATCACCAAGAAAACAAATTTCACCATATTGTAATATAACAAAAAGCTCATATCACGTCTTTATCAAAATAACAAAAAAAAAATCATAACAACAAATAAATAGTTTTCCCTTAGGATTATAATTAATGGTCGCTGCCGCCGGATGAAATTCATCCTCGCTCACCGCACCACATCTCACCTTTTTTTTCTCGTTATTATTACATTTTCGTTATGTTGTTTTGTTTATAAAAATTAATTTTTTGAAACAAAAATAAAAAGATACAATCCGTGAACAAACATCTCACCTCTTTTTTTCGTTATTATTATTATTATTGTTATTATTATTATTATTATTATTATCATTACATTTTTATTTTTAGATACGTACATAATAATTATTATAATAAAAAATAATTAAAATAGAGTAATAATAAAAATCGGACAACACATAAATATTTTCTACCCAAGAACTACGTGTGTTTTGATTTCCCTATTGCACCTGGGGATACGTAGGAGCAAGGTTTTTTCCTTGTCAAACCAAATTAATAAAAAAATATTTTTCCTTCTTTTATTAATGTAAATAATTTATTATCTTTTTTTAATTATTTTTAGGGGGTAAAATAAATAATTAAATAAATAAATAATTCGTATACAATTAATTATAGGATAACCGTTTTAACGGACGATGTAGTTTTATTAGTTTTATTTTAGTTTTATCTAATTTTCCCTTTTAAACAAAATAAAATTGGTGGCGACTCCTTTTTCGCAAAAAAAATTGGACGCAACAAATATGAGTAAGTCCTCTACATATAGACATATGATAGTGCAAATGCCATTTTCATATTTGTAATAAATGCATTTGTCACTTTCATTCACTTTAAGTTCATTTGATATAATTGTATGTGTCTTGTTAATTTATTTTCATTGTGATGATTTTTAAAATTTTTTTTTTCTATATACTACTCTAACACGATTCACACACTTATGAGTGGGCTCTATACCCGGGGTGAGTGCAACCTAAGATAAGTTAGAGACTGTGTAATGATAATCTTCTGGATGTACATCCTGTTTGGTTGTCATGAAAGTCTCACCTAGAGTTGACCTTTTCTATAATATTGCAATTTTAATAGTTTACCTATTAATTGGTTTAATATTTTAGAATTGAGTTTGTGCTCTAGGAACCAATTTAGAACTATAGAGCTACCCATAGTAAAGGTTCACATTAAAAAAAAAAAAACATAAGAAGAAAAGAATCGTGTAAATCTCATGTACATACGAAAAACCCACCCTATGTCATGTTCACTTTTACCTTCTAGTATACCCAAGTTTTTTTTTCGTTCACTCTCCTCATCGTCATTTGTTTTTTTTTGGGTCATATTCTTCATCATGGTCACTTTTGAAAAAAATCATTATCATATCATCTTCAAAACCATAAAAATTAAGGCTTGTTGTGAATAACTTTAACCACAGGAAACATGGGATCAAATGGTGGCTCAAATATTACTCCATTAAGAAAGACATTGCCATTGAGAGTTCTCAAACCAGATGTAAGCAACCTTAAGAATCTTGCTCGGAAGTTGAAAAAAGTACAACGTGTAATCTTTATGGGGAAATTTGGCAAAATTCTGGATTTACTTGAAGTTAATGTGCTAGTGGATGTCCTTACAGCGTTGGCCCAATTCTATGACCCTCCTTTTAGGTGTTTCACCTTTAAGGACTTTCAGTTGGCCCCAACGTTGGAAGAGTTCGAACGAATAATGGGATATCCGATGAAGGGGAGAAAACCTTACCAGTACCTGGAACACTACCCTTCACTGAAAACAATTGCTGAAACACTTGATATCCCTATAAAGGAAATATAAGACAATAGAACCAACAAAGACAATTTGGCCGGATTCCCAGGAAAATATCTTGAAGAGAAAGCAGTAAACTTAGCGAGAGATGGAAAATAGGACACTTTCAAGGATGTGCTCGCCTTAATTATATATGGGATTGTTTTATTTCCAAGTGTTAAGGACTTTGTGTATTTTATGGTGGTAGACGTTTTTTTGGCCTACAAGCATAGAGGGGAGAACCCAGTACCGGTGGTTTTGGCTGACATTTACTGCACGCTCGACTTCTGTCATGAGAAAAAGGGGGGCCTAATTCATTGCTAATCGCCAATACTTTATCTTTGGTTTGTCAAACATATTTTCCAAGACACACATCAGTTAAGAACTAAGAGCAAAAAATAATGGGCCAACATTCTAGCAAATCTCAACGAAAGAACGGTCCAGTGGTACTCCCGAAGTCAAGATATAAATGAAGTGATTTGTAGATGCGGTGTCTTTGTAGATGTTCCCCTCATGGGAACTAAAGGATGTATAAATTATAGTCCCTATGTGGCATTGAGGCAATTGGGTTATCCTATGACGAGACCTCCGATGATGGATGTAACAAAATCTTTTGTTATTCGTGGACGAGACATTTATGATGCCATCTTGCTGAGAAGAATACGTAAGTCTTGGGGAGATGTCGTTAGAAGAGGTCAAGAATTAGGGCCTAGAAGTTGTGGTATAGGAGAAGAATATCATAATTGGGTGAAAATGAGGGCATTAGAGATCAAGTTGCCTTTTCACAGCAACACAGTTGCCCCCGAAGTAGTAACAACAGAATCCTTTTTCAGTACTGAAGATTTAGAGGCTGACTTAGCTCTAAAAGGACAAGAAATTGAGAAATTACAACAAGAATTGGAGAGGGCTCACCAGGCTTATAGAGATATGGAGTATAAGAATACCCAATAATCCCTTATCCTTGAGAAAGTATAGAAAAGAGCTAGAGAGGAAGAAGAAAGCAAGAATAGAACTCAGATCTGTTTGCGGGGTGCGAATGAAGAGTTGAGACTCAGACGTCAAGAAAGGGATGATGCAGTGATTGAAGGTCTCAGGCTTAAAGAGTTGCTAAAGAAATCTGGGGAAAAACATGAAGTCATCCGTCGACAAGAAGCAAATCTAAAGCAACAAATAGAGAGGGTAAAAGCGGAATGTGAAAGCAAGATCATGGTAGAAAGGCAATGTCAAGAAGAGATCGTTGAGGCATACCGAGTTGAACTTGCAAGAAAAGAAGACGAGATGCATACACAAAAAGACACTATCGAGAGGCTTGTTCAAGAAGGAATGTTTTGGATGGACCGCTTCTCCAAACTAGTTTATTTAACCAATTCTACTATCGGAGATATTCCACCGTTATTAAGAGATGCATACAGGATGGTTAATCCTCTCTCTACCCCTCAAGAGATCTCCATTTTTATTGAGCATTGTAAAAGTTTAATTGAGCAAATGAAAAAATGATTGCTCATTAAATTTTCAAATTCCGTGTTTATGTTACTACTTTCGTTTTGTTAAGTTTTGTTTGTTCTCTCATTTGTGGTAAAACTTGTATTTTGTTTTTTCTCAATGACTTAAATTTGGCTCCACTTTTGATCTCATAGTTCTCTCTTTATTATTGGTTAAGATATTCACAAACAAGCAATAAATAGGTCTTTAACATTCATGCATCATTACATTTTCATACATCACATTGCATACTCATGCCATATTCTTTCACAGAAAAAATAACATAACAAATAAAAAAATTGGTGCTACGACACCGTTATCGGACACGATCCCAGTCAAAAATCATGGATGAGCTAGAGCAAACAGAAATAAGAGAAGACGTGAACCAGCTCAAGGGGCAAATGACCAAGATCTTGGAGATTTTACAAGCGACTTGGAAATAGAAATGATGGGAATCCTTTGGTAGACGAGGGGATGCCCCAAAACAGTCTTGTTCACCCAACGGGCGTCGCTCCACACCTTCAGACTAATTATCAAGAAGGGAAGGCACAAATTTCCACCTTATGGTTTGCCGCCAGGTTATACCCCACCCATAGACACTCATCTCCCCAACAACAATCCGCTGGTCACAAATCTGTAACATAGTACTGGTGAGTTCCCTCAAGTGCAACCTTCCCCCCTTACTTCGGGATTTCCAAGCTCTTCGTCGCAAGGAAAAGCTACCGAAGCTACGCCGGTGATCTTCAACATACCTCATGAACCTCGACCGCTCAAGAGCAATCAATCCCAAGAAAAATGGCAAGCCTTAGAAGAGCGCTTGAGAGTTATCGAAGGGGGAATTAATTATGGATTTGATGCTTCAGACCTATGCCTCGTTTTTGATGTTATAATACCTCCGAAATTTAAGTTGCATGAATTCGACAAATACAAGGGAACTACATGCCCCAAGAACCATCTTATTATGTATTGTCGAAAAATGGGTTTTTGCACCCATGACGAAAAACTGCTAATCCACTTCTTTCAAGACAGTTTGATAGGAGCTTCCTTAAGTTGGTATATGCACCTTGAGCGAGCTCATATCGGCTCTTGGAAAGATTTGGTGGATGCCTTTTTGAAACAATACAAATATAATCTTGACATGGCTCCTGATAGAATGCAGCTACAAAATATGACAAAACGAGACAATGAAACATTCAAGGAATATGCCCAACGATGGAGAGAGCTAGCTTCCCAGGTTGAACCCCCTATCAGAAAAAGAAATGGTGACCATGTTCATAAACACTCTTCAACCTCCGTTTTATGACAAAATGATAGGAAGCGTCTCGTCAAATTTTTCAGATCTCGTCATCATAGGCGAAAGAGTAGAACTGAGATTGAAAAGCGGAAAGATTGCTTCTGGCTATCCCGGATTGAATAACACAAAGAAGCCGCCCGTAGGTGCGAATAAGAAAAAGGAGGGAGAAAGCCATTTTGTGGCGTCAAACCCAACTAATCCTTCTTATGTACAACGCCCCTACGCCGCTGGAACCTCACAAACCTCAAGTACCCTAAGTCAAAACTTACATGGGGATCAAGATTCCTTTGAAAATCGGGGAAGAAACTATCGTGGGAGGAAGTTCGTACATTTTGACCCAATCCGTATGACTTATGCAGAATTACTACCGTATTTGGTTAGCAATTCTATGGTTGCACTATGTCCAGGGAAACCTATAGAACCGCCCTACCCCAAAGGATATGACTCGAACGCCGCATGCAATTACCACTCTGGGGCTGTAGGACACTCTAATGAAAATTGCCTAGCTTTAAAATTTAAGGTGCACGATTTGCTTAAAGCTGGATGGTTGAATTTCAAAGAAAACGAGCCTAGCATGAAAAACAATCCCCTACCAGCCCATAGTGGACCAATAGTGAATGCTGTCGAAGAAAATCACCAATTAATAAGGGAGGTCGAGAGAATTAAGACCCCGATGGGACTAATTTTCTCTGAGTTATGCAAATTTGGGTTAATCCAAGGAAACACCGATGGGAAAGCAAAATGCAATTTCCACCTCAATGAAGGTCATTCCATGGAAGAATGCAATGAGTTCAAAAAAGAACTTCAAAAATTGATAAACACAGGCATCGTTCAAATAGGTCGTTGGGAAAAGAATGATGATATGATCGCAACCCAATAAGAAGAAAAACTTGGCATAACCATCCCAAAGCCATTAGTCATTCACTTCAATAAGAAGGAAACTATGAGTTCCCCCAGTGATCTGAGGACCTTAATAGTTTGGATACCAAGCCCTTTTTCATATAAAGACAATAAAGCAGTACCTTGGAACTATAATGTAGAGGTACATCTGGCTGAACAGAAGAATGAAGATGCTTCTAGCTCAAAAACAACCACTGTCACGAACGTTTCAGGGATAGGAGGGATGACTAGAAGTGGTCAGATATACTCCCCGAAAACATCACAGAGAGAAATAATAGTGGCGTCTGAGAAGGCATACAAAGATAAAGGGAAAAAGAAAGTAATTGTAACAGAAGAAGTTGAAAAATGAGAAAGTAGAAAATGAGAAAGAGATTTCTAATGATGAAGCTCGTGAGTTTCTCAAAATCATCCAACAGAGTGAATACAAAATAGTCGACCAGCTCAACCATACTCCTACAAGGATTTCATTGTTGTCCCTACTGATGAATTCTGAGTCCCATTGGAAGCTATTGATGAAAATACTAAACGAGGCCCATGTCACTCACGAAATCACCTTGGACAAATTTGGAGGCATCATAAATAACATCACTGCCAACAACCTCCTAACCTTCACAGATGATGAGCTGCCAACCGAAGGGAGAGGGCATAATAAAGCACTATACATATCAGTGATGTGTCTCGACCATATAATTTCGAGAGTCCTCATTGACAATGGCTCCTGGCTGAATGTCATATCAAAATCGACATTAGCAAAACTACCTTATGATGGTACATATATGAGATCAAGCCCCATGGTTGTTAGAGATTTCGATGGGAGAAATCAAACTCCCAGTTCAAATAGGCCCGATCACATTTGAAATCACGTTTCACGTGATGGACATTGTACCCGCTTATAGTTGCTTGTTGGGAAGGCCATGGATCCATTCTGCCGGCGTAGTTCCATCAACCTTATATCAACAGCTGAAGTATATGGTAAATGATCAATTGGTAATCATATCAAGAGAAGAAGACTTGTTGGTGAGTAAGTTGTCCACCACACCTTATGTTAAGACGACAGAAGAAGCTCTAGAGACCGCCTTCCAAACACTAGAAATTGTGGACACCGCTTACGTCGAGACGACACCTATAGAACCACATATGTCAAACACTGCTATTATGGTGGCTAAGTTCATGTTGAGCAGATGACACCATCCATGGCACGGGTTGGGGAAGAATGAAGAAGGGCTCAAAGAACTGGTGGAACTTCCTGAGAATAGGGATAAGTGGGGTTTAGGCTACAAACCCACCAAGGCTGACAAACGAAGATTGGTCAAAGAAAAAAAAGAAAAGAGATTAGCTCGGATCGAGAATCGAGAGCCTAGAACCGAAAGGATTCCCATCTGTGACATCCAACAGAGTTTCCAAAGTGCAAGACCAACAAGTGAGATCCATATTGCAGCAGCTGGAGATGACATTTCCGTTGATGAAGCTGATTGGATTCGTCCGTGTGGTGCAAAAGCAGAAATCAAGAATTGGAAATTAGTCAAGTCGCCTATAATATTTAATGCAATTCCCATGTAACTCTAAAAGCATTATTACTCTTACTAAGACCTTAAGATACTTCATTATATTTAGGATGGACACAATTTTGTTTTCCCAGTACTTTGAATCTCAATAAATGCATTCTCATTTTATTTTCTTATTGTTCTTTCTTACCGTTCTCAGATTTTAACATTCATTCGCCAAAATTCTTTTTTTTCTTTCTTTCTTTTTTTCTTCCCCTTATCCTAGCCTTGAATCCTGCAGATTTGGGAATAGTCCATTCACAGATGACTGTACTAAGATCTCGTCGCATAATTTTGACAATCTTGTTAGTCAAACAGAAAAAGATAACGAAGAAGAATATGAACCTCCTCTAGAGTTGCTAAAAGCGGTAGAACGGGAAGCCAAGGGTATTATGCCCTATGAGAACCCGACGAAAATGATTAATCTAGGGACAGAAAAAATAAAGAAAGAAATTAAAGTCGACACCATCTTAAAGAAAGAAGTGTATCACGAACTAATCCAACTCCTACATGAATACAAAGATGTTTTTGCCTGGTCATATCAGGATATGCCTGGATTGGATACTAGCATAGTGGAGCATAAATTGCCCTTAAAACCCGATTTTTCTCCGGTCAAACAAAAATTAAGGCGAATGAAGCCCGATATGTCATTAAAAATCAGGGAAGAAGTAAAAAAACAATTTGACGCAGGATTCCTGGCTGTGGCAAATTATCCCCAATGGATAGCCAATATCATACCGATGCCGAAAAAAGGATGGCAAAGTTCAAATGTGTGTCGACTATAGGGACCTTAACAAAGCCAGTCCTAAAGATGATTTTCCGTTACCTCACATCGATATTTTGGTTGACAATACGGCTCGCCATTCACTCTTTTCTTTTATGGATGGTTTCTCTGGGTATAATAAAATTAAGATGGCAGCTGAAGATATGGAAAAAACGACTTTCATCACCCCTTGGGGAACATTTTGTTACAAAGTAATGCCTTTTGGTCTAAAGAATGTTGGGGCGACCTACCAAAGAGTTATGGTAACCCTGTTCCATGACATGATACATAAAGAGGTAGAACTTTATGTAGACATCATGATTGCTAAGTCACAAACAGAAGAAAAACATATTATTGATCTAAAGAAACTTTTCGAAAGACTTAGAAAGTTTAACCTAAAGCTTAATCCTTCCAAGTGTACTTTCGGCGTGAGGTCGGGCAAATTATTGGGATTTGTGGTTAGTCAGAAAGGAATAGAGGTTGACCCTGATAAGATTCGGGCCATTTCAGAAATGCCTCCCCCGAATACCGAAAGAGAAGTTCGCGGTTTTCTTGGGAAACTAAATTATATTTCAAGATTTATATCACAACTAACTGCCACTTGTGAACCGATCTTTAAACTTTTACGGAAAAATCAAACAGTTTGGTGGAACGAAGAATGTCAAAACGCATTTGAAAAAATCCGACAATATTTGCAAAAGGCTCCAATTCTAGTCCCCCTAGTTCTGGGCCGACCCTTGATTATGTATCTTACAGTTCTCGACGGGGCCATGGGATGCGTGCTGGGGTAACACGATGAAACAGGAAAAAAGGAGCATGCCATTTACTATCTAAGTAAAAAATTTACAGAGGTTGAAACAAGATATACAATGTTAGAACGTACTTGTTGTGCCTTAGCCTGGGCGGCCCATCGCTTGAGGCAATACATGCTTTGCCACACGACTTACTTGATATCCAAAATGGATCCAATCAAGTACATTTTTGAAAAGCCTGCTCTCACAGGGCGAATTGCTCGCTGGCAGGTGATGTTATCAGAATATAATATTACCTATGTTACTCAGAAGGCGATCAAAGGGAGTGCCATAGCAGGTTATCTAGCTAATCAACCTGTGGATGATTATAAGTCAATGCAACGCGAATTCCCAGACGAAAGCATCATGGTTATGTTTGAAGAATGCGATAATGGAAAATGGAACTTGTTGTTCAATGGGGCCTCAAACATAATGGGGAATGGGATTGGGGTTGTCTTAATATCTCCCAAAAAATAGTTCATACCTATCACAGCGCGCTTGTGTTTTAATTGTACCAATAATATGGCAGAATATGAAGCTTGTGCCATGGGAATTTTGGCGGCTTTGGAATCAAAAGCGAAAGTGCTGGAAGTGTATGGAGATTCAGCTCTGGTCATTAATCAGCTTAACCAAGAATGGGAAACTCGAGATAAGAAGTTAATACCTTATTTTACCTACATAAAAGAATTGTCTTTACAATTTGAAAAAATCACCTTTCACCATGTCCCTCGAGAAAACAATCAATTGGCTGATGCTTTGGCTACTTTATCCTCGATGTTCCAAATAAGTCAAAACGATGAAATCCCATCCATTAAATTGGAGAGTCGAGATCATCCTGCCTACTGCCACTTAATGGAAGAAGAAACTGACGGGAAACCATGGTATCACGACATCAAACATTATCTTATAAATAGAGAATATCCTCCCGGAATATCAGAGAATGAGAAAAGAACTCTAAGACGGTTAGCCGTGAGCTTTTTCGTGAACGAAAATATTTTGTATAAGAGGAATCATGATATGGTACTCCTTAGATGGGTTGATGTCAATGAGGCGAAAGAAATTCTACAAGATATCCACGATGGCTCTTATGGGATCCATATGAACGGGCATGCCATGTCTAGAAAGATTCTTCGGGCCAGGTATTATTGGCTCACCCTAGAAAAACATTGTTTTAATTATGTAAAGAAATGCCATAAGTGTCAAATATATGCTGATAATATCCACGCCCCACCAATGCCTCTAAACACCCTTTCAGCGCCCTGGCCGTTCTCAATGTGGGGGCATAGACGTCATCGGAATGATTGAACCGAGAGCATCAAATGGACATCACTTCATCTTGGTGGCAATCGATTACTTTACCAAATGGGTAGAGGCCGCTTCGTACGCCAATGTAACCAGAAATGTGGTAGTCAAATTCATAAAAAGGGAGTTAATTTGTCGTTATGGCCTACCAAGCAAGATCATTACCGACAATGCCACAAATCTGAATAACAAAATGATGGATGAATTGTGTGCCACCTTTAAAATTCAACACCACAACTCGTCCCTGTACAGACCAAAAATGAATGGTGCAGTTGAAGCATCCAATAAAAACATCAAAAAAATTATTTAGAAAATGGTTGTAACATACAAAGATTGGCATGAGATGTTGCCGTTTGCACTACACGGGTATCGCACTTCGATACGCACTTCAACTGGGGCAACCCCTTTTTCTCTAGTATATGGGATGGAGGCTGTGATACCCATTAAGGTTGAAATCCCCTCACTAAGAGTATTAATGGAAGCCAAACTAGAGGAGTCGGAATGGGTACAAACCCGTTTCGATCAATTAAATTTAATTGAAGAAAAAAGGTTGGCGGCCTTATGCCATGGGCACTTATATCTAAAAAGATTGAAAAGAGCGTACGAGAAAAAAGTACGTCCTCGAGAATTCTGGGAGGGAGACTTGGTGCTAAAAAAGATCTTACCCATTCAAGAGGATTATCGTGGGAAATGGACCCCTAACTATGAGGGCCCAAACGTCGTGAAGAAAGCTTTCTCAGGTGGAGCTTTGATCTTTACGAATATGGATGGAAAAGATTTAGTCCTCCCTGTAAACTCAGATGCCGTAAAAAAGTATCATACTTAAATAATGAATACCCGCTAGGTTGAAAACCTAAAAAGGCGACCTAGGCAAAAATTAGGGTACAAAAATAATAATGAATACCCGCTAGGTTGAAAACTTGAAAAGGCGACCTAGGCAAAAATTAGGGTACAAAAATAATAAGGAATACTCGTTAGGTTGAAAACCTAAAAGGGAGACCTAGGCAAAAATTAGGGTACAAAACCTGAAAGGGCAACCTAGGCAAAATTAGGGTACAAAAAAAAAATACCCGTTGGGTTGAAAACCTGAAAAGGCGACCTAGGCAAAAATTAGGGTACAAAAAATATATAATAAATACGTGCTGGGTCAAAAACCTAAAAGGACAACCTAGGCAAAAATTAGGGTACAAAAAATATAATAAATACCTATTGGGTTGAAACCTGAAAGGGCAACCTAGGAGAAGAAGAAAAACAACAACAGCAACAAAAACAAAGAATATATACTCAGAAGGGCAAGACCAACAATATCGATCGGACTGTGGCATGAGAAGTTAGTACAGTCTACCTTTGAATTACTAGTAACCAAGTCGGGTCTTCCACCCATTCCTTTTGTTTTATCTTTTATATATTCTTTTTTTTTTTTTATTACGAAGAATGTTGAACCTCAATATATTGATATATACTTTTATCATCTTTATGATTATCGTGTACTGGAAAGTAAAACATATACTATACCTCGATATCATGAATTGCGATAAATTCGGATATATTAGAGGTTGTTTAGAGTGCAAGGCAGACGACAATATGAGATCCAACTAAAGATTACAACAGTAATTCTTCTTCTTAAAAAAAAAAAAAGCT
>JBBPBQ010020324.1:25110707-25157577 GCA_037974755.1 Cicer yamashitae | reverse complement strand
GACCCGCATGTTGAAGCCGGGAAAACGACTCGCACCCGAAGCCGAGAAAACGACCCGCATGTTGAAGCCGGGAAAACGACTCGCACCCGAAGCCGAGAAAACGACACGCATGTTGAGGCCGGGAAAACGAATCACACCCGAAGCCGAGAAAACGACCTGCATGTTGAAGCCGGGAAAATGACTCGCACCCGAAGCCGAGAAAACGACCCGCATGTTGATGCTAGGAAAACGACTCGCACCTAAAGCCGAGAAAACGACCCGCATCTTGAAGTCGGGAAAACGACTAGCACCTAAAGCCGAGAAAACAACCCGCATCTTGAAGCCGGGAAAACGACTCGCACCCGAAGCCGAGAAAACGGCCTGCATCTTGAAGCCGGGAAAACGACTTGCACCCTTCTAAAAAATTCTTTTTAGACAAAATTAGAGTTGTCATCTTTACTTATCTTTTACTTTGATTCTCAAGTAAATTCTAAGTAAAGAGGGGCAGCTGTTGACACCTAATTTTGTCCGCTTTTTATTTATTTATTTATCTATTTATTTGTACTTTTTATTAAAAAAAAGGAAATAATAATAATAATAATAATAATAATAATAAATGTATAGAAATATAAAAAATAAATAAATAAATAATTAGGGCTTTAAACTTTAGACAATCACATATGTTTCCAGTTCTTGTTTGCCTGTAATTCCTGTTCAGACTCTTTTCTAAAAAAAAATATAAAAAAAATATAAAAATAAAATAAAAAAAATAATAACAAATAAAAAAAGATACATAATTGAATGAAAGAAACCGAAAAGAAATGGATTGATGGTCATAAAAATCGGTATAATGAGGATCAATTGAATGGATTGGTGGTCATAAAAATCGGTATAATGATAATCAATTGAAAGAAAAGAAACCAAAAAGAAAGAGATTAATAGTAATAAAATGGTGATCAATTGGTAATTATTCCCTTGTCTTTTGTAACCTACACCCAAAAAGCCTATAAATAATCGATAGTAAGAGTAGAAAAGGGAGCACATTTTCAGAGCACAAAAGAAAGAAAGAAGAGAGAATAATAGGCAAAAGAGGAGCAGAGAATCTGATATTGGGAAAATCAGTCCAGCAAGAAACCACTTCAGTAGTAAGGTATCACTTCTCTAATTTCTTCTTATTAGTCTTTGTATTGCATCCCTTTAAAAAATGTTCTTTTTTTTCTTTCTCTTTTTCTATTTATGCAAAAATAAACTCATGTGTTAAGCTTTCATTTTTCTAAAGTTGTCTGTTCCTAAAATTGTTTTCTTTGCAAGACAAAATGCTAAAAAAATATAACTAATTGATATTTATAAACCAATCACCAAGAAAACAAATTTCACCATATTGTAATATAACAAAAAGCTCATATCACGTCTTTATCAAAATAACAAAAAAAATCATAACAACAAATAAATAGTTTTCCCTTAGGATTAGAATTAATGGTCGCTGCCGCCGGATGAAATTCATCCTCGTTCGCCGCGCCACATCTCACCTCTTTTTTCGTTATTATTACATTTTCGTTACGTTGTTTTTTTTACAAAAATTAATTTTTCTTTAAAACAAAAATTAAAAGATACAATCCGTGAACAAACATCTCACCTCTTTTCTTCGTTATTATTATTATTATTATTATTATTATTATTATTATTATTATATTATTATCATTACATTTTTATTTTTAGATATGTACATAATAATAATAATTATAATAAAAAATAATTAAAATAGAGTAATAATAAAAATCGGACAACACATAAATATTTTCTACCCAAGAACTACATGTGGTTTGATTTCCCTATTACACCTGGGGATACGTAGGAGCAAGGTTTTTTCCTTGTCAAACCAAATTAATAAAAAAAATATTTTTCCTTCTTTTATTAATGTAAATATTTATTATCTTTTGTATTTTTTAGGGGGTAAAATAAATAATTAATTCGTATACAATTAATTATAAGGTAACCGTTTTAACGGATGATGTAGGGTAATATTACTTTCCCTTTACGTAATCGACTCCCGAATCCGCTTTTTTTGGTTCAAGAATTTTATTTTAGGTTTTATCTAATTTTCCCTTTCAAAAAAAAAATAAAATTGGTGGCGACTCCTTTTTCGCGAAAAAAATTGGGCGCGACAAATATGAGTAAGTCGTCTACATATAGACATATGATAGTGCAAATGCCATTTCATATTTGTAATAAATGCATTTGTCACTTTCATTCACTTTAAGCTCATTTGATATAATCAAGTTATCAAATTTTTCATGTCATTGCTTAGGAGCTTGTTTAAGACCATACAAAGAGGTATCTAATTTACAGACCTTGTTTTCTTGTCCATGAATTACAAAAATTTCAGGTTGTTCCATATAGATTTCTTCTTCCAAGTCATCATTTAAAAAAGCTATTTTAACATACATTTGGTGTATCACCAGGTTATGAATAGATGTTAGTGATATGAGTACCGTAATGGATGTTACTCTAGTGACCGGTGAAAAAGTTTCAAAAAAATCTATATTTTCTCTTTGTCTAAAACATTTGGCTATAAGGCTTGCCTTGTATTTATCAACAGTTCCATCGAGTTTTAGTTTCTTTTTCAATATCCATTTACAACCTATCGGTTTGCAACCAGGAGGCAAGTCTACTAAATGTCAGGTCCTGTTAGACTCTAGAGAATCCATTTCATTGTTTATAGCTTCTTGCCATAAATCTGCATCCAATGAAGACAAAGCTTTTTTGAGATTTGTAGGATCCTCTTCTAAAGTATAGGTCGTATAATCGGGTCCATAATCTTTAGCAATTCTGACTCTCTTACTTCTTCGAGTTTCTGTTGATGGAGCTAAATATCCCTAGAAGGGGGGGTTGAATAGGGATTTTGGCGTTTTAAAAATATTTTAACGAGCTTATGAATTTCTGTCCTCTTTAAGAGGATGCGATGGAGGATGGAAATTCAAACTCTTTAAACAAGAACAAAATAAATGCAGGAAGAGTATAACGAGATAGACACACCACTTTTATACTGGTTCACCCAAATATGGCTACGTCCAGTCCTCACACTCTTGTGAGATTTCACTAACAATCAAACAGATCAACCTCTTACCGAGGATGATTACACTTTGTGTATTTTCAAGCTTCACCAAGCTTACAATCAATTTTCAAATATTTTCAAGTACAACTTACTTGAAAATTACAGTATGATATGTGTATGATTGCTCTCTCTTTTCTTAAACACTTTCTAAAAGGATATTTCAAAGATCTAATGTTTGGATGTAGAAAGTTTGAAGAGAGGATGAATATTGCTTTTGATAAACTTAAGATTCTTGATCTTTTTCTGCAATATTGTTGTGTGTTTCAATGAAGAAGAGCTTGCTGCGTTTTATAGAGTTCTTGTACATCTCTTCCATGTGTTGAACACTTCATGACCGTTGAGGAGGATGCATCAAAGAGTCCAATGGTCTTTGAGCTGAAATTACAAAACTGCCATCCAGCTGTCCAGTCCATCCTCAGCCTTGAGGTTCAAACCTCCTAGGTACTAGGTCCTTTGTAGCCTTTTTCTTTTTTCTTTCTCCAAGACATGAAACGGCTATTTCTTTGACTATGTGAGCTATAGCCGTCTGATTTTGTGTAGTACCAGGTTTGAATTCAACTTTTGAAGAATGATGTGACAAATTGTTCAACCTTTTACCTAGTACTAGCTGTCCTCTACCTAGAACAGCCTATCCTCGTACTAGTCAAATGTGCTTTCTGACCTCTTTAGATAATATGCTTTATTAGGTCATTCTTGGTTACAATTTGACATCTTAACCTGATTAAGAATCATGGTTACGTTGCTGGATGTATTCAAAGCTTTTATGAGGCCATCCTCGGGTAGGATCAGCCCATCCTCTGGCTTGCAAATATGATGGTTTTGAGTCATATGTTCATCCTCTTTGTCTTTATGATTAATAACCTGTTCTTTACTATAAATCCACTCAAGAGCACAGATTAGTCCTTAATAACAATCATAATCTCTTAAGTAATTTTGTTATCATTAAAATCAATTGAGTGAGATTTTGTCTCAACAATCTCCCCCTTTTTGATGATGACAAAATTCCTTAGATTATGATTTTTAAATATGAATGCATGATGAGATTTAATGTTTATGCTCCCCCTGAATTAAGTGAGTAATCTTTTTTAGAAAAATTAAGTTCTAAAAATTATTACTCCCCTTGAATGTATGCCAGAAATATGAATTTAAGAAATTAAATAAAGATCATAATGATATTTCAAACCAATAATGTTGTAATGGCATAAACCTTAAACATAGTCATTGAACAGCAAAACATTAATCATCAAAATATTAATCAGCAAAACATCAAAACATCATAATCATCAAAACATCAAAACATCATAATCATAGCAGCAAAATATCATAATCATTCTCCCCCTAAATTTGGCAGCAGCAAAAAATAGGAATGATAAGGCTACTCAGGAGAGGATGGTTCATCAGAGGAGGAGGATGGTTCATCAGCAGCTGGAAGCTCAGGAGGATGTTCTCCAGGAGCAATGGTATTGATCAAATTTTTGGTGACCCATTCGAGAATCAGGCCAAACTGCGTCATGGTGCGAAGAATTTTCTATTGATCCTTCCTTATCGTTTTCAACAGCTTCATCTGCTTACTGAGATCCTTATCCTTAGGTTGTTTTCCTATGTTGGGGTCTTTGGGTTGATCGTTGACGCTGGAGCTTTTATTTTGAGAGCTGCCAGCTATGTCTTTCGATGTGTGGTCATTTGAGGTACCCAAAAAGGAATCCAAAGAGCTAAATACGCCAGTAACCTTAGGAAGAGGTTGCGATGGCTCGTTAACAACAACAATAGGGATTGGTACAAGAGGAGCAGCGATAAAGGGATCAGATTCTTGCAATTCAGAAGGAAGTTCAGGCATTGACTCAGGAGGACTTTGAGGCGAGAAATGGTGATAAGTCAGATTGAGATCAAAGTAGAGTTCTTCACCTTCCTCCATGAGTGCAGGAGGAGCATCTTGAACAGCATCCTCATGAGGAGGATCTTCAGATGGGATGAAATCAGATGGCAGCAGCGGTGATTGTGGTGGTGAAGGAACATCAGGGGTACGAGGAGGTGATGATGGATTTGTTTCAGCTTCCACAATGGGCTCCTGAGGGGTTGGAGTGGGAGTATCCTCAGATGGAGTTGGAATAGGAGTAACCTCAGATGGAGTTGGAATAAGAGTATCCTCAGATGGAGGTTGATCCTTAGATGGTTGTTCTGGTGGAGAGGCAGCAGATGAGGAGCTTCATGTTTTTCTTTTCTTTGATGTGGTAGAGGCAACAGGTGTTGTAGATGGCTGAAGACGCATTTGTTTAACATTTTTCATGGAGAAGGTATGATTAAAATGCAGAGAAGGTTCATCATCCAAAAGAACCTTAAAGAACTTGAAGATCTTAGTCAAGATCATACCGTACGGTGCTGACCGACCTAGTACAGCTGCATTTAGCATAAAATTGAAGATAATATTGCCCAGATGCAGAGGTGTTCAAGTTATCAAGTGATGGATGAGAAGAACATCCAATTCAGTTACTTTCTCAAAACTTCCAGCTCGTGGTACAATGCAGTGAACGCAAATGTTGTGTAGGATACGGCATGAAGGGAGTAGGTTGGAAGCAACATGCGGCTTAGATGGTGAGATGAGAATGTTTTTCAAAACAGATGAGCGGGTGATTTGGCACTGAGAATACCAATTTTCTGAAAAGAAATGGGCACCTTCATTGCGAACATCAAGTATATGGCATAAGGATGTTGGATTGATTTCCATTAGAACACCTTTGAGCACAATGTTGAAACCAGACAGCCCTTTGCAATTGTTAGAGGCAGCATAGAAAGCCCTAACCAGTCTAGGGTATTGAGGCTCAGTGATTTTGAGAAAGGACGTCCAACCCAGTTGGTCAAAAATATCTTCAATATTGAAGCCTCCTTCCTTTAAGTCAGCAAGATCAATAATTTTCCCGTTGACCACAGATTTATTCAGCCATTTAGATATGTAGGTAGTTTCTTGATCAGCAGAATTAAACAAAGAAGTCTTGGTAGACTTTTGTGACGGAGAGGACAGTGGTTTTTTGTGAGTGGGTTTGGATTTTTTTGAGGTGGTGGTTTTGGTAGGAGTTTTGACGGGTGGTGATTGAGGTGTTGGAGCAGTGGATAATGTTTGTTCTGAATCATCTGATTCAACCAGATGAACAGTGGAGTCTTGAGATACGGGTTTTTTGGATGATAGAATTCCAGAAAGGATTCTGGAGGATCTCCTAGTGGGGGCTGAGGATGTGGAAGAGGATGGAGGTTTGGAGGTCTTAGGTGAAAGAGAAGGAGTGGAGGTTGTTTCAGATGGTTCGAAGAGACTGGTCTCTGATGAAGGTTCTTGATTAAGAGTAGTGTTGAGTGATTCATCTCCATTTTGATCAGACTCCGTGCTGGAGTAATGATCTTCAACATCTTCAAAGGCTTGAGAGAAGATTTTTCGTTTGGCAGCAAACTTAGTTCGAGCCATGATTTTTTGTTAATGAAAGATTTGCAAAGGTGATTCTGGGTTGAGAGTGAGATGAATGAAAATGAAAATAAGCAGAGTTAAGTAAGGAGGATGGAAGATGGAAGGGGATGTCCGTTGGGGAAGGAAACATTGATTGAATTCTGCCTAGAAGGATGCACTCATGATTGATAAGATGGAGGCGTGCAGGCAGGCGCGTGCAGCACGCGTGTTGGAAACGGCAGTTTCAGCCGTTTGAAGCATTAAATGCTTGCGTGGATTAAGGGGGCGGTGCCACATGGACGGCCCAATGGAAAAAGAGGCGCGTGCACGCAAGGACAGAGGCTATTAAATGCAGATACACCAAAAAGGATACTGTATCCTTTGGTTACTTGCCATCCTCTAAACTTTAGCCTTATATTCAAAGATTAGATTTGAACTTTCAGGAATTGAAAATTAAATAATTAAACAAAATAAAATAAGAGACATGCAGTGAATATACAGTGGATAAAACAATTGATCAATTAGTTTTTGAAAAATTAATGATGGAGAGTTTTTTCAAGATATCTTTGAACTTATCCTCCTGAAAAGGTTTGGTGAAAATATCTGCTAGTTGATTTTCAGTATCAATGAAAATCAATTCTATATCTCCTTTTTGAACATGATCTCGTATGAAATGATGTTTAATTTCTATATGCTTAGATCTAGAATGTTGTATGGGGTTTTTTGAAAGATTAATGGCACTAGTATTGTCACAGAGGATAGGAATTTTAGTGTACCTTAGTGAATAATCTTCAAGTTGATTTCTTACCCATAGAATTTGAGAGCAGCATTGAGCAGCTGATACATATTCAGCTTCCGTAGTTGAAAGGGCAATGGTGCTTTGCTTCTTGCATGACCAACTGATGAGAGAACTTCCAAGAAATTGACAAGCTCCACTTGTACTTTTTCTTTCCACTTTGTCTCCAGCGTAGTCAGCATCGCAGTATGCTGTGAGGTTAATGTCTTGACACTTTTTATACCATAAACCCAGATCTGTTGATCCAACAAGATATCTTAAAATTCTTTTTACAGCTGTGAGGTGTGATTCTTTTGGTGAGGATTGGAATCTGGCACATAGACCCACGGCAAATATTATATCAGGTCGACTTGCAGTTAAGTATAACAATGATCCAATCATTCCTCCATCATCTCTGTGTAGCATGGAGGATGGGTGCATAGGAGTTCCCATACTCTTAGCTGAACTCATGTTGTATTTCTTAAGTAGATCTTTAGTGTATTTTTCTTGTGAGATGAAGATGCCATTTTTCAATTGCTTGATTTGTAATCCAAGAAAGAATTTTAATTCTCCCATCATGCTCATTTCAAATTCACTTTGCATGAGGTTGGAAAAATCTTCACACATCTTTTCGTTTGTAGATCCAAAGATTATATCATCAACATAAATTTGCACAATCAATAAATCCCTTTCAATAGTTTTCTTGAAGAGTGTTGTATCTATATGTCCTCTTAAGAAACCATTGTCTTTTAAAAATGAGCTCAACCTCTCATACCAAGCTCGAGGAGCTTGCTTTAAACCGTAAAGGGCTTTTGAGAGTTTATAAACATGATTGGGCTTCTTTTCATCCTCAAATCTAGGAGGTTGTTTGACATACACCTCCTCATTTAGAAAACCATTTAAAAAAGCACTTTTGACATCCATTTGGTATAGTTTGATACCTCTATGGGTGGCATATGCTAGGAGGATTCGTATAGCTTCAAGTCTTGCAACCGGTGCAAATGTTTCATCGTAGTCAATTCCCTCTTGTTGATTGTATCCTTGAGCAACTACCCTTGCTTTGTTTCTTATTACCTCTCCATCCTCATTTAGTTTGTTTCAAAAAATCCATTTTGTTCCAATGATGGATTTTTCAAGTGGAAGAGGTACAAGGTTCCATACCTTGTTTCTTTCAAATTGTGAGAGTTCTTCCATCATGGCTTCAAACCATGATTTGTCACAAATGGCTTGATCAATATTCATGGCAGCTGCATTTCCTCGTAGAGATTGTCTGGTTCTTACTCCATCAGCCGTGTCTCCAATAATCAGATCTGGAGGATGATGAGTGACTGTCTTCCATCCTCGTGGAGGTTGCTGAGAGGATGGATCAGATTCATCCTCCTCGTTTGGACTGGGTGCGTTAGAGGATGAAGGTTCATCTTCCTCAGATTTATCAATTTTTTCTAAGCACAAGTCATCAAACTCATCAAAAATAACATGCATGGATTCCTCCACAGTTTGAGTCCTAAGATTATATATTCTATAACCTTTAGACGAAGTGGAGTATCCTAAAAACAATCCCTTGTCAGATTTTGAATCAAACTTTCCCAAATTTTCTTTATTATTTAGGATGTAACAATAACACCCGAATATGTGAAAATATGAGATGTTTGGTTTTCTTCCCTTCCATAGTTCATAAGGGGTTTTGTTTAAAATCTTTCTAATGGATACACGATTTAAAACATAACAAGCGGTATTAATAGCTTCAGCCCAAAAATATTTTTCAATGTTGGCTTCATTCAAGATGGTTCTAGCCATTTCTTGCAAAGTTCTATTTTTCCTCTCAACAACTCCATTTTGTTGAGGGGTTCTTGGGCAAGAAAAATTGTGTGAAATACCATTTTCATCAAAAAGGTTTTTGAAAGATTCATTTTCAAATTCACCTCCATGGTCACTTCTTACGGAGATAATATTTGATCCCTTTTCATTTTGGATCTTTTTACAAAAGTAATGAAAAGCCTCAAAGGCATCATTTTTATGTTTTAAAAACAAGACCCAAGTAAAACGTGAAAAGTCATCAACAATTACAAATCCGTACCTTTTTCCACTAAGGCTAGGAGTTTTAATAGGACCAAAAAGATCTATATGAAGTAGCTCAAGAGGATGGTTTGTGGAAACAACATTTTTTGAATGAAAGCTACTTTTTACTTGTTTTCCTTTGGCACAAGCTTCACAAATTTTGTCCTTTTCAAAATCAATTTTTGGAAGGCCTTTAACTAATTCTAATTTAGACAATTTAGAAATAGTGTTTAAACTTGTATGACCAGCTCGTTTATGCCATACCCATTTATCCTTTTCAATGGATACAAAACAAGATTCAGTAGGCAAATCATCAAGATATAGCTCATATAAATTCTTTTTTCTAAAACCGGAGAAGAAAACTCTACCCGAGGATGAGTGTTTAACCTCGCATAGATTGGGTTTAAAAATAACTTCAAAACCACTATCACAAAGTTGGCTAATGCTAAGCAAGTTATGTTTTAAACCATCTACATATTGAACATTTTCAATTTTGGCAGAATTTTTATTACCAATGATACCGATACCTTTTATTTGAGCTTTATCATTATTTCCGAATGTAACCGATCCTCCATCCTTTATATCCAAGGAAATAAAGCAATGTCTATCCCCTGTCATATGCCTTGAGCAGCCACTGTCCAAGAACCATGGCTTTCTTTTGTTGACCAGAGGATGTACCTGAGGTTGAGTTTAATAGTGACTTAGGTACCCATATAGAAGTGGGTCCTTGTTGGTTAGTCCGTCCTCTTGTGAGGAATTTTCTTTTATGATAACAAATGGAGTCGTGATGTCCATGTTTACCACAGAATGAACATCCTTTCTTTATGTTATCTGCCTTTTTCTTGGCATAACATCTTTTGAAAGTATGTCCAAATTTTTTGCAAAAAGTGCATCTTGGCCTATCCTCTTGTTTCTTTGGAACGAAAAAATTTTCATAGAGTTTTTGTTTTTGAGAACTTTTAAATCCAATACCAGCTTTGTCAAAGATTCCAGATTGTGATCCCATAATCTTTTGAAAAGTATCAGTGGATTTAACAAAGTTGGTAAGATCATTTTTGAGTTCTTCAACCTCTACTTTCAAATTTCCTTTTCTGCATCCTCTTCTGGAGGATGGGTTTTGACATTTCTTTTGTTTGCAATAGAGAGTTGTTCAGACAACTTCTCATGAGATAACTGCAAGTCTAGAATGGTTTGTTCATATTTTTTATTCTTGGCTTGAAGTTCCTCATTTAACTTCTTTATTTCATAAAGTTGGTTTTTAAGAAAGCCACATTTATGAGACAAAGTGTTTGAGTCATTCAAAAGATTGTCAAATTCTATTTCTAATTTTTCACAATTAGGACAAAGTTCAGAAATGATTACCTTTTCAGTTTCTGAGTTCGTCATAAGACAGTGGTTGGCCTCCTCTTCCTTTTCTTGTTCTGAGGATGAGTCATCACTATCATCCCACGTGATCATCATTGATTTGTTTTTGTAGGGAAATCTTCTAGAGTTCTTTTTGTTCAAAGGACACTCAGTTTTGTAGTGACCCAGCTTGTTGCATCCAAAGCAAGTAATCTGACTTTTGTCAATTTTTTCTTTTTAAGGAGATCTTTTATCCTGTCCTCTACGATTTATCATCCTCTGGATTCTTCTGGAAATTAGAGCAAGTTCATCCTCTTCCTCAGATAGAGGATAGTCTGTACTTTCTTTCTTTGTGGCTTCTTCAGCTCTTTTGGAAGATGAACATTCTGTTTGGTTTGATTTTAGAGCTATCATTTTTCCTTTTTTGCTTGGTTTGTCAGCCAGCAACAGAGGTTCATGAGCTCTTAGAGTTCCAACCAGATCCTTTAATTTCATGTTTGCCAAGTCTCTTGCTTCGGTGATGGCAGTCACCATTGGCCTCCATTTTTTTGGTAAACTTCTCAAGATTTTTCTTATCCTCTCTTGAACAGAATAAACCTTTCCAAGAGATCTCAAGCTGTTAAGTATGATTGTCAGCCTTGAGAACATTTCATCAATCGTTTCATCCTCCTTCATATCAAATAACTCGAATTCTCTAACTCCCATGTCAATCCTTACTTCCTTTACGTGGCTTGATCCTTCATGATGAATCTTTAGAGTGTCCCAAAGTTCCTTGGCGCTTTTGCATTCTTTAACTCTATCATATTCTTCCCTGCTCAAAGCACACGTTAGAAATAAATGAGCTTTAGAGTTTAGGAGTACCTTAGCATTTTCATCAACCGTCCATTGTGCTTGAGGTTTCTCGTCGGAGGTTGCATCTGTGTTGTTGATTCTGATGACATGATCCCCGTTCTCAACAACAGACCACATGTTGTTATCTTGTGATATGAGAAACAATCTCATCTTACCTTTCCAGTGGTAGTAATCTGTACCATCAAAGTAGGGAGGTCTGGTGGAGGATCCTCCTTCAGGAACATACTTAGCTTTTGACATTTTTCTTTGGATCTTTTTCTCTTATACGGTTAGATGTAATATTTCTAGAGAACCTTGCTCTGATGCCAATTGATGGAGCTAAATATCACTAGAAGGGGGGGTTGAATAGGGATTTTGGCGTTTTAAAAATATTTTAACGAGCTTATGAATTTTTGTCCTCTTTAAGAGGATGCGATGGAGGATGGAAATTCAAACTCTTTAAACAAGAACAAAATAAATGCAGGAAGAGTATAATGAGATAGACACACCACTTTTATACTGGTTCACCCAAATATGGCTACGTCCAGTCCTCACACTCTTGTGAGATTTCACTAACAATCAAACAGATCAACCTCTTACCGAGGAAGATTACACTTTGTGTATTTTCAAGCTTCACCAAGCTTACAATCAATTTTCAAATATTTTCAAGTACAACTTACTTGAAAATTACAGTATGATATGTGTATGATTGCTCTCTCTTTTCTTAAACACTTTCTAAAAGGATATTTCAAAGATCTAATGTTTGGATGTAGAAAGTTTGAAGAGAGGATGAATATTGCTTTTGATAAACTTAAGATTCTTGATCTTTTTCTGCAATATTGTTGTGTGTTTCAATGAAGAAGAGCTTGCTGCGTTTTATAGAGTTCTTGTACATCTCTTCCATGTGTTGAACACTTCATGACCGTTGAGGAGGATGCATCAAAGAGTCCAATGGTCTTTGAGCTGAAATTACAAAACTGCCATCCAGCTGTCCAGTCCATCCTCAACCTTGAGGTTCAAACCTCCTAGGTACTAGGTCCTTTGTAGCCTTTTTCTTTTTTCTTTCTCCAAGACATGAAACGGCTATTTCTTTGACTATGTGAGCTATAGCCGTCTGATTTTGTGTAGTACCAGGTTTGAATTCAACTTTTGAAGAATGATGTGACAAATTGTTCAACCTTTTACCTAGTACTAGCCGTCCTCTACCTAGAACAGCCTATCCTCGTACTAGTCAAATGTGCTTTCTGACCTCTTTAGATAATATGCTTTATTGGGTCATTCTTGGTTACAATTTGACATCTTAACCTGATTAAGAATCATGGTTATGTTGCTGGATGTATACAAAGCTTTTATGAGGCCATCCTCGCGTAGGATCAGCCCATCCTCTGGCTTGCAAATATGATGGTTTTGAGTCATATGTTCATCCTCTTTGTCTTTATGATTAATAACCTGTTCTTTACTATAAATCCACTCAAGAGCACAGATTAGTCCTTAATAACAATCATAATCTCTTAAGTAATTTTGTTATCATTAAAATCAATTGAGTGAGATTTTGTCTCAACATCTGTTTCGGCTTGTTTACTACTTTCAGTGCTTCTTGATTCTGAAACGACCACCGATAGAAATAGAAGAAAAAGAAAGAAAGAAAGAAAGGGGGAGAAGTAGAGAAAAGTCTCAGTTCCAGAGAATTTTTGGTGTGCTTTTCCAACTAAGGAGATCCCTCTATTTATAAAGGAAATTTGCAACTGGATCAGAGAAAAAGTGCGATCCATGAGTTTAGAACCACATAAACATGCTCCGAGTTTTACTAGGTTTTTCTTAACCGGGCAATGAACTGATGCATGTGTCCAGAAAAACTGAGAACGCGGAAAACGCTAGGGTTTCACCGGGCAAACAAATCCACGGATTCAGGAAGGAAGACTGAATCAGATTTTGAATGTTTACTCGATGGAGGGCATACGTATACAACATATAAATGAGATAAAAACACATGCATTTTATTATTAAAAATAAAAAATAATAATTTTTTGGATACTATAAAATAATACACACTTAGCCGAGGCCCAGGCCCGGCTTGCGGTGGCGTTCGCGTGTGTGGTGGTCAATTTTGCATGCGTTTTGCCCATTCACAAAATTGGGTACCCCTTATGGCACACCCCAAGTGCCCTACCTCCACCTTATAAATACTACTAGTGTGTGTTATCCCTTGTATGTGGGACTTCCTTATTTTTCAATTCACACCAATACTAGCTCTCATTAATGTCATCATTATTTTCAACAATGTTCTATTAAAATCATCATCATTTCCAACAGATACATATAATGATATAACTCATTTGCTTTCGTATTTGTAAGAATATCTGCATATTAGTTTCCTTCTAGAATAATATGGTGAAAGGCAATGTTCCAATTTTTTGCTAAAAAGTTCCGAATAGCCACCAAAATGTTGACATAGTGATAAAATCTATTTGTACCAATAGTCAATAATTGCACAATATGTAAGGAGTGTGAAAAATATAATGGTTTTTGCAACATGTTTGCCAAGAGAGCTTAATGCCATGAAAGTTTTTATCTCATCATGAAACGCATTAGAAATACCTACACTTCCATAGAAGGCGAACTAAAATGTTATTTTACATTTTTAAGTTAATTTTACCAAACACTTTAATTAGTTTAACAACTGTAAACTTTAAGCTTGCAGTTATCAACTAATTTTACCAAATAAAATCTAACTAGTGTAAGACCCATGCCTTGCACCGGTAATTATTTGCAGTAAAATTACTTTGTATATATTTTAAATATTACAAAACTATATAAATCATACATATGAGAAAATTATTTAATAAATTTAAAAGTTTGTGAAGTCTTTATTATTGTTAATAGAATTTTATTAGTATTAAAATATTAATTTAATTTTTCCAAATTTAATTATTTCAATATTTAGCATATTCACACCTTAATTGGATAAAAATTTAATAGTGTTACAGGAAGGTTTGAATTAGGAGACCTTAAATTTTTATTTGTTGAATTGAGTTATACCTCTTTGAAAAGAAAAAAAAAGTAATGGAAATATTGTTTTCGGGTAAAAACTAACAACAGTTTTTTGTTACATTATACTAATTAAATGGTTGATTTTAAGATAGAAGAAAATCAATTGGATAAGATGAAAGTTATTCAATACCACAATAAAAGGACTCATACCTCTCTTTGACTTTGGTAATGCCAAGATGCATATCATAGATGAATACAAAAGGACCCATGACACACGCATATCTCATTGGTTTGGTGTGTCTTCATAGCATCTAAGATAGACCCGTTTTTATTCTCGGCTTGCTAAATGTGTATTTGTCCGCTGCATTTTTTCTTTCTTTCTTTTCTTTATTCACCTTAGAATCTGCAACATTGAATGTTGATTTTTTTTTTGTCACCATAAAGTTTCTCCTCATTATTAGCATATATGACCTGATTGATTTCTCCCTGAAAATTAGCACTACTGCCATGCAACAATACTGAGGAATTCAATGCGACACCAACGGCTCTGAAGCATCTTCCTGAGCCTGAACCTGTGTATGCTGAGCCAGCGTAATAGAGGGAGGCTCTGATGGACTTCACGGAACATCGTAATAGAGGGAGGCTCTGATGGACTTCACGGAACATCGTCCCCTTGGACGACTTAATTCGATTACGAGAACAGAATTGAATCAGGACATAGAGCCATGAGGCATTGTTGAGAGAAAGGAAACACAAATGACAATGGCACCAGCCGGGACTAGGTTCTGGTGAGTGTTTTGACAGCAACGAAGGAATTAACTCCTCCTCTGACAGTACGAAGGTGATCTCAGAGTGTCGGTGACTCAATCCTCTTTCTCCAGGAGGAGTTCTAAAGAGGACTCATCTATGGCATGCTGATAGCTTGTTAGGTGAAGAGAGAAAACATTAATTGAATCTGATTGTATTGAATATGAATTGAGTTAGTTACAAGGATAATAACTCAAGGCTTATATATGTCACAACCCGAAAACCAAACGCCGTGACCAGCGCACAAGCTATACTCCTAGCCTGGCAAGCCTACTCACTGACTTAAAAATCGAGCAACTAAATAGTTCTCAATAATCATTTCAAAAGAATATATATATATATATATATATATATATATATATATAACTTTTCTCGAAATTTCGACATAGTACCCTCTCTAACTTCAACGTTTTCAAATTTTCAAAATCCCTGTTTAAACTTCAAATTCAACCAAATTCAAATAGCATAATCTAAACATTCAGTACATCACCTAAATGACTTTCTAGACTCAAAATAGCTGCAAAGTACATCACGACTCAACAGACTTTACAAAAAAAAAGGTCCTCTATCAAAGAGCCCTACCAAAAAAAATTATGATCGAGACTTGAATCTACCAACAGCTTGCTACTCAACTACTTGTGAATCTGAAAAAAATAAACAACATGAAAGGGTAAGTCACAAAGACTTAGTGAGGAGACAACAATCACCATTAACTAGAAGGAAAACACAAAAAGGCACGAATAATGTTTTACAACCTTGAGACGGTTATGTTATACACATAATAAAATCATTAAATTTATAGTTTAGCCGTTCAGATAGAAATATTAAAAATCCAATTAATAGCGAAGCGAAATCAAAATGAATAACATTAAAATCATCTAAGAAAATCAAACAAGTAAAAATACTAATTATTGAGAACCAAGAGGCGGCTTCATCTCATTGATAGCCCTTTCCTCATAAAGGTGGCCTTTCCCTTACGGGTGGCTCCATCTAACGGATAGCCCTCTCCTCTCAATCCCGCAACACATCATCACGCATCAATTAGGGAGCTTACATCTCGTTGATAGCCCTCTCCTCCTACGGATGACATTTCTCATAGGGGCCGCTCCATCTAACGAGTAAGTCTCCCTAATCAAAACGAGGTAACTAAGTGCACCTACCGCCGTTAACGTTTTCATAATTATAACAACGATTTTCAAAATACGTATTTAAAAATCATCTCTCATTTCATCGTAATTTATGGAGAACATATTCGATCGCATAACAATTTAATATTTAAATACTTTTAACTCACACGTAAATCGAACTAATAACGTATTATATAACAAAGACCATTAAAATAAATAAATGACGAAATCGAGACAAATCTCAAAGGTTGTGTTCCCCAAATTTTTAAATAAATACTTAACATAGAAAACGAGTAAAATAATAATTATAGCATTATAAAAATATATGATGATGATCGTCGTCTACTCACAACTATGGAGAATAATAATTAACATTAAAATGATAATGTTGTTTCCTATGTCGAGATTCTCACTTAATCTTTGGTGGATTCTCTGTAAATTGCTTCGGTGCCTACTCGATCTTCCGGCATCGATATGCCATCTCAGGAGCTCCTTGTCATTGATGTTCACGACAAAGTCTGGAAATTTAGCAAACTCATCTACGGTGGGACTCATCGATGGACACCTGTTCACCACTCGTTGCTGGAGATTCCGTTGTTTTCATGGAAAACTCAATCGGATGAATATTCGTCGGGATCCGCAAGAACATGAAATTCGCTGTAGCCGAAGGAGAAGAACAAGAAGGATGAGCTTGAGGAGGAATTGCAGGTTGAAGGTACCGAAGTCCAAACTCATGAAGATAAATAATTAAGTATCAAAGTACTTTGTTGGTATTGGGTGTCCATGTATCGGTTGGTCGGTAAGACAACGACTTCGACGTTAGCTCCAAAATTCAATCCATGCAGCATGTTTGTCTTTCCAATTTTCTAGGTGATTCCCTCTTGTATCTTGAAAGTGAAGTGTATCAATATTTTCAGGATCATCTGGTAATTCCTGGGAAAGTCCAAACTGTAGTTTTACTCTGTCTGTTTGATGCCATTCTATAGTTGAGAAACAAATCAAAGCGGTTTTGGCAGTCCATATCATTGAATCCTAATATGCTTGTTGTGGTATGACATTTTCAAGACTCCTATAAGGCATCCATATGAACTAGAGAAAATAAAAGACATATTAGTAAGGCGACACAATTATAAGTAGTATAAATTTTGTTGAAGAATGAAATTTTTAACCTAATAATGTTGCATGCGATCAATGTTTGATCTATAACTGACAATATCCTTGTATGGAGTTCCATAATGGATTAGTCATCTGCCAATCCATCTAGTAAAAGAATATAAAACTATTATTTAGCAAGTTTGACAAATATATTATACTTTGTTTTTCGAGTTAATATGAAAAGTGTTTTGCCGCTTTGCCAGTGCAAATGATATCTCCCTAGTGCAATGAGGGGCAATGAACGGCATGCGATAAGATTGAAAGAGCAATGTACATCCATCCATATATGCACAAGACAGTGCAGTTGCACGTGTATAAGTTTTCCAAACAAGAACCCCAACTATATAGTCGAACACGTTGAAGATGTTTCAATAGAGGGAGATACATCAAATGAACTCTATTGCAAGATTTATCTGAGACCACCAAATCCCCAATCAAGCGCAATAGGTACGCTCTACAATGCTGTTGTACATGCTCAACTGTTGCATTATCCGGAACATGAGCAAATGTGTCTTTCAACCATTTCAGTTTGACGAATTGGCCCGCCATATGATATTTTGGAGGAATGACACCCAAAAGTTGTTGGCATTCTTCATCCCAATCTAAAGCGCCACCACCAGGTCTTCTGTTGACGGGTAGACCTAGTTGTAATGCAACATCTTCAAGAGTTATTGTACACTCTCCTATTGGAAGATGAAACGTGTGTGTTTTTGTTCTCCTACGTTCTACCAATGCTGGGTCCACATTACAAGATCCCAATGTTGCAATAGTCAAAAACCCAACTTCCTCCAAGTAGGGAACTATCATTTCATTTGGTTCCACCATTCAGAAGTGGTGGTGACATTCAATCAAGTTTTACATTTTAAATAAAATTAGCATTTGACTTATGAAATGATGATTAAAAACATGTATACAAAAAATGATTACAACCAGTTACCATCTCAACGACATTTCTAGACTGATAGAGATACTGGTTTCTTAACAAAGCCATGGAACCTGTATGTTGTGAATGTGAGAACTTTAAAGTGCGTGTGAATAATAATGAGAACATAATGACTAAACAACAATTGGCATCATGTCATCTACATTCGACATATATCACAAAACTTCATGAGAATTTTCAAAAATGGCCAAATGAAAAATTTTATAACCAACACAGGTTAGTATTCACATACTACAGGAGACAAATCAGTGATTGGAGTCAAGATGCAACGAAATGGGTCGATGATATTCCAAAGGAACAATGACTACAAGCATATCATGAAGGGAAACATTGGAGGCACATGACAACTAACCTTGTTGAGTGCATGAACAATGTATTAAAGGGGACACATAATCTTCCAATCAGTTATTTGATGCAAGCAACATATTACAGATTGACTACAAAATTTGTAGAAAGAGGGACACAGGCCTAAGCAATGATGACATCAGGTTCGATTTACTCAAATACAGTTATTCAAAACCTTCACAAGGAACAAGCAATATTGAACTCCCATGAAGTTGTTATTCACAATCGAGCACATAGTATCTTTACAGTTAAGGAGTTGGTTCGTCCACCAAGCGGTCGTCCCGCAGGGACATTCAAGGTAGACCTCAACAAACGATGGTGTGATTGTGGTGAATTTCAAGCATTACACTATCCATGTTCACATGTCATCGCCGCTTGTTCGTTTATTCACAGTGATTACATGATGTATGTGTCTTCTAAGTATACATTGCAATGTATCTTCGACGCTTACAAGGAAGAGTTCCAAGCAATTCCTCTTCAATCATATTGGCTAGAATACAATGGAATATAATTGTGTCACAATCCAGCCATGAGAAGAGATCCAAAAGGTCATCCACAATCTACTCGCATTTATACTGAAATGGATCAACGAGAGAAATGTGGTTTGTGTCAGAACGAGGGACGCGTCAAGAATTAATGCCCTTATCAGACTGATGCTCTCGATGGAAATTAGTTCATTGTAATAAAATTAGTTCATTTTGTATTTGTATTTTTAATTATAACGTTTAATTAAATTTTGTTATTTTTATGGACTCCATTTTATTTATTGTTTTTAATAATTACTTATTAAAAGTAAAATTTAATTAGATAATTATTATAAAAATAATTAACATTGTATTTATTTAATTAAAATAATAATAATTGAATAATAAAATGTATATTTATTATTATGAAAGATTTTACGAGAAATAATGTGTGACATTATCTCACATTTATAAATTATAACTACTCACTCTCGTGTTTATGCCATTGTTAATGGGTCAAATCTTCTATATTTGAGTCTACTATATAGCACTACTAATAAAAAAAATTCTAAAACAAATTTTATAATTAAAAAAAAAATGGGACATTGGGAAGTTGGTAAGGGGAAAACCGATTTCCCTTCTTTATTTGAAAAAAAATAGTAGTATTTTGGTGTTTAATAAAAAATTAGTGGTACTTTTGTACTTTTTTTTTAGTGGTAAAACAATATAAGAGCCTAGAAGGGTTTCCTTATTCAACAATGAGATTTTCGAAACGGAAAAACACCGCACCAAAACGTCAAACCATAATCGCGAACAAAATAACGTCGCATTCAAACAACGAAGTCATAGATGAAACATGAAGAAAAAAAAAGTGAGAATAAAATAATTTGAGGTGGTGATTTTGGACCAAACAATAACTCTAAATCACCCCTTTAATGGAAGAGTTCGTTAGTTTTGTCATTATTTTCATGTACTGTTTATGTTGATTCAAAAGAGTTAATAAAAAAATTATGATATAAATATGGTAGAATAAGTGGTTTATCTAACGGGGCCTCCCTGAATGAAGTAGTAAGGAATATGAAAAATATGACTATTGAAGGATGCAACTCCTTATGATGTCTAAGAGTCATCTACTAGTCCCTATTGTTGGAACAGATTATATATTTGAGAGGAATTGAATTGAGAAGAAGAAAGTAGAAATTAGAATGTTCAGAAAAACGAAGATTGATGATTAGTCCTGAAACGGAGACTGCTTAATCTTGGATCAATCTTGGAATCGAAAAATGAATACTTTTATTTTTATGCTCTTGATTCTACTACCTTTTATAGGAGCAGTTCTCTACTATACAAGTATATAACCTCCTTAACTAACTTCTAACAGTATTCTAACTGTCTTCTAACTACCCTAACTAATTTCTAATATTACATTTTGAATTATCTTCAACACCTATGGTTATGATAGTTGCAGAAACTTTAGAAAATGCTATGTTGATATTCCATAACATGTATCCAACTTGTTTACTATGTAGAAATTTATGGTTATCTTAAATTTAATATTTATAAGCTAAGATATTTCTGATCAGAACTAAAATCTATATTTGCTCCACATGAACCTCCAATTTTAACTTTTATTTATATTTTTAAATTTCAATGATTTCCTTGTTACATGAATAAAGATTCACACATTATTGTTAAATGAATTAGACTATTGTCCATCGGGGCAATGGTCTTTGTTGTGGGTGTAGGTAACATCAGAATGATGATTGTTAAGATTTTCCTTACTTAGGAGCTCACGCATTAATTATGTTGTTTAGAAACTCTTGCTTTCCTTCCAACCATGTCATTGGTTTGGGCACACATTTGGACTCCTCTCGTTTTCTTGTATTCATCACAATGCTTATGATGTGCATATTGGTTTGTAACTAGCCACAATGACTCTTAAATTTTGTAATTAAATTGCGACGTGGCTGTGTGTATGTGCGAGTGCGCACGTACATGAGTTTGTCTACGTAGGTAGCTGTATATGTAGATGTTTGTGTTTCTGCCTGCGTGCATGCATTTTTTTTTTACTCAATGACTTTTAATCTAGGACTTGGTTACTTTGTCTCTTCAAAAAATATCATATAGAAAATCTATATATAGGACATTTTAAATATAAGGTGTTTTATACAAATGATATCTCTTTTTTTATCATAGAACACATCAATTAATAAAAGATAGTTAGTATTAAAATTTTATTATCAAGAACTGCGATATATTGTCTAGGAGGTCTTATAAAATTAAACCATGTCATTGTAAAAACCACAAGGGCTACATTAAAGCCCAAAAATAATATACAAAAATGACACCTTTAACTTTAATTACAAGCTAATTTGTTAAAAGATAAATTAGATTTAATATAGAATTTTAATATGACATCAGAGCTATTTATTTGGAATATCAATTACATTATTCACACACCAATCTAATAATGTTAAGCATCATGAGTTGCATGGAAAAACAAATATAAAAAACACACATTATTAAGGGATAAAGCCACGTTTAAAAAGACCCTATCACCTTATAAATAGTGGTGTAAGGATAAATTAAAGCAAATGTAAAAACCTCACAATCCTATAATATGTGTATCAAATAAGATCCAAATCAAATTTGCATATACTTATTTCACAAGAAGTACTTATACCAAGGTATATAACTTCACATCTCTTAACATGTCTGAAAGATAACAACTGGCTTAATGCATTGCCAGCTTTGTTTTAATACAACCAAGGTTTAATTTTATTAGAAACTTAGATTAAAGGGAAAAGACATGAAGTCAACACTTAAAATGTTGGAAATTTTTGTTCTCAACCAACCCTTTTACCAGACAGACGATCATAACATGGAATTATAATCTTCAAAAGACGAGGTGATGGTTGCTTATCATTACTTGCCAACACAATGTCTAAAGCTCGACCAATTGCATTATAGCGATCTGATGTAGCACAAACATAAGCCAAACCATCATCTTCCGAAATAATTTTCTCAACTATAAAAGTTGCAACCTGTAATGATATACAAATAACATTAGGAGATAATGGTAACAAAAAAAAAATTACATTTACAATTCAAGTAACTTTTATATTTTCTACGCTCACCACAAAACTGTAAATCTGTGTCAATGATTTTTTTTTTGGTCTTATCTGTGTCAATGATTTAGCTTAGAGAATTAAGCACATTTGAACACAACAATTTCGGATTTTAAATTGCAATTTAATGCAATTAAATATTTCAAGAAAAGTTCAATAGTCTTCTGACTATAACTAGAAACTTGTATTAAGCACACCAATTTTTTTTTAAAAAAAGTAAATATTCGTTTTGATCTTTAATATTATAAATGTTATTTTTAAAACTTAAGAAATTAATAAACAAGTTTTTAAAATTGTAAATCATCGACGAATTATGAAATGAGTCAGAAATACATATGAAATTGAGGAAACATATCTTCTACGTCAATTTTGGTTTTTAAAAGATAAACCCACGTGTATCGAGTGAAGTGATCAATTTTGGTTTTTAAAAGATAAACCCACGTGTATCGAGTGAAGTGATCAATAAACACATGATAAGATACAGATTCATTAGTAGAAGTTGTAGGAGAGGGTCTCTAAACATAAGAGAAAATGAGTTCAGTGTGGAAGAAATAAAAAAAGGAAATTTGTGGTTTTCATTAATAGCACAAAAATTACTATGCAAAATTTTAGTACATTAGAGTCCTAGAGAGGGTACAAAAATTACCATGAGTAACTCAAAGAACATTGTTAAGACTGAAAGTAGTAATGGGTTGTAGTGTAGTCACCATGTGAAAATTTTAAACTTACACCATCATGTGAATTTTTGGACAATAATGAACTATGTGACCTATAGCAAAGAAAAAATTTACAATGTGGTGGTAGTCGGTGAATGTATGGGTTAAAGGAGAAGTTACCACAACCATAAGGTGGCACTGTTAGGATACCATCTTGTTTGGATTTGCGTTGAGCAATGTTTGTTGTGGTGACTTGCACGTCAATCCGTGACTCGATGAATATAGTTGTCAGAAACCAAGAGATGTTGTGCAGCTCTTCAAAGGTGAAATGATTTTCATGTGTCCTAATTGATATTGGATTATAATGGTATTTGGAGCCAAGACCATTTAGTTTGTGGAGAGTGACACCTTCACCAATTAGAGCTATGTCAATACGTATTGTATTGTTTTTTTAGTTTCAAAAATCTGTTTCAAAACAAACTTTCAGTTACCAAAGATATTATCGAGTTGAGTCGCAGACTAATGAAGTTGTTCTCTTTAAAACGTTTCGTGACACTACTCAAGTTGTGCAAGGGACACTATCAACTACGAATTCCACAAGATAAAACAGCTCAAACAAAATGTATCGGAGTTCTACTGCACCTAGAAAATCGTTCTAGAATTACACCCTCAATATGACGGTTAAAATACTCTCAATATGGAGGTTAAAGTTTAGTATGGTACTACGACCACTCATAAATCGAAAGAACTACGACACAAAAACCACTCTAAAAGGATAGTGGTATTAGGACCACTCAAAAATTGAAGTGACTACGACATAGAATACTCATGTAGCTAGGTACTCCACTCCGCATAGAGTATAGATCTCATTAAGAGTATCTATTATCTCATCCTATCATCGCTTCAAGAATCATGCTTCTCTATAATAGCATGTTCATCTTATATCACTTCACAACTTGTTATTACCAATTGAACCTAATTCTTAGGTCTCTAGTCTTTTAGGTCGGGTTACCATCATGAGTGACTCTATAGGAAATAGTATCATCCTTTTAGATGTATTTATGACTTTCTCTCTAGCTAATCCTTTTGTCAATGGATCTGCTAAATTTTCATCAGTGCATACATGATCCACTGTAACAGTTCATTTAGAAAGTAACTCTTTAACGTTGTTGTACTTACGACGTATGTGTCGTCCCTTACTGTTATAATAATGATTCTCAATCTTTGCAATAGCCGTGGTACTATCGCAGTGGATCAACACAACTGACAGAGATTTTTCCATTAAGGGATCTCAACTAACAGGCATCTTTATCACTAGCAGTAGCTAGTGCTATCATTTCAGACTCCATAGTGGACTGAATCAATTTCGTTTGTTTCTTCGATTTCTAGGATACAAAACCACCAACTATACTAAAAATATAGTCACTGGTTGCTTTGGTGTCATCTGATAAAGTGTTCCAATCAGCATCATTATATTCTTCAAGGACGACAGGAAAACTTTGATAATGTAATCTGAGACTCGTGTTCCTTTTAAGGTATCTCATGACTCTTTCTATAGCGTGTCAATGCTCCATACTAGGTCTACTGGTAAACCTGCACAATAGTCCCATAACGTAGGCAATGTCGGGTCTAGTACAGTCAGTGACATACCTGAGGCTGCCAATGATACTCGCATATTCAGTTTGTCTAACACCTTCACCGGTGTTTTTGAAAAGTTTCACACTTGGATCATATGGTGTGCAAGCAGGTTTACTGTCAAAGTATTTGTATTTATTTAGGATGTTTTCAACATAGTGAGACTGATCTAAAGAAATTCCCTTTTCTAACCTAGTAATCCTAATTCCAAGGGCTACACTCGGTTCTCCAAGGTCTTTTATATCAAAGTTGTTACACAAAAATGATTTCACAATATTTACAGCACGAATGTTTGAACCAAATATGAGTAGGTTATCTACATAGAGACATATGATAGTGCAATTGTCATTTTCAGATTTGTAATAAATACATTTGTCACTTTAAACTCATTCGATATAATGAAGTTATCAAACTTTTCATGCCATTGCTTAGGAGCTTGTATAAGACCATACATATATTTATCTAACTTACAGACCTTGTTTTCTTAACCATTAATCACAAAAACCTTCAGGTTGTTCCATATAGATTTCTTCCTCCAAGTCACCATTTGAAAATTTTGTTTTGACATCCATTTGGTGTACCACCAAGTTATGAACAACAACTAGTTAAATGAGTACCCTAATGGATGTAATTCTAGTGACCGGTGAAAAAGTGTCGAAGAAATCTATATTTTCTTTTTGTCTAAAACCTTTGACTACAAGGCGAGCCTTGTATTTGTCAACAGTTCCATCAGGCTTTAGTTTCTTTTTCAATATCCATTTACAACCTATCGGTTTGCAACCAAGAGGTAAGTCTACTAAATGTCAGGTCATGTTAGACTCTATAGAATCCATCTTATCGTTTATAGCTTCTTTTTATTAATCTGCATGCAAAGATGACAAAGCTTCTTGAAGATTTGCAGGATCCTCTTCTAAGGTATAAACCGTATAATCGGGTCCGTAATCTTTAGCAACTCGGGCTCTCTTACTTCTTCAAGGTTTTGTTTCGCTTTGTTGTTGCTTTCAGTGCTTCTCATCACAGGAACATGACTTGATTCGCTGCATCCACTATTTCTCGATTTGAAAGGGAATTTATTTTCATAGAAGTCAACATCATTTGACTCTATGATCATTTTCGCATTTAGGTCATAAAACCTATATGCTTTGTTGTTTACTACATACCCAATGAATACACATTCATAGGCTCTACTGGACATATTAGCTTACTTGGGATTGGGGATTTTGACATAAGTCAAACAGCCCGAAGTTCAAAAATAAGATAAGTTCAGTTGTTTTTTCTTCAAAATCTTATCAAGAGATGTTTTGTTCTTAGATTTAGGAATTCTATTCAAAACATAGCAAACAATCAATAAAATTTTCCCCCACCAATGAGATGCAGCACCAGAGTTAAGTATGATGGCAACAACTAGTTTAGTAAGAGTTTCTTTCTTTCTTTCAGTTTTACCATTCATTTCAAGCAAATATGGTGTAGTTGTTTCATGTATAATTCCATGCAAAATGAACTTAAAAAGTCAAATTTTGTGATAGCAATATTGAAACCCTAGTAAGAACCGACCTATTATGACACAAATATTTTCCCTATTAGAATTATTCTTGTCATCTAAGGGTTGAGAAAAAATTCATCTTAAAGTTAAGAAGTTTGAGATTCTCATATAGACTTTCAAATTCTACAACACAGAGATAAGAGAAAATGATGCTAGAGATGAAATCCATTGGAGTGAAGAACAAAGTAGTTTTCACATGCAGAAAATTAAAAAAAGAAGTAGAAACCAAAATCCGTTCATATAAAAAAGATATAGTAAAAACAAATTGACTAAAATTTAAGAATCAACAAACTTAACCGTTTTTGATATTTCTTTGCCGATTTCCATATTGTGAAGGCACAATGGCATTACTTCACTTGAGAGAAGAAAACCTATTACTTCTTTGGTTTTAACCTGTGAAATATCAATCATAAAGAAAAGAAATTAAATTATTACAATCGGCAAAATATAAGTATAAATGGTATACAGGTAAAAAATACATAATACGAAGCTTCCATGGGACTTAATACGTAGCTTTAAATAGTATTACAAGTGAACAAACAAGCAAATGAATTTGTATTTCCTAAAGTAAAAAATTCTTACATTTCCTGCATTTAGACAAAATATTAGGATATTTTTATCTTTACAACATACTACAAAGTCATATAGACAGTCAACATTTTCTATCTCTTGACAACGTTGTGCCTAAATATGTAAATGTAGGAAACTCAAATGTAGAGAATCCAAATTCCACGAAAACAAATTATTTGCAGCATTACCAATTGTGTCATAAATATTCAAAAATCAATTACTGGTTGGTATTTCTTTTATGTTAATGACATATTCACGTACTTTCTTAAATAGTTTTAGGATATCACTTTTGTGACAATATTTTTAGTAATTAAAATTATTCTCTTTTCAGAACGAATGTCACCATAAAACATTTATTCAACATAATCAACAAGGATGACTATGGTAGCTTCTCAAAAGAAAAGATTGTTTGGCTTTTAAGATGTCAAGATCCCGTTGTCTAAAGGATGACTATGTTAAGACAAGAGAGAAGGCTAACAGGAATATAACTTAGAAGGTGAGTGGCCAATGGGTTTAAGCATAGTTACCTGGTTCGCAATTCTCTTTGGTATGTGGCACAGGTTCGGGTACGCGGTACGTAATCTTCAAAGTATTCGGTATGTGGGGGTATACATAATTGATACGCTGTTTCGGTTCGTGGTACGTTTTAATATATAAATCGGTACGTTAAAATTAAAAAAATTAATTTAATTAAAAAACAACAAATTAAATGATAAAAAAATATGATTATCATCAATAAAAGTTAACTTTGACAATATTTTTGTATCAAGCACTTTGACAAACACAATTAGCTAAAATAAAATCTCAATTCTTTTTTTTTTTTTCCTTCTTTTTTTTATAGTAACTCCCCTAATTACATTTCTATGATCATCCACTCCTCCATCCATTTCATCATTTAATTCCCAGCTGAAGTCTTGTAGTCTTCCAGAAGGTTCTTCCAAACAAGTGTCATTATGATCCATATCCCATTTTTTGAAAGGGTCATTCTTGAAGCTATCAGAAAATCATGACTGTAAGCGGATATTTGAGTGAATATAAACTAATTTTTCTACTCTTGCACAATTAAACTCATTCCTTTTTACATTATGGATATATAAATACGTACTCCAAGTTCTTTCAGCACAAGAGCTACTTATTGGTTGAGATAACACTTTTTCTGTCACCTCTGCCCGTTCAGGAGTTTCAAATCCATACATTGACCACCAATCAATAAATTCCATGGTTATAACATCCAATTGAGCCGCAGACATTGCATATTTGATATTTTTTTCAAAAGCTTGCATAACTACAATCACTACTTCCTTATCTTGGTTTGGAGCTTTTCTAGCTATACCTCCAAGAGTAGGTGTGGAAAGATAGTGAGTATCATAAAATCTAGGGGTCAATGCAAAATCCAAACAATGGATGGTATAATTTATTTTGGTCCATCTTGCAGTAACAATTGTTTCCATTTCAGAATAAAAATTTGCATTATTTATTTGTTTTCATAATCTCTTGTATTTCCCCAAGCATATAATCCATTTTCTCATAAAATTCTCCCATTTTTGGCCATTCGCCATCAGCAAACTTAATCAAATGATACATGGATTTTGTCATCTTAACCACATGTTCAACTTCATCTTAACCACATGTTCAACTTCTTCCCAAAAAAAATCACTACCAATAGTTTCAGCAACTAAAGCACCTATTTTTCTTGTGTTTTCATCTCCTTTTTTAACCCATTCTTTCCAACTGTTCAACACAACAGTAGTTGCAAGTGCTTCTCTACACACAACTAGTCGCTTAAGTAAAATGTAATGCGAGGCAAATCTAGTCTTTGCTACCTTCAACAATTCAAGCTTTGAATTTGCTCTATACATAGCTAGAACTTGACTATGATTAATAATGTACTTCACTATAGTCATTCCTTGTTTATATGTATTTCTCAGTCATTCAAATGCTTTAGCAAAGTCTTTAAAAATTAAATTTAAAGTATGCACAACACGAGATGACCAAAAAATACGCTTATATACCTTTTGTATTTCCTTCCCAGCAGCTTTACAATTTGCAGCATTATCGGTCACCACTTGTAGAACATTAGATGGTCCGATTTCTTCAATGACTTTAATCAAATATTCAGCAATAACAACTCCAGAAAAGTCGTCGGCATATATAAACATAACAGCTCTACTATTCACAGCAAGAACATTAATTAGTGGCATATGTTTTACATTACTCCAGCCATCTGACAAAATATAGACCCCTTGATGAAACCATGTATCCTTGATAGGAGCTAAATCTTTGTCAACATGTCTTTTACACTCATCTAATAAAATTGTTCTTGCCTTTTCAGAAGAGGGAGGTTTGTAGCCTTTAGGACTATTGTTAATAGCCATAACCATTTCCACAAATCGTGGATTTCTCAAAACATTAAAAGAAATTCCATTGGCACATAGTCCTTTCATCACCTTCATATCAATGACATCTTTTCCCAAAAGTTGGAAAGCCTCTTCAAGAGACTTGGAACACATTCCTTTTTCTTTCTTTTTGAGGGTAGAACACTTCAAAGACAGAGTCACGCCAAATTCCTCAGCTTCTTGAACCTTTTTTTCTTATTCTTTCATAAGTTTCTCTGTTCTTCAGTAATGTTGCACATCTTTGAATGCCACAATTTCTCCCTTGTGGAGCACCAAAAAAATGATAGTGAATCCTAGTGTAAGTACTTTTGAATGAATTCCTACGGTGCTTGCATGTCCAATTTTTAGTCCCCCCGGATTTTTCCTAGTCACACCGGTGTATATCACTTCTTGGGCTAAAGGAGGTTTGGTTGTTTCATTGGTTGAATGACTTTGAGTTGATGAATTTTTCACTTGTAGTTGAGGTAGACTTTAAGGAATTTCTTCATCACTTGTAGAATTTTGATCACTATCATTATCAAATGAAAGTGTCTCGTGTAATCTCTTTTTCCCAAATACTATATTGATAAAATGGGTAAAGGACGAGATATGTGAGATGTGGAGAGAGTTAAAGGAAAATGAGTAAAATACAATTCACAAATTGTGGTGATGTGTGAATCAAACAAAAGAGTTGGATTTATAGTGTGCCGTAAAATTTAGTAAATGATGAAAATGGTTAAGTGATTGTATGAAGCAACTTAGTAAATGAAAAGACAGAGGCACATGGTGTTACTAGTGACGGCGAAGAAAAAATTACTTTATTTAAACAAATATCACCGTTTCGGTTTCCTTTCTGCGTACTTCTTTATATATATATATATATATATATATATATATATATATTACCTCCGTCTTTAAATATAAGATCTCTTTGATCAAATTGCATAAATTAAAAAAAAAAATATAATTTAATTAAGAATATATTGGTAAGAAAATAATTAATGCAGTTGAAAACTCAAATATAATTTTTTTTTAAATGAACAAATAAAATTATTAAAAAAATCTTATATTAGGGACGGGGCTAATACTTGTTTCTTATAACAAGTGATTCTACTTAATAAATATATATATATATATATATATATATAAATTTAATTTCTATTAAGCACAGTAACTCAAATAATAGCGTCATTTTGATTAATAAAAGAAATTCAATTTCTATTAAGCGAAGTAACTTAAACAATAATTACTTTTGAAGTCAACAAATTCATATTCGTATATTATATATCTATAAGGTTTAGATTTACGGTTAAAGGTTAAGTGGTTTATAAGGTTTAGCGTTTAGGGTTCATAGAGTTTAGAGGGTTTAGAGTTTTATAAGGTTTAAGGTCACGATATAATTTTCTCAAAACACTCGTCACCAAGTAAGGATTCAGTGGTTATGACACTCCACATCGAGTATACTCCTCTATCTATTTAACTTTTTCAAGTAACTATTTGGTCGTTCACTAGTCGAACGACACCATACTATTCATTGGTTGTTATTATCATCCACCGTTTTTGCTCGTATATGTCCAATTTAGATTTTAGAGCGCTTATAACTTTCTCAATAAGTATTTGACAATCTACTTAGAAGTTACTTCTCTATCTATCTAACTTTTTCAACCAACTATCTGGTTGTTCACTAGTCGATCAAGTGACACCATATTATCTCTTGGCTGTTATTACCATCCACCGTGTTTGCTTGTATAAGACCAATTTAGGTTTTAGATAGCTTATAATTTTCTCAATAAGTATCTGAAAATCTACTTAGAGGTTACTCCTCTATCTAACTTATTCAGTTGAACTATTTGGTCGTTCACTAGTCGAGTGTCACCATATTATCCTTTGGTTGTTGTTATCATTCAATGTGTTTGCTCGTATACGACCAATTTAGGTTTTAGAGCGTTTATAATTTTCTCAATAAGTATCTGACAATCTATTTAGAGGTTACTCCTTTATCTATCTAATTTATTCAGTTGAACTATTTGGTTGTTCGCTAGTCGAGTGTCACCATATTATCCCTTGATTGTTGTCACCATCCATCATATTTGCTCGTATACAACCAATTTAGATTTTAGAACGCTTATAATATTTTCAATAAATATCTGACAATCTACTTAGAGATTAATATTTTATCTATCTAACTTATTTAGTTGAACTATTTGTTCGTTCACTAGTCGAGTGTCACCATGAAGACCCTTCATTCATATACTTCTTGTTATGAGTTATATTCAAGTGATAAAAAAATAAATTAGCACATGTTGTTGTGTAACCGAGTAAGTTGAAGTATGTAATTTATTAGTATATCATATCATGATGTGTAACCTTAGACTAGTTTTATCCTGATAATTATTTTTGCAAATTTACAAGAAATGAATTGTGGATACAGAGTGTCCATATGTAATTTTCTTGTTTAAAATTATATAAAATAGAAAAAATTAGGTGCAATTTTTGAGTTAAGAACCATACAAAAAATATCTAAAGATATATATATAAATTTTATTTTATAAAATAAATAAATAATTTTTAATTATAAAATTAAAAAATAACTATAGAAAAAGGATAACCAATAGTCACCAAAAGAGATATACGAGCAGAGCCAACATTTTATCCTAGCAGGGCCAAGATAAAAGCTAGTTAAAATAAAATTGATGAATGGTTAAATATTTTATTTGTTGAAGTCATGTTATGACAAATTTCTAGACAATAAAATTCTTTATATTAAAATAGAAATATTATATTATAATAATAATAATAATAATAATAATAATACATTGTTTTTAAATTTATTTGGTAACTTTCTTTCAAAAAAATATATTGCAATACATGGAATAAATAAAATATTAGTGTTTCATCTTAACAATATCTTGAAAATGTGTAATATTTGTAAATGAATAATGAGTCTTTTTATATGAAAGTAATGAGTTTTGAGATGAATTATATTACACTGTTTATAATGACAACAAACACAAATCTACATGAAAAATAAGTCTCCATACAAAAAAAAAGAGTGGGAAGTACGGTTTGCCAAAAGTAGCGAATTCTGGTTCGCAAAAGTACTGCAAACCGGTACTCACAAACCAATTTGCAATTCGTAGAGTGTACCAGCAAATTGGTTTAAAGTGCAACAATGAAGTTACATGGTACATCTGTAACCAGTTCTCTAAAGAGGTGTGAATTCTTCCTACTTTAGATGGTGTGGTTTTCCGTTCTCTTTCACAAGTATAAGTAGCATCCTTATCTACTCATTTTTCTTTGTTGGAAATCCGAATGAATTTAACATTAATTTTTCTTTGGTTGGGAATCAAACTCCAGGACCAAATAAATTTAACATTAATTTTATTAAAAATACTTTTGGTCGTTGATGAATGTTGAGATTTGGGCTCAGCTTTAGGAATTCAGTGTCAATGCTAAGCTTCCAACGTGCTCCTCCTACTTCATTACATTGACTCAAAAGATTACCAATGTTTATTCTCTTGGATATTTTTGACCTATTTATCTTGTACATTGGCTACATAAATTGTTGAGTAAGGCTTTTGCTTCAAGATTAGCGAAAGTGACTGATTTAGTGATATCTTCCAAATAGTCGGTTTTTATCAAAGGGGGCAACTGATGGATAGTATTTTAGCGATAAATGAGGTGGTTGACAAAGGTAAGAAAACGGGAAATGGTTGTGTAATATACCCTTTCTAAATTTCTTACCTTAGTCTGCTATCTACATGGAGATGAAAATTGTTGGTTGACAAACACTCACTCTAGAACGATGTTTTGGTTGTAAAGAATGGTCGCAAAGTGGTTAAGGAAGTTTATTTGGGCAGTCTTCCTAACCAGTCTACTTCTTTTTCCCAATGGAAAAGTATTGGTGGTTTGGGACTTTCGCAAGGCCGAGAGCAAGATTGGATTTGATGGGAATAAACACAAAAACGATAACAAACAATACACAACAGATATAAAATTTCCCAACTTGCAAGAACCCGTGAGGAGCAACAACAAATATATGGTAGCAAATTGGTCAAGTAAAAACGCGTAAAGAACACCGATATTTTAACGTGAAAATCCCTCAATGCAAGGGTAAAAACCACGAATCGTCCAGACCAAAGAAATAGCTCTACTATAATCAAATAACGGTACAAGAAAGTCTCAAAATGATGCACAACCAAAATAACAAAGCACTAAAGCTTACAAATGAAAAGCAAGAAGGGAAAAAACACCCCGAAAACCCGCTATTGTGAGAGCACGGTTTCGCCCTATCCAGAGATATGAACAGTTGTATGTTGCGAACCGGCTATCCAAACCTCAGTCCAATCTAACGGTTAACAAATGCGCAATCAATGTTTTTCTGAGGCTGGTTTGACAAAATCGAGAATTGAATTTACTCTTCTCTTTTCTCTTTTGGTGTCTGCCTTTTTCTTAAAAATAGTCTCTCTCTTACAACCCTAATCAGACTCCTCTCCACTTGAATAAGTAAGACAAATGGCTACAATATTTGGGTTTTTCTCCACATAGGAAATGAGTTCAATACCCAACATATCTCCCTGTCCCAACTATGTGGAGATCATCGCCAAATCGGCGATGTCACAACAAGTTTCAAACTTTCCTCTTGATAATGCTTTAGTCATCATATCAGAACCATTATAATTAGTATGAACTTTAGCCAACTCCAAAAACTTAGCTTCCAAAACATCACGTATCCAATGATACATAGTATCAATGTGTTTGGACCTGCTATGAAATGTCAAATTCATACCAAGATGGATAACACTTTGACTATCAACAAATAATACATATTTGTCCTTAATAAACCCAAGCTCCTGCAAGAATTTCTTCAACCAAATCAGCTTTTTGCATCCTTCGCTAATGGCAATGAACTCTGCCTCAGTTGTAGACAATGCTACACATTCTTGTAATTTAGACTGCCCAACCACAACTCCCTCTGTAAATTTAATCATGTAGCTTAAAGTGGACTTCCTCGAATCAATATCTCCAGCCATATCTGAGTCGGAGTACCCTACCAAAATAGGTTTTTCATCTCCAAAATAAAACCTCATATATGTAGTACCACAAAGGTACCTAAAAATCCATTTTACAGCATTCCAATGCTCTCTACCTGGATTTGACAAAAATCTACTGAATGTACCAACAACATGAGCAATATCAGGCCATCGTGAGAAATATCTGATTGTACCAACAATATGAGCAATATCTACACACCATTGCATACATCAAACTACCCACATTAGACGCATAAGGAACTCGTTCCATGTCTCTTTTCTCATCTTTACTAGAAGGACTTTGTTTAGACCTCAACTAAAAATGAGTAGCAAAAGGAGTACTTACAACCTTAGAGTTTTCCATCTGGAATCTTTGCAACACTCTCTCAATATAGTGTTCTTGGGACATCCAAAGTTTCTTTTCCTTTCTGTCACACCTGATTCTTATGTCAAGAATTTGTTTAGCTACTTTTATGTCTTTCATGGAAAAGAACTCGCCCAACTTCTTCTTTAACCTGTCAATCTTGGAAATATTTTTCCAACCATAAGTATGTGATCAACATATAACAACAGGATAATGAAATCATCATTAGAAAATTTTCTAACAAATATACAATAGTCAGAAGTAGTTTTCATGTATCCTTGGTCACACATAACAGACTCAAACTTTTGGTACCACTATCTTGGAGTTTGCTTCAAGTCGTATATACTTTTTCGTAGTCTACACACATAGTCTTCCTTGTCTTTAACAAGAAAACCATAAGGTTGCTTCATGTAAATCTCTTCCTCCAAATCACCATGAAGGAAAGTCGTTTTTACATCCGTTTGTTGTACCTCTAAGTCAAGAGTAGTTGCCAAACTCAACACGGATCTAATCGATGACCTTTTTACGACATGTGAGAAAATCACATTAAAACCAACACCATTTCTTTTAAGGAAACCTTTCACCACTAATCTGACTTTATACCTCGGAGAATTTGAGTTACTCTCAAGCTTCACTCTATAGATCCATAGGTTTTTCAAAGCCCTTTTGCCTTTTTGCAATTTCACCAAATCATAAGTGTGATTATCATGCAAGGATTTCATCTCATCATGCAATGCATCCAACCACTTTTGATTTTCTTCACTATCCATGGCCTCTCGAAAACATTTAGGTTTCCATTCATCAGTCAAAATCACATACTCATCAGATACATACCTTGTAGATGATTGTCTCTGCCTATTAGACCTCCTAAGTTGGGTTTGAGATGATGCAGAAGCATTACTAAGATTCTCATAATGTGACAACTCATGATCTTCACTTGTTGGAATATTTACCTCATCTCCAAGTTTATAATCATCAACACAATCATGTGGCTCATTATTCTGAACATTACCATCAGTAGTATCCAAATTAGGAACAGGTGACCCAACTGGATCACCATCAACCAAGATGTTATCTTTCTCAAGTGTAGTCTTCTCCACCTTATCAATGTCTTCAATAGTTTGGTATTCCATGAACACTACATCACAACTTCTGATAATCTTTTTCTCAATAGGATCATACAATTTGTAGCCAAATTCATCCTCACCATAACCAATGAAGATACACTACTTTGGCTTTTTATTCAACATGGATCTTTCATCCTTCGGAACATGCACAAAAGCCTTGCAACCAAAAACTCTCAAATGATCATACTTAACATTCTTGCCAAACCATACCTTGTTCGGTACCTCACTATTCAAAACGATAGTAGGAGTAAGATTAATAACATGCACCTCCGTGTACAGTGTCTCAAACCAATAACGTTTAGGCAATTTAGCTTCAGAGAGTATACACCTCACTCTCTCAATAAGTGTTCGATTCATCCTCTCTGCTAAACCATTTAACTGAGGAGTTTTAGGAGGAGTCTTTTCATGTGTTATACCCTGCTCTTTGCAATAGACATCAAAGGGTCCACAATACTCACCACCGTTGTTGTACAAACACATTTCAGCTTCATGCTTGTCTACCTCTCAACCAAAGAATGAAATTGTTTGAACTTCTCCAACACTTGGTCTTTTGTCTTCAAAGCATAAACCAATAGTTTCTTGGAACGATCATCAATAAAAGTAACAAAATAAAGTGAACCACTAAAAGACTTTACCTTTAAATGGCCACAAACGTCATAAAGCACCAAATGAAGCAGCTCTGACTTTCTAGAGGAAGGATGCCTTTTAAAAGATACTCTAGTTTGTTTACCAACCATATAGTGAGAATATTTCTCCAAATCTACATTTTTCAATCCTGGAAGCACATCCTTTCTGGCTAAACAATTGGACCATTTTTCACTATTATGACTAAGCCTTCGGTGCCACAAAGATGCTTCCATGTTCACGACACTCACATTGTCTTTAGCAACCAAAGCTTTTGTCCAATACAGTTTTCTAATTTTCTATCCACTAGCCACAACCAAGTCACCTTTGTTGAGTTTCCATTTTCTAGAAGCAAAATGATTATCAAAACCACTATCATCAAGCATATGCACAGAGATCAAATTGAAGCGAACATCTGGAGCATGTTTGACTCCTTTAAGCAACAATTGCATTCTCATGTTGGTTTGCAAGCATACATCACCTACACCAATTACCCCTTAGATACACCATCATTACCCATCTTCAAAACTCCAAAGTCACCTGAAGTATAAGATGTGAAGAACTTCTTCTTCGATGTAACATGTAGTGTAGCACCACTATCAATTATCCACATGCTCTCATTAGATACAATATCAACTGACTCATAGTCACATAATATAAGATCATCACTAGTAGCAGTAGTAACACGGCTATAATCACGACCTGTTTGTTTCTGCTTACCCTTCTTGCCTTTATTCTCCTTTTTTCATAGAAAACAATTCTTCTATATGTGCCTTGTTCTATGACAATAATGACGCTCTACATTTTTGTATCTAGACTTGGACTTGCTTCTGCTATTTTCTCTATCACCTTTCGATTCTTTTTTTTCTTCTTTCTAACTTCTCCCATATTTTTAGTGACAAGAACTTCAGGTTGAGATGAAGAACCCCGTACCTTCCTTCTCATCTCCTCATTCAAAACACCACCCTTAGTTGTTTCCAAAGAAACAACACCTTTAGGAGTTGAACTCGTTATAGAAGCCCGAAATCTTCCAAGACTCTAGTAAAAATAACAATAGAAATAGTGTCAAGAGCTCATCATCAAACTTGATACTCATTCCTGATATCTGATCAAGGAGCCCCTGAAATTCACTCAAATGGTCTGAAATAAACGTCCCCTCCTTATGTTTCAAACTTATAAAACTATTCAGCAAGAACAATTTATTATTCCCTGATTTAAAGGCAAACAAAGTATGTATCTTCTCCCATATAGTTTTTTCATTTGTCTCATTAGCAATATAATTATAAACATTATCTTCTACATATTGCCTAACAAAACCACATACCTGTTGTTCAAAATCCCATTCTTCTGTAGATTTAACAAATCTTTCATTTTGTCCTTCCACAAATGGTAACTAGTACCATTCAAGTATACCATCTTTATATTCATATTTGTCTTCATCCTTTAAGCAAGTCAAATAGTCCTTTAACCAAGAGCTCTGATACCACTCTGATGGGAATAAACACATAAACACGATAACAAATAATACACAACGGATATAAAATTTTCCTAACTTGCAAGAACCCGTGAGGATCAACAAAAAATATATGGTAGCAAATTGGTTAAATAAAAGCGCATAAAGAATACCGATATTTTAATGTGGAAAATCCCTCAATGCAAGGGTAAAAACCACAAGTCGTCCAGACAAAATAAATAGCTCCACTATAATCAAATAAGGGTGCAAGAGAGTCTCAAAATGATGCACAAATTGTGCCTACAACCAACCAAAATAACAAAGCACTAAAGCTTACAAATGAAAAGCAAGAAGAAAAAACACCTAAACAATCTGCTACTGTGCAAGCACGATTTCTCCCTCTCCATACGATGTTTCTCCGATCTTACCGTTGAATATTAAGATTTGTATGTTACGAACCTTTTGTCCAAATATCAGCCCGATCCAACGGTTAATGAATGCGCAATCGATATTTTTCTAAGGCTGTTTTGACAAAATCGGGAATTGAGTTTATTCTTCTTACAAGTGAGACATATGGTTTACAATATTTAGGCTTTTCTCCACTTAGGAAGAGAGTCTAATACCCAACAGGATTTTAGACTATCCTTTTGGCATGATTTGCAATTAGGCCCTTTCAGGGTGTCTGAATGTTTTTGGAGGCTCCGTTGGAATCTAAGAATTGGGTCCCTAAAATAACAAAACTCTGACATTCTAACATTTGGTAGTGGGTGGTGACGGTTGGTAGGATGCACATATTTATTCTAGGCATAAGGAGCGAATATAAAATTTTAGAGTGTTTAATGTATAAAGATAGTGATAACAATGAAATTTTTCAAAGATTAGGTATACATTAAAAAAAATTGGGGCCCTCCTAATTGGAGGTCTATGCTAATGTTCTCATTGCACAAGTTTATTGTCAATCTAAGCCCCTCTCATCTGATGGAGGCCTTCCCCAGGCGATTTGCAATGTGAGTGCAAGATTCTTGTCTCATATCAAATATCGGTGTTTGAGAGGATAGTATGTAGAGGTGGAATCTCTCTTGGTGATGGGAATTTTATGTATGGGAAGAATCCATATTTGAAGACTAAAATTGTCTATTGGATTATGTCACCTTATTCAATGTTGAAAACAAGTGGTGTTAGGGCAATTAGGTGCAAGGTATGTTTTTTGTTAAATCGATTTATGCCTCATTATCAACTATTCCTTCATCCATTGGAATTACGGGAAAGGTGTCCTCAACCCTGTATAAACATTGGAAGAGTCTTGCTCCTTCAAATGTTATTGCATTCTCTTAAAAAAAATTGCTGAGAAGGATTCCAACTATGCTCAATCTTTTTAAAGGGAAGGTTATCAAAGACACTAATGTTACTCATTGTGTATTATGTTCTGGTATTTTCAGAAGTGTAATTGTTTGCTACTTATTAGGCGTGGTTTCTCCTTTTCTGTTTGGCATAAGCTTTTTATATGGCTATGAGTGGAGAATCTCCTTTTATCAGTGATGTTTTGAAATAATAGACATAGATAGATGTAATTACCTTCACCAAGGCAGCAATGACTCCAAGACTGGCAAGCCTCAAATGCTCAAATGGTTCTGACAAGCTTGTCGTATGAAGAAAGGGATACACATACAGAGGCATGTTAGCTGTAGATAAGAAAATGTAAGTGTAAATAATTAAAAACTAATATCTTTTTTCTTCAAACGTTGTCATTAATGGAAAATAAAAACCTTGCTGAGATAATGCCAAAGCATTCCCCTTATATTTCAAAAACTAAAAGTGATGTGCCTTTAAGTTTTACAAATGCTTGTGAAAATATAGATATTAGTTTCAAAGAAATCCCAACAAGCTGTTATTATGTCCATAGCATGCTCACAATAAAAATAAAAACTATTATTCTAAACACAAGCTCTAGATCTATCTAGGGTTAGGGTGTTTATGGTTCAAAAATTGAACTGAAGTAGACCATATTAATGGTTTGATTCAGTTCTTAATTAAAAACCACTTTCTTATAAATAAAAACCACTTCAATTCAGTTCTGAACCGGTTTGAAACTGGTTTATAAATATAAATCATTTTAATATCTTGAACAAGTTTTTAGTTAAAATCGATTTCGGAAAAAGAATTTTGAAATTCTTTTGACAAAAAAATTTGGATTTATTTCCAACAAAAATAGATGTAAAAAATTTTTCGAAAACAAAATTTCGGAAAAAGAATTTCGAAATTCTTTTAACAAAATTTTTTCTTCGAGAAAAATAGATGTAAAAGATTTCCCCATAAAAAAAAAATTCGAAAAAATGTTTCGATTATGTTTTTGATTTTTCTCAATAAATTTTCAACAAAAAATGATTTAAAAATTTTTTAAATTTTTTTTGAAAAAAAAAAAAGTTTATATATTTTTTCAAGAAAAACAAATTTTGATAACTGATTATTGTATAAAGTTTAGCTAATTGATTTGTTTTAAATATGTGGCTTAATTCATGAACCATTTAATTGATTTATTTTTTTTGTATGCAGCACAATCCAATTTATCAATATAATTCAATTAACCATATATTTTGCACATCTTTAATTCTACCACTATCAAATTAAATGATGTGAAATTAATAAGTGCAACTAAAACAAAAATTCTGAGTAACTAAGATGAATAAGAAATTTGCATTACCTTTGAGGAATGACATCTTTGTTTCAGGGTGAGATGCCACACACTAGAGAAAAAGAAAAAGTATAAGAGAAAAGTGTTAGATGAATTGGTTAATTTTCATATTTTTATTACATGAAGAAAAGAAAAATGATTCAGAAAAAAGTATAATATTTGTGGATGGAATTTTTCTCACCTGAAGTAGAGCAAGAGCATTGCATACTCGAGTTGATTGTGCAGAAGTAAGATTTGGTGGAGAAAGAACAGGATATATTGAAACCATTTCCTGAAAGAAAATAAAGTGTAAGCTAGGAGTGAACTATTCAAAACAACTTTCAAATTAAATCATAGCATCATCTTCCTTTGGTTAGAACAACGCTACTGGTATAGGACTTGGGAGGTTCATACTAGAGAAAAAGATTGTTGGGTTTAAGTGTGTATGGATAATCTCATATTGACTATATATCAGTTAGATTTTGAACATATAAGATATCTGATCCATATACTCATTTCAATAAGGTTTTAGGTGGAGATATAATGTTAAAGTGTCTTGTAGCCTTTTGCTCTCGTGGTTATATTTACACCGCTATCAGAACTCTAGTTCGGCTTGGTAGAGGGAGCAGAAGTAGATCTGGTGAATTGAATCGTTTATCAAAAGTCTTCATAGCGGTGTAATTAAAAGACGGATTTTGTTGGTTTAACGGTAGTATAAGTATAAAATGTAGGAAACTCATACTTGAAGAAGAAATACAAGAAATATGTAATATTAAAATCTCTCGTGATTCTAAAACATTTGATCTCTTGTTACTTCCGTACTCACGGACTCCTCAACAATCATCATGTCACTTTGGTTGGAATTGTAAAAATAAAAAGGTTGCTTTGACATTGAAAAATAAAAGTTTGAAACATATAAATAAAAATTGGGGAAAGACTTATGGGAAAGAGATAACAATTCAAACGCTAGAAAAATATTACAAACAAAATTATGACAAAAGTGGCAGAGTTCAGATCCTTCATATCCTAAAGAAAGAAAGGAAACTAGCGCAATATATATTGTAGCATACCTGTAAAAGTGTTGCAATAGTGCCAAAAGAATTCCACAACAATGGTGCCAGATCTTGAAATATATCTGTCATCTAAAATATAAAAAATTGGAAAAATAGAAATGTCAAACTATAGTGTATGAGTTCATGAAACATTACCAAGTAATAACCAAATTTTAATTTAAACATGCCAAAATTAATCTAACTACTAATTTATTAACATTTATCTATAAAAAATATCAACAAAAAAAAATCTGTAATATATATGTGAAATAGTAATCCTAATTTTCGTAGAAATGGATTTGATGTGGTCAACAATCACTATAGTCAATGGTGTTCATTGTTAACGAAGATGCAAATATTGAGTACCTAGATTTATATCTGCAGTAATTATATGAATTATTGATTAAATGTGGGACCATTTTTTTACTCTCATACCATCTTTTATTGTTCATTTTATTTTCATATTATTAATCCTCACATTCTCAATTTTGTTATCTTTTCTTTCGAATTCACCTTTCTCTTTCTTTCAAAGTTTGTCTACCTTATGAAATTAAGATTTCATTTACATTATTAGCAGTAATTAGCATACATGAATACTAGAACAAAATTTCAAATAATACATAGACAAAATAACCAAAAAAAACCCTAATGAAAGTTTCCGTATTTCTCACAATACACAAAATAGAGTAGCTTTTTATTCAAATTCGACCAAAATCTCATCCCGATACTCACATAATACTAAAAAAATATGTTAAAACTATAACCATAATGATTTATTAAATTCTAACAAACGGGATTAAATGAGGCTAGTCTCACACGGCAACATATCACGATTCAAATCATCCATAAAGGAAGAAAAAAATTGACTTAGTGTCTAAACACTTTTAAGAAGTTGGATGTGATGGATCTAACCCGTGGGTTTATTAATAAATGTTAAAAGTACACAAAAAATTGAAAAATTGAAAGATGGATGGTAGGAACCTTCGAGAGCACACAAAGAGCATTTTCTCGGAGATTGGAATTGCTCAGTTCGGTAACAAGGCGTTCAGCATGCAACATCCTTTCTGAAGTGGTGCTTGATTGAGAAAAGACACTTGAATGTGATTCGTCATTCTTCATGGAGATTGATGGAAGGGGGAGATTCGACATCGACTCGATCTGAATGATACGATAAATGATCAGCTTTATCACTTAGGTTTGAGTTTTATTTACTTATGTGATGATGTAATAATAATGTAAGCGAGAAAATGGTGTGCAGGGGAGTGTGACGATTTCGAATAAGGATGCAACACGTGTTTTGCATGCTAGTGTTTGTGTTCTCGCGTAATTAATGTAGAAATTCAAACAATTAGTGTAGAAAATTTAGCGACCTATGCCGACTAATGTTAAACGGATCTTCTCCACTAAATTGAGGAGAGAGTGTAATAGAAAGAAGAAGAATTGACGAGAGAGATAAAGAGCGAGGAGAGATGTGGAGACGGTCCAAACCCCAATGCCTACAAATTCATTTTATTTCTCCCCTAAAGCACTATTATTTTCTTATTTTTAATTATTATAAATGATAATAACTATTAATAAATCTATTCAGCAAAAATAATTTATAATGAATCTCAATTAATAATTAATCGTCATAATATAAATTTAAAATGTATTCTAATAAATTGTTTCATTGAATATCCTTTTTTTTTAATTATTTTCTCAATTTTAAATTATCAACCATCAACCACCACTTTTTTTATAATCTAAAATTGCATTAATTAAAAAGAAAGAAAAAACATGTGGGGCATATACTTGACCCAAGAAAAAAAAAACCTAAAATACTGTATATAAAAATCTACACAAGAAACCGCAAAAATATAAACTTTGCCCACAAAAAGAAAAACTGTAAAAAACTGCATATAAAAACTGAAAAAAAATATTGCACATAACATTGCAATAAAAAAGTGCAACTGAAACATAATTGTCTTCTATATAGTTGATCTTTAAAATAAAAGCATTGATGAATGCATTAACGGGACAAATTATAATTACACAAAAAATTTGTACTTTCAATAATAAATATAAAAAATAACGGGATAAATATTTGTTGGTGTTTTATTTTTTTCTTCTTCTTTTTTTCATTTTCAAACATTATTAAAAAACATGTGATAAATATAAAAAAAATATATTTTAATTTCAATAAAATTATATAAGTAATAAATATAAAAAATGACAGAATAAATATTTGTCAGTGATAAATATAAAGTTATACTATTAAAAAAATATAGAACAAATATTTATCAGTGATAAATATAAAAGTTACACAGGATAAATATTTGAAATGATAAATATAAAATTATAGTACAAGTATTTGCCGCTAATACATAAAAAAATACATAACAAATATTTATCAATGATAAATATTAAAAAAGCACGGGACAGTTTTTTGACATTGATAAATATAAAATATATTGGATAAATATTTGTTATTGATAAATAAAATAAGATTTTTTGTTTAAAATCTACACAAAACACTTATAAAATATCATCGACGTGTCATCCGTGCGATAGCACAGGTTTCTTGCTAGTAAATGTTAAAAGTACACAAAAAATTGAAAGATGGATGGTAGGAACCTTCGAGAGCACACAAAGAGCATTTTCTCGGAAATTGCGATTGCTCAGTTCGGTAACAAGGCGTTCAGCATGTGACATCCTTTCTGAAGTGGTGCTTGATTGAGAAAAGACACTTGAATGTGATTCGTCATTCTTCATGGAGATTGTTGGAAGGAGGAGATTCGCCATCGACTCGATCTAAATGATACGATAAATGATCAGCTTTATCACTTAGGTTTGAGTTTTATTTATCTATGTGATGATGTAATAATGTAAGCGAGAAAATGGTGAGTAAGGGAGTGTGACGATTTCGAATAAGGATGGAACACGTGTTTTGCATGCTAGTGTTAGTGTTGTCGCGTAATGAATGTAGAAATTCAAGTAATTAGTGTAGAAAATTTAGCAACCTGTGCCGACTAATGCTAAACGGATCTTCTCCACTAGATTGAGGAGAGTGTAATAGAAAGAAGAATAATTGACGAGAGAGATAAAGAATGGGGAAAGGGTCCAAACCCCACTACTAACAAATTCATTCTATTCCTTTTTTATTTTTAATTATTCTCATTTCATGATAATAATTATTAATAAATCTATTCAGCAAAAATAATTAATAATGAATCTCAATAAATAATTAATCGTCATAATATAAATTTAAAATGCATTTTAATAAATTATTTCATTGAATTTCCTTTTTGAAATTATTTTCTCAATTTTAAATTCTCAACCATCAACCACCATTTTCTTTATAATCTAAAATTACATTAATCAAAAAGGAAAAACAACGCATGTGTGGGCGTATACCTGATCCAAGAAAAAAAAATTAAAAAAGAATACTGTATATAAAAAACTACACATAAAAAACTGCAAAAAAAAATTATGCACACAAAAAAATTTAAAAATTCTGCACATAAAACTGCATCTAAAAACTGGAAAATAAAATATTGCACGTAATATTGCTATAAAAAAAGTACAACGGAAACATAATTGTCACTTATATAGTTGATCTCTAAAGTAAAAATTATAAAATATATAATTTTAATAAAATTATATAAGTGATAAATATAAAAAATAACGGGATAAATTTTGTTGGTGTCTTATTTTTATTTTTTTTCTTTTTTTTTCCAATTTCAAACATTATTAAAAATCATGTGATAAATATTTATCGGTGATAAATATAAAAAGAATAATATTGTAATTTCAATAAAATTATATAAGTGATAAATATAAAAAACGACGGAATAAATATTTGTTGGACTTTTTTTTCTTCTTTCTTCCAATTTCAAACACTACTACATAGAATAAATATTTATCAGTGATAAATATAAAAAGTTCCACGGGACAAATATTGGAAGTGATAAATATAAACATTATAGTACAAGTATTTGCCGCAAATACATAAAAAAATATAGAACAAATATTTATCATTGATAAATATTAAAAAAAACATGGGATAGATCTTTGTCATTAATAAATAAAAACAAAATATTGGATAGACATTTTTCCAAATACACAAACAAATATGTTGTCGGTGATGAATATAAAAATCACATAACAAATATTTGTCACTAGTACATAAAAAAACACGAGACAAATATTTATCATTGATAAATATTAAAAAAACACGGGCCAATTCTTTGACATTGATAAATATAAAAAATATTGGATAAATATTTGTCATTGATAAATAAGATAAGATTTTTTGTTTAAAATCTACACAAGACACTTTTAAAATATCATCGACGTATCATTCATGCGATAGCACGAGTTTCTTGCTAGTAAATGTTAAAAGTACACAAAAATTAAAAGATGGATGGTAGGAACCTTTGAGAGCACACAAAGAGCATTTTCTCGAAGATTGGGGTTGCTCAGTTCGATAACAAGGCGTTCATCGTGCAACATCCTTTGTGAAGTAGTGCTTGATTGGGAAAAGGCACTTGGATGTGATTTGTTATTCTTCATGGAGAATGATGGAAGGTTGAGATTAGCCATCGACTCGGTCTGAATGATATGATAAATGTTTAGCTTTATCACTTAGGTTTAAGTTTTATTTATCTATGTGACGATGTAATAATGTAAGCGAGAAAATGGTGAGTAGGAGATTGTGACGATTTCAAATAAGGATGCAACACATGTTTTGCATGCTAGTGTTTGTGTTGTCGCGTGGTGAACGTAGAAATTCAAACAATTAATGTAGAAAGTTGAGCGACCTGTGCCGACTAATGATAAATGGATCTTCTCCACTAAATTGAGGAGAGAGATAATATAATAGAAACAAGAATTGATGAGAGAGATAAAGAGCAAAGAGAGATCTGGAAAGAGTCCAAACCCTAATGCTTACAAATTCATTCTATTTCTCTCGTAAAACACTATTATTTTCTTATTTTTAATTATTATCATGTCATGATAATAATAATAATAATAATAATTATTATTATTATTATTATTATTATTATAAATGAATCTATTCAACAAAAATAATTAATATATTAATAATCAATCGTCATAATATAAATTTAAAATGTATTGTAATAAATTGTTTCATTGAATTTCCTTTTTTAAAATTATTTTCTCAATTTTAAATTATCAACCATCAACCACCATTTTTTTTATAATCTAAAATTGTATTAATAAAAATAAAAATTAAAATAAAAATTAAAATAAAAAAAAAAAAAAAAAAAAA
>JBBPBQ010020324.1:25052448-25110626 GCA_037974755.1 Cicer yamashitae | reverse complement strand
TTTTTTAAAATTATTTTCTCAATTTTAAATTATCAACCATCAACCACCATTTTTTTTATAATCTAAAATTGTATTAATAAAAATAAAAATTAAAATAAAAATTAAAATAAAAAAAAAAAAAGAAAAAGAAAAAAAAGCATGTGGGGGCATATATTTGACCCAAGAAAAAGTAAAATACAATACTAAATATCAAGAGAATCCTAAAAACGGATTTTATAAACCGTTGTGATGTTGGGTTGTTTAGTTTTCTTTGTAGCTTTAGAGACTACTTCAGTAAAATTATTTTTCTTGTTCCAAAATCATTCAAAATACGTATGTTATGCGCAACATTTTTATTAAAATAATGTTTTGTAGGTGTTTGAAGACATTGCACAGTTTCATACTATGACACTGCATCACATATCAGGAAACACAATTACTTTATTATCCTCTCTTTGAGTTTCCTCAGCATTATCCACAATATTGTTTGTTGTCTTGAATGAACTACTTTCGAAGACATCATGAATGATATTAGCAACCTCTCTATTAACAATAGTTTGTAAACCAATATTGTCGGCCATATCTAGAAGAGATCAATATTAACCAGCTTGCCATCAACAAAAGTTTTTAACTAGCTTAATTTATCAAATTCTAAAAGTGAGTTGTTATCCACATGCATATTAGCAAGCACATTATTGATTCCACATAGGGCTATCTTATCCATTATAGGCTTTTGAACTACAACAACACCATTCATACTTAGGGCTGCGTTACGAACCATAGGTTTTTGAGTTATAAGGTATGCATCACCCTCTACTTTATGAGCATCTTTCTTATGAATTGGAACATATCTTCTAACTACACTTTTGCAATTTTTGTCTTATCTTGATCCAGAGTCGGCCCAAGCTAGTAAAGCTAGGGATTTAAGCCTCCAAAAAATAATCACTTTTTCGTGTATATTTAGGCCTCAAAAAAATAAAAATATTGAGGTAGTACAACAAGTAAAAGGCCTCACAATTATAAAAAGATATAATCATTGACATATTTAATTAAATTATTTTACATCTAAAAAAAGGTATAAATTAAATAAAGTTATAGAAAAATATTGTTGTTAGTATAGTAAAGGCCTCAATTTTTATTTATTTATCAAAATTGAACTTTAGAGTTGTCTTTAGGCCTCAATAACTATTGGACTAACACTATCTTGAAGAGAATTATCTTGTTCCACGTCTACAACATTCACTTCATTATGTTTGTATATAGCAAAAGTATAACCGATAAGTTGAATGTGAGAAAAAAATAGCCAAATTTTCATATTCAACATTTACAAGAAAAACAAACTCTTTTCTATCAATCCATAATTTATGTCTAATTTGAGTTGCTAAAGCAACTTCAATTAAAACTCTAATAAATGTCCAAAAGATCTATCAGAAGAGCTCTTACTTGTTTCAGCATCAAGACTAACTGGAATTCCATGGTTGTTGGCCATTGCAAAGAGAATCTTCGAACATCAATATTCTTGAGGCAAACCCAAGAAACGAACCCAACATTGTGTTGTTGTTTGTTTATAATTGTTAGGATTAAAGTCTAAAGTCCAAGAGAATAGCTTGAGGAACTCAAGTTTAAGGCTCCATGAAGCTACAGCTCAAACACTACGAAGATCCTTGATACAAAAAACGTAAATTTATAAAAACCTTTTCTTAAAGAGATAAGGCCTCAATGTCAAAGCAGCTTTCAAAACTTAACTAACTTTGCACGTAAATTATCCAATTTAATAGGCGAGTTTTCTTTGGATAAAATAAGTTTACTATAGAGATGATTTTTGCACTCTTCCAAACCAATCATATATTCATCCTCTAGAATTTTAATTACAAGATATACTCTTCTCAAATTAATAGAAATATTGCAAGCATTGTAAGAGCTTGAGCAAAAGACTTTCTAATCCGAACCTATAATTGCCTCATGATTTTGCTCCTTATCTGCCTCCTTATTTGACTCCACCAATGCAATATTCCCTGAAGCCTCAGGATTAGGAACCGCAAAAACATAAATCTCACCTGATACATGATTCTCTTTTGCAACCATACTACTTGCCTCCTTAGTTGACTTTTTAAGATTAATTGAATTATGATATGATCTACTACTTGAGGAACCGCACAAACGTTATATTCATTCATATTTAATATATGATAATTGGCGACCACGTCAGAAGAAACCACATGCCAATCAGAGATGACAACTTCATCCATGACAACAAAAGAAAGTCTTAGGTAGAAGGAGTCGCAAAAATGGGTCGAACTAATCATGTTGGCTTGTTTTGCCAGTCATTTAAGTGGGATGGACTGATCTTTGAACCAGTCTACCTAAGTTGGTATGTCCTTTTAATCCGTCAAAAAATGGGGTGGTCACATGGCGGAGGAGTAAGCCCGTCCAACCAAATTATTAAGAAAACTGTTTTGTTTTATTAAAAAGAAAAGTGATTTTAGTTGGTTTTTGTCAATTCTTTTATTAAGTCAACTAAACTAAAAGACTAAAATTGACCAATTAACTTATTCAACTCAAACTATAATGTATGAAATTTTCTACTTTGTAGTTTTACATAATTTAATTTTATTTATTATAAGTTTAATTGTTGTTGATAAATTTAATGAAATGTTTTTGTTTAAATATTTGTCACTAAAAATGTTAAAATTAGTATTTACTTTTTTAATATCATTGACATAAACCTAAGAACAATTGTGATACAATAATTATATCATTGCTATTATTTTTTGTGAAATGTTAAAAAACATGACAGGATCATATGGTACTTTCGACTTGACCTCCGAATTAGTCCGCTCCATTTTGCCTCGTATTTTGGCAAGTTAATCACGGAGAGGACAAAATGGAACACCCGACCCCGCTTTGCTATCTCAACCCTAGCAATTTAACTTCAACTCAAAATACTAACTTATTCAAAGTATATACCAATCAATCACCATTTTATTTTTATTATTATTATTATTATTATTATATATTATTATTATATACTATTATTATTATTATTCAATAATTGAATTTAAAATTTGAAATTGTGCTAATTTATTGATGGAACAACTCAATCCTTTTCTCTACACTCAAACAAGCAGGTTAACAAATCAACCATAAAAAGCTAAACCAAAGTTCTTATTCTTATAACCAATGAATCAAGAAAGAACTATCATTCCATTTATATATTTACCAAATCATAAGTACCAATTTTAAGTGAAAATGTTATGTTTTGAAGGTACATTTTGAATGTGAATTAGTTAAAATATGTTAACTTAACCCAAAGTTGTAAATAATTTTGATTAGTAGTAAAATATCGTAAAAATTATATTGCATCATAACATCTTGTTGTTTTGTGTAGTTAAGGGAAGGAATTTGTTTCATGTACAAATTCGCTTAACTAACCTTAATCCGCTCAGCGGATTCACGAAATAAAGTTACTGCGGAACAAATTATCTTAGCCAATGCAATTCTCCAAGTAATTATGCTGTTTGATATGATATGTACATAATAAAAAGTTATTATTTTATGTGTAAATATGATAAGATTAGTTTATTATATCTACTCTGATACATAATAGATAATCAAATGATATGATTTATATTACGATAAAATGACAAATTTGTCTTCGAAATCTATTTAATTTTTTCTTTCAAAATAACATTCATGTATTTTGTTTTTATATAAATAAACAAAAAATGAAAAAAAAAATATAAATAATTTATGAAGTAATTTTATATATTTGAAAAAATTGTTTACGTTACTAAAAAACATATAATATTAAAAAAAACATATATTACTAAAATTTCCAACACGATGTATGAAATTAAAACTATCGACTATGTAGTATCAATAAAGTATCATAAAAAACAATATGTTGTCTTACGTGTTTCATCAAATCATACAAAATAAAACCAAAAAAAGTAAAATGTATTAAAGTTTGATAAGTAAAATCAAGTACAAAAATAGAACTAGTAGATACAACTTAACAAATGCAAGACGATCAACATCATCACAACCCCAAAATATGTGCAAGTCATGTGACACATATAATATTTTGTCTACTGCAACAAAACGTTTTTGTTCTATTAGAAGCATTTTCTTCAACTCATTCATAATGTTTCTTGAATCATCAAACACATCTTTACCAACACCTAGACGATTTACATCTTCACCCAATCGTTCTGAACTTTATTCAAATCAATTCCCAAAAGTTTTTCCTAACTCAGAAATACTATTAACAACAATATGTGCTCCTCTATTTCTTCTCTTTGATTGAATTTTCACTTGGTCATTCTTTCTCCTAGATTTTGATTGACAAAGAGATGGTGATTGGACAATTTCTACTTCAAACTCCTCGCCATTAATTTGTTATGCCTCTTCTTTATCTATCTCCTCAATATTATCAATATGGGCACCTCTTTTACCAGTAACACGATATTTCCCAAAAATACGAACAAGCTTATCAAAAAGTGGAATTGGAGCATATATATACCTATAATCTTTTGCATTTAGATGACTCTACACATAAATAAAAAATATAAATTTTCAAATAATTATAAAGGAACTCACTAAAATATACGAAGTTGAAATAAATTAATAAACACTAACCTTCAAATATTCTTTCCACACTTCACCACTATCCACCTTAATCATTTTTTTCTCTTCGTCCCAACCAAATCCACTTTGATTTAACATATCATAAATTATTCCATAAACTAACTTTAGTCTCTTCATTGCAGATTCGATGTGTGACTTTACCTTAATTCCACATCCAAGAAACTTGTCCTCCAATTTTGCCTCAACTGTTGTTAAGGTGTTTGCTTTGAATTGTCCATTATCACTTCTTTGACCAATGTTCACAACTTCAATCGATATATCGAAAAGGACTTCATCCTCATTTTCAGACCAGTTTTTATGATCTCTCTTCCTCATTTTACTTGATTGCGTGCTAAACTCAGATTTCATTCCTATTGTACAACCAAATTATAATTAATATAGTATTTCAACAGTTCAACATCAATAAAATAGAAAGAAAATCACATATAGGATTGGAACATATACAATGGGCAAGATTTTAAAATATAAAATAAATTAGAAAACCATTTGTTCCAATATGCAAGGTTCCAACATAATGAGCAAATGTTCCAAATTAGAAAACAAATTAGAAAGTCATTCACTCCAATATAATTAGCAAAAGTTCCAAAATCATATCAATGATAACTAAACTAATAATAAACAACCAATTCATATATCTATTAACAAACCATTCATTCCATGTTTTTGTTGCTAAGTTTTCCCTCCAAGCACACCATGCGCTAGTTGCCTCAATTGTGTTAATATGAGCTATATGTGCAATATCTTGTTTTATAGTTGTGATTCAATATTTACGTCTAACTATTCTTCCATTGGGTTTAGTAGACATTTCTCTCCGAATAAAATTGTGTAAAAGACAACGAGCATTTATAATGCGAATTTCAATCTTGATTGGATAGAAAGATCGATTCTTAAGGGCTTGTTTGATTGAATTTTGCTTTTTAGTTTTTGAAAACTATTTTATAAATAAATTTTAAAAAATTGTTTTTAAAAAAAAAAAATTAAAAAATCTGTTTGGCAACTCTAATTTTTAAAAACAGTTTTTGACTAGAGAATTAAAAAACGGAAAAATAAAAAGTAAAACACCATTTATCTGTTTTGATTTTTTAGTTTTAAAAAGTATAATATTAAAAATAGTTTTACAAAACAGTTTTTAAAAACAAGTAATCCAAACAAGTTTTTTAGATTTTAAATTTTAAAATATTAAAATAGAGTTTATGGTATGTGAATCAAACATGATCAAACATGCCCTAAGTATAACCCATCGCATTTTTAGCAATCCAAAAGTTCTTTCTATCACATTTTGCACCCAATTGAAAATCTTTTATAATGACTTGATACCCTCAACAAGGCTAATGCTTGATGTATCATCAGCGGAGTTTTATTGAGTAAGTCTTATGAAGAATGTGTGGAACTCATTGAAACTGTAGCAGCCAATAGTTACCAATGGCCTACTGCTAGAGTTAATGCTACAAAAAATGTGGCTGGAGTTCGTGAAGTAAGTGAAAGCACAACTATGACAGCCCAGATGGCAGCATTAACTAACTTACTGAAGAATATTGTGACAGCACCTACATCAACAACTCTAGAACCAATAGTAGTGATACCTGCAATGCAAATGATGTAGCTTGTGTTTATTGTGGGGGAGGAGCATGTGCACGATGAATGCCCTAACAACCATATCTCTATAAATTATGTGGGGAATAGAAACAATCCTTATCCTGGCACGTATAATCTAGGATGAAAAAGCCGTCCTTCATGGGTTAATTAAGGAACTAATCAATAAGCAAAACCAACTCATCCTCCTGATTTTCCATCAAAACTTAAAAGAACCTTCCTTAGAGGAATTGTTAGAAGGGTTTTTTGGTGAAGATTGACTCGTATATGGCCAAAATAGATACTCATATAGAAAAAACCAAAACTACCATTCAACAGTAGGGGGTGGCCATCAGAAACTTAGAAACTCAATTGAGACAACTTGCTATAATAGTGAATAAACGGCCTAGTGGCTCTTTACCTAGTAACACATTGAATTGACTAAAGAAAAAGAGTAGGTCAAGGCTATTGGCTTAAGGGGTGGAAAACAAATTGATAGTTCTGATAATGAAAGGGAAGTTATTATGAAGCATAATGAGAGGATCCAAAGCAATTGAGGTAATATTGAACTAGAAAATGCAGAGCCTGTTGTGCAGAGTCAGAAAAATGCTGCAACACTTGGTAGCATTCCTAAACTGGTTCCTAAAGGCAGCAGTTCCACAAACCCACAAGTTATTGGTGATGTTGATGGAAATGGTGATTGGACACAAGAGGAAATATATTAAAAGCTATCCAAAGCTTTGAAGTTGCATGATGGCACTTAGATCACTTTAGGTCTTAAGTTTATGTAATTTTCTACTTGTGAACTTAGAGTGCTTATTTTGGTTAATGTTTATGCACTTAAAGTTCTTATTTTGGTATGTTGTGTCATCAGTACTATTGCATTTAGAATGCTTATGAATTTGTTATGTTTGTATTTTGATGCTTATGCACTTAAAGTGCCTACTGTTTGGTTGAAAGAATATCATTTGGATTAATTTGTGTTTAACTTGAGTTTAATTTAAGTGGTTTAAGTTAAACTGATATAGAAGGATGATGAAAGTGACAATGTTCATTATTGAAGTTATGCCGTTTTTTATCAATGTTTTTAGGTTCTGTTTCCTCTTAGTATGAGATCTAATGAGCCAATGGGATGAAACTTAAATAGTAAAGATTATTTTTCTACTTATGTTTTCAGGTTCTGTTTATGCACTTAAAGTGCTTTATGTTTCCTCTTGGTAAAGATTTATTTTCTCAAATGTCTGAAACTAGGTTAACAATGAATCGAACCAATTTGAAAATAGTTCGAGATTCGATTTAATAATTAGTTCGTTGAACTTAATTCATGAACTGAATGAGTTGAACTTCAATTGAAAATTGAACTCACTAAATAAATGCGTTGAACTTGAGTTATATATATACATTTGTATGAAATAAATATGACTTAGGTGTTGTATAAAAAAATAATTTAAGTGTAAGTATTAAAATGATCAAAGATGACAGTTGAATACATTGTAAATGTCATTTTGATAAGATAAAAAAAGTTATGTACAAGACTTATACAAAAAAACAAAATTATTTACAAAACTATTATCAAAATGTTCGTTATATCATTTAAAAGCTACTAAAAAGATATACAACTCAAGTCTAAGGTGAATATTACATTTGTTGGTCAAATCAACTACTTTCGGTGATAACATTTAAAAGTTAGAAACATTGTATACAATTCTTATTTATACCATGAAAGTAAATAAAATGGTTTTAAATGTTACATTATTGCTCAAAGTTGGTTCTTTAGTTATTTTCAACACGTAGAAATCTCACACTCGATGAACACTCTCCAACTTCACTATTGAAGCTCCATATTGAAAAATATACTCCCTAACACTCTCATCTTCTCGTGTATAAAGAGTGTACCACCAATGCATGTGTTAATCAAGGAGTAATGAGAAGATTGATCTTCTGAGTCTAGTTTAAATTATATAGACTTTAGATAATATTTTATTAATATTTTAACTTAAAGTTGAAGAAACACATTTGTTCTTTAAGTTTTTTTTTTTTGTCTTTAGTTGATTTGATTCGAGCTAACGAGTCAAACCGAGTTGCTCGTGAACTTGAATCGAGTCGAGTTCAAACCAAAAAATAAGCTCGTGACAAACTCAAGTTGGGTTTTGAGTTGAACTAATTCTTATCGAGTTGAGTCAAACTAAATTCAAGTTCGACTCATTTCTAGCACTAACTAAAACCAAAACTGCTCAAATGTGAAGAACCAAAAACATAAATAATCAAAAAAAAGTATTTTAGCAAATACATATGCAAATTGGTCCTTTAAATTATAAACATTTGTCAAATTAATACATCAATTTTGCAAATTGGCAAATGTATCAATAAAATTGTAAAATAGTAATCAAATTTTTTAAACTTTTATCATTAAAAAAACTATTTTGACAAATTAATTGAATATTTTATTTCTCCATGTTGATCTAATATTGATGGCATAATATATATTAATTTTTCTATAAAATTTAAATTTTTATGAAATTATTTATTCATAAGGAATCCATCCATAATCTTTTCACACATTGATATGGAATAAAAGATTTACAAATGAAATATTTGAATTGATATTATGATAATTTTATAGATTAATATTTTGATCTATAAAATTTAAAGATTAATTTAACCCATTTTAGTGTCGATTTTATTTTGTTTGAGAAGATTCGGTAAACTGATTCCATTTTCTTCGTAAAAAGTCACAGTGCCAAAACCAAACCCCGAATTCTCCAACCCCCCATATCTGAATGCTTCCATTCCATGGAGTTCAGACCTCGTAATTACACAACCGATAATGCATCTCACGCGCTTCCTCGCGTACGCGCCGATGCTCATCCTCTATCTGCTCCACTTCCACCCCTCGCACAGGTCCTACTCATTTCACAATTTCTCTCGCAAAGTTTTCCTTCTGTTAACAAATTACACTACCTTCAATGGTGGCGGAATAAAAAACCGCGACAATGTAGTATCGGTGTTGCGTTTTCATCGATTGAGATGCATCACGATAATAACAGCCTCACAAACGCTAAATGCTAATAGATCAATTATTTGATTTAGTTGAGTTAGGTTTTTAGTTCTATCAAACCTAAAATAAGCAAATGGTTAAGAAAACTTTATTTAGTTTAACGTAGATGTTCTTGACTCGGGTGATATGAGCATATTCTGTAAAATCTGAGATAATTTTGATAAATATTAATAGAATCGGAATTATGAATTGCAAACTATAGTAGCTTATGTTATGTAACAGTGCGAGGATAAACACTAAGAGCAGAGGGAAGGTGGGATTTTGTTATAAAATTTTAGGTAGAACAGCTCGGTGATGTGATTATGTAGAATCTTACCGTCATTGCAGAGTTGTGATAAACTGACGATCCTCAATTATCTGTTGAACGTTGATGTTCTCTCTGTTTAGGTTAATGTTGCTGTGGATAGTGGGAATGCTGATTTCTTTGATCCACTGAGAGGAGGAGCTGATAATGATGCAAAGGCTACCCCTCTGGATCACCGAAACTTGAGTGAAGCTGCTGGTGATCAGCCTATGAAGGAGTGGACCTCTTTCAGGAGACTACTAATGCAGAAGTTTCCTGTCTCAAAAATGGTTTCACTTTCTTCAGTAAGATTCACTGTATTTATTTTTCTGGTTCATATAAAATTTTAAAAGTGCTACATATAAAATATATGGTGGTATGTGAAGATGGCTGAGGGTGCATATAGTATTTGTCATGCAATGGAAGCATGTTTTGTAATGATACTATAAATACTTCATATTGAATTTTAACATTCTTAATTGGCAGTAGTGGTAGATTGACATCTGAATTTTCATACTGTCTTCGAGTTAGGGTCAAACACTGTGGATTTGGAAAATACCTCCTCATGCAAGGGTTATTCTTTCTTTCAATGTCTTTGTCGGAGTTGGCTAGGGGAAAGGCTGGAAATGTTTTCGTTACACAAATATATAGCTGTCTCATACTGTCAATTGGTTTCCATGTGATGAAAACACTGTTTCATTGGCTACGTTAATTATCAAATATTTTTAAGAGGTTCTCCCATTAATAAATCCTGACTAAGATATTTCTAACCACTTAAATTCTTATTGAATATTGAGTATACTTTATGCAGCACCTTAGAGGTATTTTTGAATTTCATATTTCTATAATTACTCTTTAGCTATTTGTCTCAAAAACGTGGTTCTCAGTTGTCCCTCCAGTAATGAACAAGGTTGGGTATGGCCATTGTTGTGCCTCCCTTTTTAAGATTCTGCTATATGCTAGGTGAAATACTAGCTGTTTACTTGATGGTCTGATGGAAAATTTTACAACTTTTGAAATATTTTTACAAAGGGTAAGATATAGCAGTTAGTTACTATAAATACTCCCTCCTTCTCTAACCTTTGGTCCTTTTAGCTTTTTATTTTTGTCCCAAAACTTTGGTTCTTTTAAGAAATCAAGATACAATTAATAATGTTTTTGCTTTTGTACCCTTACAAAAACCAAAAGCATACATTAAATGCATTTTACTTTTATTAAATGAATTAAGGGTAAAAGGGTCTAAACTCATCTAATTTTATTATTTCTTAATATATGTCTCTAAAGCTAAAAGGACTAAAGATTAGAGGGATGGAGGGAGTGTTTGTAATTTCTATAATGTAATGATGAACAAATTACCTATGACATTCTTATAGACTAGATCTTAAAGTAAGCATTAGTAAATAATCCATTGTATTCTTAAATAGTTTCCATACTTTATCTATAATCCTTCAGTTTCTATTTTCATTATCTAATTATATATTATTTTTTCAAATTACAGATGCCCGATGTTTTAATGAGAAGTGGAAAATGTATGCCAATATATTTTACATTGTTTTTTCATGTTTTATCCTTTATTTATCATCATTTAGTAATGTGACGTCCCAAATTTCAGCACACGAGAAATCTTCAACAAGTATGCACTTGGAGGAACTAGATGATCCACAAAAATTTGCAGACGAGGGTGCCAAAGTGATTACTTGGCAGGAGTATGTTTCTCGACTACATGAGCTCAAAGATGAAATTACCCGTTCTTGGCTTGCCGATGACCGTGTAACATCTTTAAAGTTATCTATACAGGTGACCTTTGATGTATTTAACAGTTTATTTTGCAATATTATAGTTGTACTAAAAGTTAAATCACTTTTTTTGTTTTTTGAAATCAAGAAGAAAGATAAGCATGTTTGTTTCCTAGTTTTCCCATTAAGATAGAATATATTTTATTAACTTGAAGGTTTTATCTAGTAGGTTGTCTGCTATTTACTTGAAGGTTTTATCTAGTAGGTTGTCTGCTATTTGGTCCTTTTATATGGTATTTTGTTATTTTAGAAGCTTTGATGGAAGTTAGGAAAACGAAAATCTGAGATGCTTCTTTTACTGTTAATAAGTGTTGGAAAAGTCTTGCACTATTTAGAGATATGGCTTAAATAATGCTTATATGGCTTAGGCAGTCCTCACTTTACAAGTTGGTTTTGTCACTTTAAGCCCAAATTCTAAGATTGCGTTAGAGCCTATTATAATAGAAGTTTGTTGTTGGGCCCCCGTACTGTCCTTGCTCCAGACTCAAGGAGGTGTGTTGGAAAATCTCATATCGCCTAGTGACGCCTAGTGATATGACTTAAGTAGTGCCTAGAAAGCTTGGGTAGTCCTCATCTTAAGCCAATTTCGTGGGGTTAGAGTTATGATCCAAGTCCAAATTCTAAGAATAAGGTTGTTGGTTATGTCATCTGAAGGAAGAACAAGGAATTGGTTTTAAATAAAAATTATATTTAAAGGTGTGATGATTGGTATATGTGTTCTGATTGAGAAAGGTTTTTGGCCATATATTGGAAACTAGTGTAGTGAATCGTGCGATGCACGGATGATATTTCGTGGTTGTTGACAGATTTTAAATCCAACATAATTTCCTTACATAGAAATATGATTGGTTTAAAACATTTCAGAATAAAAATTGTGTTTTAAGGTGTAGCAACTAGGTTAAAACAAGAGAGGGAAGGAAAATTTCTTATTTTTTATTGAAACTGAAACAGTACAGACATATATATATATATATATATATATATATATATATATATATATATATATATATATATACACACAATGGTGCCAGCTATCTAATGAATGCAGAGAATAAAAGAAAAATAAATTAGAAAATTAATCAAATCACAGTGATTTGATTCTTTCCCAAAATACAAATCAACTTAAATAGAAAATCAACTAAAAAACACAATCATATCAGATGTGATTGCTATCTGTCAACACCCTCCCTCAAGTTGGTGCATATATGTCTAGCATGCCTAAATTGTTTACAAGAAATTCAAAATTGGACTTGAACAGAGCTTTGGTAAGGATATCAACAACTTGTTGTGAAGTAAGGACAAAAGGTGTGCAAATCAGACCTGCATCTACTTTCTCTTTTATAAAATGTCTATCAATTTCAAAATGTTTGGTTCGGTCATGTTGAACAGGATTTTGAGAAATACTAATTGCTGCCTTGTTGTCGCAATACAGCTTCATTGGGAGAGTTATAGGAAGTTTCAGCTCTTCTAAGATTGTTTGAAGCCATAGGATTTCACAAACACCTTGGGCTATTACCCTATATTCTGCCTTAGCACTGCTTCTAGCTACTACATTTTGTTTCTTGCTCCTCCAAGTAACTAAGTTTCCCCAAACAAATGTGCAGTAACCAGATGTTGACTTTCTATCTGTGATGGACCCTGCCCAGTCTACGTCAGTAAATACCTCAATGCCTTGTTGATCAGTTTTTTGGAAAAACAATCCTCTTCTTGGGGAACTTTTGAGGTACCTTAGAATGCGGTAAACAACCTCCAAATGTTCTTTGTGAGGTGAGTGCATAAACTGACTCACTTAGCTGACAACAAAGGCTATATCTGGACGGGTATGAGATAGATGTCTTCCTACTAGTCTTTGATACCGAGATGTATCCATTGAATCACCAGTGCCATCACTACCAATTTTCTGATTAGGATCTATTGGAGTATCAGTTGGCCTACAACTATCATCCCGATTTCTTTAGAAGATCTAAAATATATTTTTGTTGTGACACAACAATTCCTTTCTTTGATCTTGCAACTTCCATTTCCAAAAAATATTTTTGTAAAATATGAGCAATCTTATGTGTCTTGTGGCGGCGCGTGGGGCCCACACGCAAAGAAGGTGGAGGCGCGTGTGGTGGCTGGTTGCTAGAAAGGCAGTTGGAGTTGACGGCGACGGCAAATGCCACCGGCAGCACCACCAGTTGTCAAACATGAATTGTTAGTGGTGCCTTCTCTTCTCAAACTAGTCCAACAGTTGTCAAACTTTGTTTGAATTTTTGTGATAAAATGTTTTGATGTAACAAGCTTAAAGCATAGTAGTAAGCTTTAGCTTGAGTGAGAATGTTATAATTCAATGTATGTTTTAATTTTTCCTTGATTGTGCAACATCCTAGGCTAATTGTTAGTTGTCCTAGTCAATACAACTTCCTATATATTGAATGTAATTATTGCAACATCATTATAAATAGAAAGGTGTGATCTCATTAGACACACACAATACACAGAAATTACTCATATTTTACAAGTATCATCTACATAAACGATGGATCCTTGGATGTTTGGCAGTGTTGAAGTTCTCTTACTTGAGACACTTTTTTCCTTAAATTTATGTGGTCAAAGGGTTGAATACCTTTGTTACCAATTTCAACTGTCTCATTTTCAACTTCTGGTTCTATCAAGACATTTTCTTGAATACCATGTTCATGGCTTTCTTGACTAGATTCACCCAAGGATGTTGTTTTGTTACTTTCCTCAATTTCTAGTATTTTCAAATAGGATTCTGTTATGTTACTTTCTTCACAATCTGTTTTTTCCAAATTGTTTAGAAAATCCAGATTTGCAGTTTTTAATCATTGAACATCATTTTCTTCTATTTTCCCCTTTGTAGATGATTACCAAAAAAAAAAGGAGTTTTTCATAGAAAGTGCATCCATAGTCACACAAATCTTTTTGGAAATAGGTTCAAAACATTTGTATCTTTTTTGATTGGATGCATAGCCAATAAAAAAACACATTTTCTTGCTCTAGACTCAAGTTTTCCTTGATTCGGATCATGAATATCAATAAAAACAGTACATTCAAATATCCTTAGGGGTAAAGTGCATGAAAGCTTATTATTAGGAAATAGACTTGTGAAAACATTAAACGGAATTTTGTAATTTAAGATTTCGGTAGGCATCCTATTTATCAAATATGTTCCAGTGAGAATTGCTTCTCCCCAAAGATACTTTGGAACCTTATTTTGAAACAACAATGCCTTAGCAACTTTAAGGAGATGTTTATTTTTTCGTTCAACCAATCCATTTTGTTGTGGATTATCCACACATGAACTTTGATGAAGGATACCTTGCTGTAGGAAAAACACATTTAAGTGTTTATTAAAATATTCCCTTCCATTATCACTATGGAGAATTTTGTTTTTACTTGAAATTGAGTCAAAATCATTTGAAATTTTTTTTTGCAGATACTTTCAACTTCAGACTTTGTTTTCATTAAGTAAACCCAAGTTAATCGAGTGTGATCATGTACGCAGGTAATAAACCATCTTCTTCCATTAGGAGTAGGGTCCTTTCAAGGTCTCCAAACATCACTATGAATTAATGTGAATGGACTATATGGTTTATGCGCCTGAGGAGAATAGGAAGAACGATGATGCTTTGCAAATTGGCAAACTTCACAGAAAAATTGATCTGGATTTTTTTCTTAAAATACTAAGGAAATAACTGAAGTTGAACATTTCTTCAATTTTTTTTTTTCACATGATTTTAACCCAATTTTAAGTAAAAATCAAAATTCTCCGTAGTACTAATGGAAGGGAATAATTTAATAAACACTTAAATGAGTTTTTCCTACAACAAGGTATCATTCATCGAAGTTTATGTGTGGATACTCCACAACAAAATGGAGTGACTGAACGAAAAAATAAATATCTCCTTGAAGGTGCTAGGACATTGTTGTTTCAAAATAAGGTTCCAAAGTATCTTTGGGGAGAAACAATTCTCACTGGAACATATTTGATAAATTGGATGCCTATCAAAATCTTAAATTACAAAACTCCATTTGATGTTTTCACAAGTCTATTCCTAATAATAAGCTTTCATACACTCTATCCCTATAGATATTTGGATGTACTGTTTTTGTTCATATTCATGATCCGAGTCAAGGAAAACTTGAGCGTAGAGCAAGAAAATGTTTTTTTATTGGCTATGCATCCAATCAATAAGGATACAAATGTTTTGAACCTATTTCGAATAAGATTTTTGTGACTATGGATGCCACTTTCTTTGAAAAACCTCCGTTTTTTTTTTGGTAATCATCTTCATGGAAGGAAAATAGAAGAAGATGATGTTCAATATTTAAAAACTGCAAAATTGTATTTTCTAAACAATTTGGAAAAAACGGATTGTGAGGAAAGTAACATAACATAATCCTATTTGAAAATACTAGAAATTGAAGAAAGTAACAACAAAATCCTTGGGTGAATCTAGTCAAGAAAGCCATGAACATGATATTCAAGAAAATGTCTTGACATAATCAGAAGTTGAGAATGAGACAAATGAAATTGGTAACAAAAGGTATCCAACCCTTTGACCACGTATACTTAAGGAAAAAAGCGCCTTAGAGAAGAGAACCTCGACACTGCCAAACATCCAAGGATCCAACAGGTAAAGTCTTTCTAATTCTATTGTACCCTTTCAAAATTCTGATTGAGCGTGGTTCGAAAGATTCACCCAATTTGTTAAGAAATAGGGATATTTTTAGTGTCAAAGTGATCAGACCATGTTTGTGAAACATTCTTGTAAAGGTAAAATGGCTATATTGATCGTTTATGTAGATGATATTGTTATTACTGAAGATGATTCTAGTGAAATAAGAAATTTGAAGGCATCTCTTGCTAGTGAGTTTGAAATTAAAGATCTTGGGTCCTTAAAGATTTTTGGGAATTAAAGATCTAGTGAGTTTGAAATTAAAGATTTTTGGGAATGGAAGTTGCAAGATCAAAGAGAGGGATTGTTGTTTCACAGCAAAAATGTATGTTAGATCTTCTAAAAGAAACCGAGATGATGAGTTGTAGGCCAGCTGATACTCCAATAGATCCTAATCAGAAAATTGGTAGTGATGGCAGTGGTGATCTAGTGGATACATCTCGGTATCAAAGACAAGTAGGAAGACTAATTTATCTATCTTTTACTTGTCCATATATAGCCTTTGCTGCCAGCTTAGTAAGTCAGTTTATGCACTCACCTCATGAAGAACATTTGTAGGCTGCTTAACGTATTCTAAGGTACCTCAAAGTCCCCCAAGAAGAGGACTATTTTTCCAAAAAATTGATCAACTGGGCATGGTCCATCACGGATAAAAAGTCAACATTTGGTTACTACACATTTGTTGCTCTATAATAGTTTATAAATAGTGGTATCCCTCACCTTACAAGTCGGTTTTGTAAGGATGAATTAGGCCCAATATAAAATCTAAGATGGTATTAGAGCCTATTCAAGATCCATTGGGCCACCTGCTATCGGACCATTGGGGTCACGCCCAGATGTTCAGTCCTAGACGTGAGGGTGTGTGTGCTAAGAGTCCCACATTGGATGAGATAAAGTTTGACAATATTTTTATAAGTGGTGGGTAGTCTCCACCCTACAAGCCAGTTTTGTGGGGCTGTGTAGGACCCAACCCAAATTTTAAGAATAACTGATGACCCTAATTTTGAAAATGACATTAGAGCTCTTGAACCTTGGGAGTCATAACCTCTTACTGTGCAACAAAATCCTAGTCGGCAGCCTCCATTGCGGCCACACCTTTCCCCGTGAATCCTCGCACAAGACGTCAGCCTTAATTGTTGTCGTAACGCGGTTCCATGTTCATCGCGCTGTTTGCAGCGCAGCGTGCAGCCCATCTTGCTCCTAGTCTTTCGCCCTGATCCTTGCGCCGTTTTCGTGCACACTACTCCATCAGTTGTCATCTCCGTCTCATTATTTCATTCATGGCTGAAGCAGCAGTAGTGATTGATACTGAAACTGAAACAGGGGATAAGAAATCCCAAACAGAATTGCATAACCTCTCCCCTGCTTGCAAGTTGAATGGGAAGAATTATTTAAAGTGGTCTCAACTAGTGTATAATTTTTTTAATGGTAAAGGGAAGGCAGAACACTTAATAGACGAACCCTCTAAAGAGACAAATTCCAAGTTTAAGAAGTGGGATAAAAAGGATTTTATGTCCATGGCATGGTTATGGAATGCATTGATCCGAAAAATCAGTGGCACTTGCATGTTTCTCAATACTACAAAGGAGATTTGGAAGGCATTAGAAGAGACTTATTCTAAAGCCAAAGACGCCGCCCAAATATATGATGTGAAGGTGAAAACTATGGCTGCTAAATAGGGAAACAAGACTGTTACAGAGTATCTTAAATTGTGAATGTTATTATAGGGTAAAGATGATAAGTGAAGGATGACTGGCACTTAACAGACCTGTAATTAAATGGGTGGAACCCACAGGGATGACTCATGTAAACCCCTATTATGAATAAATTCATGTAATCAAATAAACCCATAAATAATTTTTTACTATATTAAATTCTGGTCCATAGAAATTGTACAGTATGTTATTTTTTATATTTGTATATGTATATTAATATGATTTTTAATTTATTCAATATACCTTAGTGTACCTGTATCCTAAAGGTTACAAAATTCGTAGTACCCTGTTTTTGGTTGTATAATATAGGATAGGATACAAACAATATTCATTCCAGTGTCTATTCAACACAGCTTTGTTTTTCTATATTTCATTTATATGTACTCTACTTGTTTGCTCTTATCTAGAAATCCTAGGTTAGAGATCCTTCCGTGTGTAACCTCTTCATGTTAGGATAGTTCTTATTGCTTGTTTATTTGTTTCTGCGCATGGTTTCCCATTTTTTAGATAATATAGGGATTGTAGAGCCCCTAAACTGATATGAAATTGTTATATTTTCTTTTCATCTGCGCTTTATTCACACCCAGTAATTTTTTTGTTTTACAGAGTACAGATCTTGCTTAATTTTGTTTTACAATATTTCGATTAAATAGAAGTGGCTTTCCAGTTGACTAACTCATATTCTACTAACTTGAGAGAGTGAGTGAAATAATGATTTCTTTTGGTTTCTGATCTCAACTGTGTTGCTTATGGTTGACTATACACATCTGAACATGATTATTTTATTTGCAGGTTGCTAAGCTTATGGTGGACACATCAGTATTTGAGTTTTATCCCACTCTATTTGTCCTCGTCACAGATATCATGGATATGCTTGGGGACCTGGTTTGGAAACGCATAAAGGGGAAAGCAGAGTTTACAGAAGATGGAGCTCTAATCTGCAACTTGGCAGGTACTTTGTCAATTTGAATCTCTCACTCATGTAATGTTGTTTACGCACATAGCAAGTAGTAATGTAATTCAGTTGGAACAAGCATATGGCTTGTCTGCAGCATGCCAATAATTTATCAACATACTTTTTTTAATGCTAATATTTTGAAGACTTGGTGTTTTGTCCATTAACATATTAAAAAGCATGTTAGTACCTTCAAATTATACTCTGTTTAGAACTGGGTCGTTTGGTTCCTAACTATTGCCGACTTAAGGCTATAAGGGCCATAGTGTGGCAGGTGGTGGTCTTATTTGTGATGATGGCAATGGTAATGTTGGCAACATCATTGTAATTATTATGGTTGTTTAAACTTAAATGAAAATTGGTTAGATTTGAAATATAATTTGTGGGATTTGTCTATGTATTTGTTATAGGAGAGCTGGAAAGGAAAACTTTGAGAAGTCTATTTTTTATGAACCAAATAGCATGAACTTGTCAGAATCATTCTACACAATTGTTTTACATTTTCAAAATCACGATGGTATAAAACCCAATCATTGTTTCAGTGGTTGAAAATTTAGATCAATTGTTTGAATGATCAAAATCAACATGTGAACTTTTGTTTGAAAAAAAATTGTACTATTCATCATTATCTGAAAACTTATCAACAAATAGTTCTTCTAGACGTTTTTTCTTTCCTGAAAAGCAAGGATAACTAAAAATTGTTTTGATATCAAATAGCACCGTGTTTTCTTCTTTCTTAGTTATTTGTTTTCCATTTTCCACCTTTTCTTGCCTTTTCCAGCCAATGATTCAAATACAAGGACAAGTCACGGACATAATTCATTTGAAACAACTAATCTTTATATTGTGTAGTAATGATTATTTAATATAATATGATGATAATGTAACACCGACTATATACATACAATAATAAACAATAACACTATAGTGATTGTAATTAGTAATTACATATAAATGTGTAAGGCTTATATAATACTTGGTACATCTTAAACTTTGAATTCTGGTTCATTGGCTAGTGCTATTCATGGATGGTCAGGTTCCCGGTCAATTGCTTTGAATTTCTTTATTTAAGTGAAGACACACTCAGCTATGTTGCAGCTGGTTCAACAAGACTGATGCTTAGCCAAACTAACCCGAATGAAATGAGTAATACCAGTTGTCTAACATTATTATTTACAAACAATAATACATGTATGTAGTTGTTATTTGTTTGTTGTTTTTAAAATACCACTGCTTGCAAAAAATAGAATTTCCAAAGGTGCATGGGTACGAAATGGGCATCCAATATAATTGTTGAAGTTGTGGGATTTTAGGGAAAAGGAGGAGAAAAAATAATAAGGGTTTGAATATTATTGATAATAGCTTAATGCTGACTTGATTACAAAAGACTCAATACTAATCTCTATTTATAGGGAAACATAGACTAAATCCTAAATTAAGAACAAATCATAATAATAATGAGAGATATTCTAAGATATCTCTATGAATATAAATTGATCCTAGGAAATAACTCAAGATACTCTAATATAATATAATAGATATAATAAGATATTTTCTAATATTCTAACAATAATATACAAAAGCAATAGTTTTTTATTATTATTAATACACAAATATGAAAATGCAGATGAAATAAAGTATGTATATTTGTAAATGTTATAAACTAAATAAAATTTATCTATGTGACCGCAATCCCTCTCCCACTTCCTATATAATTAAGGTGGTTGGCAAGTACTTTGATGGTAGGGAGTATCCAGAAAAAATGATATACAAAAAATATGAATGCATTTTTTTAAGCAAAAAGGAAGTGCACAGGTATCATTATGATTTTAAGCATCTCAACTATGTTGGCACCCCCATAAAACCAACAATCATATGCAGCACTGCCTGAAATTTAAAATATGGGAATAAAAAATCTGAATGCATTGGTATCAGATACAAATGTTATTTGGATAAGCCATCATTTTTTGATATTCATGCGTCATAGAGAAGTGCATGCATGATATATTGTTTGTGGAAATACAGTTTAGGATATTTCTTATCATGGATGAATTAACCAATTGAAAATATGTCCTAACTTCAATAAACGCCCTATCTATCTCAAACATAAGAAGTCACCAAATATGTTTCCTTCTGTATCATATTTATTGAGACTAATTTATACGCCATACAAGTTTGATGATCTGCAGGAGATAGTTGGTCCTGGTTTAAAAGTGGCATTTTTTTTCTTAAATATTTTATTTGAACTGTGTAGAAAACTTCAAAGCTAGTGATATTTGTGCCGATGCTAAAGAAACTTGCTATAACTGGTTCAGCAAAATTGGTGCTGTGCAAGATCTTCTTCCACGCATGTGAATTCCTTATCCTTCCCTCTATTTAATTTATTTCTTGTAAGCTTTTTACTGATGAAGTTATTTTTCTTCTGTTTATGTTGGTTTGAGACTTTATGATTCCATGTGCATCTTACAAGGATGAGTTGGACCCAACTCAAATTCTAAAATAGTATTGGAGCCTACTTAAGAAAGTGGGCTTGCAAGAACTAGAGCCTTAAGTGGAGGGAAGCGTGAGGTAAGGGAGAGGTGTAACCGAGCTGGCAATCAAGGATTGGATGTAAGAGGTGCGGGAATCATGATTGGAGGAGGCAAGAGAGAAGAGAAGGAATTTATGGAGAAAGGAATAAAAGAATGAGATAGAAAAGAATTTGAAAGGAGTCTTCGGTAAAGTAGAGCCTTAAGTAGGGAAGCGTGAGGCAAGAGAGAGGTGTAACCCAAATTGACATGTGGCAATTAAGGAAGGAGTTGTTGTGGGAATCATGACTGGTGGAGGGTAGAGAGAAGAGAAGGAATATATGGAGAGAAATAACAGAGTGAGGTAGTAAATAATTTGAATGGAGTCTCGGTAAGCTAGAGCTGAGAATTGCAGTCTCAGACTCTGGGTATCTTCACTTTCCTTTTGTCATTCAATCGGCGAGGAGCTGCTCCAATCCGTTTTACATTTCACCATTAGTTCAATAGTTTGATACAAAAGAGGTCGGACTGGCTATATTCTGTACTTCGTAGGATATTTTCAGAATGTACTTTGTTGTGAAGTGTCCTGTGTCTTATAATTAACTTCAAACATGTTTTGGAATCTCTCATAGAGTGTTAACACAAGAAGATAGTAAGGAATGTGATAAGCAGCTTTTTCTGTCAATGTTGCTTGAGATTTTGCTATAATATAGATCTATTTTCAGAAAACTCTTGTGGAGTTTGTTAATAACATTTTGCAAATTGCTGCACCGAAGATTCCTTCTTATTGACTGGCATATGCTGACTGTTTATATGAAATTGTACCATAGTTACTTGGAGCTGGCAATATTGCCCTGCTGGCGTTTTCTGCTCGACAAGCCTATAGACAGCCTCCAACGCTTGGTGATGATGACAAGAGGATTAGGAAATCCAGTGGCATCTGCATATTGCCGTCTATATATGGCTCACTGTGCTCAGAAGCTGCAATCACACGACATAGGTATTATAGTTTATATTGTATGTCAATTCTTAGGATGTATAAAACATGTAAATCAGATGGACAGTTTAAGGATGAAAATAAGATATGTATGTATCCAAAGATTTTCTGGTCTGGCCTTGCATATATAATTGTGTATCATAATGCACTAGCTCCCTAGCAAACTGCAATCCAAGATCTCATGTTAGATGTTGTATATGCTCTTTGTTGTCAATACACAAATATTTTGGTTTTGAAGTTTCTTAAAATATGGGTTGAGCCTAACTCAATCCTACAAAACCGATTTGTAAAGTGAGGGATGCCTCCTACTTATAAACACATTGTTAGGTCATGTCTCATCCAATGTGAAACTCTCAACACGCCCAGGACTTGACATCTAAAGGGTGACCAATGTAGCCCAATAGTTGGTGGCCCAATAGGTCTTAGATAGACTTTGGTACCATCTAAGAATTTGGATTGAACATAATTCTACCATACAAAATCGACTTTCAGGTCATATCATTTAATGTGAGACTCTTAACACACCCTCCTCACACCCAGGACTGGTGATCTAGAGTGTGACTCGATAGTGGGTAGCCTAAGAGATCTTAAATAGTGATTGACGCCTTCCATTTATAAACACATTTTCAAGTCATCTCATCCAATGTGGGACTCTCAACACACTTCCTCTTGCCTAGGACTAGACATATAGAGTGTGAGCCGAGTGGTCTAATAGCAGATGACCTAACAAATCTTGGATAGACTCTTATACCATCTTAGAATATGGGTTACGCTTTACTCAACCCGACAAAACTATCTTGTAAGTTGAGGGATGTCTCCCACTTATGAACACATTTTCAGGACACATTTCATCTAATAATGTAGGACTCTTAACCAATTTCTTCCCTAATTTCCAAATATTATAGGCCATTGATAATGTAATAAGTGTAAAAATATTGTTATTTTATTTTATTTTCCTTGCTGTAATACATGTTACATAGGAAGTATATATACATAATAGGAATGTGTCTAAATAAGGAAACAATTAATTCCTATATATACAAAAGGAAAGAGTAAATAATACTATAGAGAATAAATGGGATATCAATCCCTGAAATACAGCCACGTAATGATATGATCCTGGCTGATATGATCTGCCACAAAGGCTGTAGATCTGCAGAATATTTGCTGGAATTAATTCCAAATCTATTTCCAACACTCCCCCTTAAGCTGGGTCGTAGATGTTAATCATGCCTAGCTTGGATCTTAAGTTCTCAAAGTTTACTCTTGGTAGTGCCTTGGTCAAAATGTCTGTAGTTTGATGACATGAAGGTGTATGCTCAAGTTTGATTGTTTGATCATCAATTTTCTCTTTTATGAAATGACTATCAATTTCCACGTGTTTGGTTTTGTCATGATGTACTGGGTTTTTTGCAATACTAATGGCAGCTTTGTTATCCATAGTAGACTTATGGTGTGGTCATTTTGACCTTAAGTTCCTCAAGCATCCGTTGTAACCATATTCCTTCACAGATTCCATGCGCCATGGATCTGAACTTGGCTTCAACACTGCTCCTAGCGACCACAGATTGTTTTTTACTTCTCCAAGTAACTAGATTCTCCCAAACAAATGAACAGTACCCACTTGTTAACCTTCAATCTGTCACTGAACCAACCCAGTCCGCACCTGTGAATATTTCCACATTTCTGCTTGAATTCTTTTTGAAGTGCAGTCCCCTTCCTGGTGTCTTTTTAAGGTACTGCAGAATGCGATTGACAACTCATGTGAGCCTCTCAAGGGTCATTCATGTAACGGCTTATCATACTAACAGAAAAGCCAATGTCAGGCCTAGTATGTGTAAGGTAGATAAGTTTTTCAACCAATCTTTGATATCTTTCTTTATTAGTGGATGAACTTTCTTCTTCACATCCAATTTGAACATTGGACTCCATATGAGCGGCTGCTGGTCTACACCCTGATATTCTTGTTTCTTGAAGCAAATCCAGTACATACTTCCTTTGTGATATGTAAATTCCACGTTTGGACCGTGCCACTTCCATCCCAAGGAAGTACTTCAAGTGACCACGGTCTTTAACTTCAAATTCCTTAGCAAGGAACTGCTTTAATTCTCTAATTCCATTATGATCATCGTTAGTGATGATGATGTCATCTACATAGACAATGAAGATAGTCATCCTTCTTTCTCTTGAGTATTTTACAAACATAGTATGGTCTGTTTGGCATTGGGTGAATCCATGAAGTTTAACAACCCGTGTCAGTCTTTCAAACCATGCTCGGGAAGACTGCTTAAGACCATAGAGTGACTTCTTGAGCTTACATACCTTGCATGAATTTTATGGTGAATCGAAACCAGGAGGAACTCTGATATAGACATCTTCTTCAAGCTCACATTCAAGAAATCATTCTTGATATCTAGTTGGTGTAGAGACCAATCTAAATTTACTGCCAAGGAGAGAAGGACCTAAACTGAGTTCAATTTTGCAATAGATGCAAATGTTTCTTCATAGTCCACCCCATATGATTGGGTAAACCCTTTTGCTACCATTCGAGCCTTGTACCTATTGGGTAAATTCCCATCTGTGTTCTATTTGACTGAAAAAATCCACTTACACCCAACTGGCCTCTTTCTTCGGGCAATTCAGAGAGCTGCCACGTCTCATTCTTCTCCAAAGCTTTGATTTCTTTCTATACAACAACCTTCCATTCAGGTGTTTGAATAGCTTCATGAAAGTTTTGAGGAATAGTGGTGCAGTCCAGGTTGGTGACAAAGGCCCTGTATTCCTGTGACAACTTCTCAAATGATTTCCAATTTGTATGTCCATGTTAAAATTCAGTGTATGTTTTTATTATTCTTTGATTGTGCAACATCCTAGACAAATTGTTAGTAGTCCTAGTCAACACAACTTCGTAGACATTGAATGTAATTTTTGCAACATCGTTATAAATAGAAGGTGTGATCTCACAAGAAGAAAAAAAATTCTCGTATTTCACATGGTATCAGAGTATACTCTGATTCTGTGACCTGTCTTTGTGCTTGACTACCGCTGTAGGTGGCGTCATTTGCCGCCGACAACACCATAACCATCATTTTCCATAGTTTTTCCACACTTCTGTCTTTTTTTACACTATTACAGCTGTGCCAATACCAGCCGCCCTTTTTCCACTATGACCCACTGCCTAAAACCACCACAGGCCGCCGTGCAATCTGGCGAGCATGACAGTGCTTTTCCCGTCGCCAACAGCCACCACACGCCTCCACCTTCTATGCGCGTGGGCCCCACGCGCCGCCACAAAACCCGCATGTGGAGTTCTCTCTGGCTACTGTTTTCGAGCGCTGACCACATCAGGAGCCCCTCTGCCACATACTGAGGTGTTTACAATCTTTTGGTGATTTTTCCGTAACCTTTCATCTTCCCTTTGCATAGATCGCCATGCTCCGCATTGTATTTGTTGCTACTTTTTCTTGCGCTTTCAATTTCACTACTCTTCCGCTCATTCCTTGCGAAAAATTGTTCGGTTTTGCCAATTACGCAGATTGGGCTGCTGCTGTGGGAATTTGATTTCAAGGACAAGGTACCATTTGCTCAGACAATCCTTTTATTCCCACCAACGATCAATCCAGTGGTGACTCTATTTCCACATATGAATCATATTAGTGGCACATTTTATTCCCACCGACGATCAATCCGGTGGTGACTCTATTCCCACATATGAATCATATTAGTGGCGTGTTTTATTTCCACCAATGATCAATCCGGTGGTGACTCTTTACCCACACATGAATCATTGATGGTGTCTTCTCTTCTCAAACACGTCCAACAATTGTCAAACTTAATTTCAATTTGTGTGATAAAATGTTTTGATGTAACAAGCTTCAAGCATAGAACTTGCTAATGATTTCAGAGCGAGCAGAATCAACAAATCTGGATTATTGCTCTATACCCTTTTCTGTGCGAAATTTTGTGCTCTTGTTTGTACTCTGTGCTCTATAGCTGTGCTTGGTTGCCTATGAACGCCTAAGGGCCTCTTTTGATTTCTATTTCCATTCTTTGTTTTGACTTCCCATTTTCACATTTAATTACTAAAATGTCATCTTGTTTTCACAGTTTTGTATAGGAAATAATGAAAACAAGTTTTAGTTGTTTTCATTATTTTCATGTAGAAATCCTTAAAAACCAGAAACAATGTAAAAACAAGTGCCATTTTTATAATTAAAAGGGAAAACACTAAATGCATATAGAAAATGGAAACGAGACAGAAACCAAACATGCCCTAATTTTCTGTCTTATCCCTTTTTCTCAATGGTATGTAAGAGTCACTGACTTTACTCATTCTGTATTTTTGTACTTTATGTCATCTGTTTCTGTATACTTCCTCATGTTCATTTTTATAAAACTTGTTTTATGAATTGTGCAACTGGAACAGGCTATCTTGTTACATGTGTTAATGACCTCAGAGTTATTTTGACGCAAACCTCAGCTGCCAATGAAAGTACTCGTGGAAATTTCAAAAATAACAAAAAATTGCAAATCAGTCTGATGGAACCGACCATTGAGTATATTATGAAGTGTATTTTTTGTGGGTTATCTCAGGTATGTGGTGAAGTTTATTTTAACGTGTTTACTTGTTTTGGACAATGTTATATGTTCCTAATTACATACATCTTTTGTTTTTCTGAAGAACCCATACATGTTTGTTATATGAAGCATCTTTGTTAAATTATACCCTGCTTTTCTCCCCTCTCCCCTCTTTATCATGTGTTATGCTGATCTAAGTACATTTACTGTGCTCAAGAGACGAATCAATGAAGTGCTATCAGAGCTTGGATTGATGGAGAATCAACAGAATTTTGGGACTGTTTCATGTGCTTCAATTGTTCTTCATCATTTATTGAAGGAACTCCCTATTGAAGTAGTCATTTCAAATGTTGTGCATATCCTTCATCTCATTGAATTTAACAAGGATAGTTCCTACGATCAGGTTTGCATTTTCAATTTCTATTATGCATTAAATACTTCTGGTACACATTATGAAGTTATTTACTATATCTAGCTGCCTTCTTGGTCTCCGTTTTTTCCGTTATGCACTGTTAATGTTCTTTTTTGGTAATCCAGCACCTGAATTATAGATTGCTTGGGTTCAGGCTGTATGAAAGGAAATGCCCAGTTGACATTGTAAATGCTGTGTTAGATAAAGTAATGCAGGTATTTCTATATTTCTGGTCCATCTCAAGTCAAGTTACATCATTAGTTTCTTTATAATGGGATACATTCTTTGTAGATCTCTATCTCTTTATACATCTACACCTTTGGGACTATGATTTATTTATTTTCTTTGTTGTTTCCTCCAGTGGTGGTGGGTGTTAGAATATTAGAAAATATCTTATAATATCTTTTATATTATATTAGAGTATCTTGAGTTATTTCCTATGATCAATTTATAATCATAGAGATATCTTAGAATATCTCTCATTATTATTACGATTTGTTCTTGATTTAGGATTAAGTCTATGTTTCTCTATAAATAGAGATTAGTATTGAGTATTTTGTAATCAAGTCAGTGTTAAGCTATTATCAATGATATTCAAACCCTCATTATTTTCTCTCCTCCTTTTCTCTAAAATCCCACAACTTCAACATGGTATCAGAGTCTATTTCGATCCTCCTTGAACGATCCCGCCTCTATTCCGCTGTCGAGTTCCCAACAGTTAGGGAATATAATCCTAGTTTCTCTTTTCCAACATTCCGACACGTTTCACTCGTTTTCCGTTCAGTTCGCTACTGCCACTATTTCCGGCGAATTTTCCTGCGAACAGCGTCGTCATCTCCAGATCAGGTCATGCCCGAAAGTGCGCCACCAAAAGCCGTCACATGCGCTCTCACGTGCTGCTAATCTCTCCTGCGAGTAGATCTCACGCGTCGCCATCTCCACAACGTGTGACGGCGCGTTTTTACGCCTCTCAGTTGCTGCTTGGTCGGTCAATCGTGCCTCAACCTCGCGGTTTCGAATCTGCCCTCATATTCTAGTTTCGGGCTACGGTTACACCTACTACCTTCAAGATCCGTCGTCTACTGCTGCCTTCCATCTGCTGTCGCTGCTGGAAAAGTTTTCCAGCAAGTTTTCCGACACAACCACTTCCATTGTGTGTGGAATCTCCCAATCTACATAAACCAGATTTTTTATGCCAAAAGTTGCTCCACGCGCGCTCATGTGCCTTCAAGATCCTCCGTGTTCATTCCACGCGCCGCCGCCAACAGCCTCGAGCTTAGGCGCGTCTGTCCGCCTTCCGGCACAATGTTTCAGCGTCTAGATTGGTTTTTCCTTCTTGTTTTCAGATATGCTCTTACTTTCTAATTTTGATCAACGAAAATTATGCGTCCTTGTTCAAACAACCATTGTCTCTCCTGTTTTGGATGCATTTTCTCACTCCGTTGATCGATCATGGCTTCGTTTCATTAGAGTCGCATTGCTTCTTCTTTGGTGTTTGTCATGCAATTTAGTTGTTACTAATAGATTATAACAGTGGCTTCTATTCCCACCGACAATCATTTTGGTGGTGTCTCTTTTCCCACTTATGAATCATATTAGTGATGACTTCTTCTTCCGTTGATGGTTATTCTGACGTCTTTTATTTTCATGACTCACTTTATCTTGGCAATTTGTCCCAGATGCACTGGCCCCATCTTTGTCCCAGATGTATTGGCCTTGCCTTTCTCTCCCTGAAGCATGCCGCTCTCTCCATGAAGTATTTTCAAGTTTAAATATTGAGTCTCCGATATTATTGGTTTGAAGCTTCCAAATGCAATTTTTTAGAAGAACGGACCTTGCTTTGTTCAATTGCTTGCCATGAATTTTTCTCATGCTGATGATCATTCCGGCTATCTGGCTAGGCTATATTAGAAAATATCTTATAATATCTTTTATATTATATTAGAGTATCTTGAGTTATTTCCTATGATCAATTTATAATAATAGAGATATCTTAGAATATCTCTCATTATTATTACGATTTGTTCCCGATTTAGGATTAAGTCTATGTTTCTCTATAAATAGAGATTAATATTGAGTTTTTTGTAATCAAGTCAGCATTAAGCTATTATCAATAATATTCAAACCCTTATTATTTTCTCTCCTCCTTTTCTCTAAAATCCCACAACTTCAACCGTGGGCAACCATGGTGTCTGGGGCATGTTATCTTTTATTCTGTTTATATTTAGTTAAAATATAGGGATGAGGTTTCATTAATAGTGGAAGGCAAAAAACTGGGCAATCTTAGTTGATGTCATATTCTTTTTGGTTCTTCTACTAGGATATATTGTTGTCTGGTCATGCACTTCTGTCATTTTATTCACTTCAATCAACTTTTTTTGTTTTCGGAAAAGTGAAGTATGTATCAATGATAGAAAATCCCCTTGTCGGCAAAATAAAAAATATGATAATAGAAATAGAAAGAAAGAAAAATGTTGAAAAATCAAGAGAAATTAGATTTGATTCACTTTTATTTTATATTATTATGTTTATTTTTATTTTATGATTCTGTCATTATTACTCAGTATTACTATTGTAATTTCTTTTCCTATATAAACAGCTTAGGGCTGTAGTAATAAAACATGAAAGTATTTTGTCTTTTACTTTCTTCATGGTATCAAGAGCTCTGGTTAGGGTTCTGTAAAGCTTTCCGCATAGCTCAGTTGGCTAGATCCCCAAACCCTGATGGGTAGCGACGATGAGCCCCAAACCCTGATGGGTAGCGACGACGATGGTTTGGATAAAAAATCAGAAGTAGTCAACAACGCCGACAGTATTGGTTTGGGCAGCGGCCCAGGCGGCAGATATGGTTTTTCCAACTTTTTTGGCCATGAGGGAACTTCTAATGTCCTCAAGGTTGAAATTCAAAAGCTCAATGGAAAAAATTATGTCGAATGGTCCCAAACCACAAGATTGATACTAGACGGTAAGGGAAAATATGGTTTCCTAACAGGAGAGGTGCAAATGCCTGCCACAACTGATCCGAATTACAGGTTTTGGAAATCTGAGAACTCTATTATTATTGCTTGGCTGCTTAGTAATATGGAATCAATGATTAAAAAACCTTTTATGTTTTTGCCTACTGCAAAGGAAGTTTGGGAGGCAGTCAAAGAAACATATTCTGACATTCAGAATTCTTCTCAAATTTTCGATCTCAAATCACGATTGTGGCATGCCAAACAAGGAGATAGAGATGTCACTACCTATTATAATGAGTTGATGACACTATGGCAAGAATTGGATCTATGCTATTATGATCATTGGAAGTGCTGTGAGGACAGTGTTTTGTTTCTTAAGAGACAGGAGAACGACCGAGTATTCATGTTCTTGGTTGGGCTTAATAAGCGGCTTGATGAAGTTCGGGGCAGAATATTGGGAAAGATTCCATTGCCATCACTTCGGGAAGCGTTTTCAGAAGTTAGAAGAGAAGAGGCGAGACAAGGTGTTATGATGGGTAAGACACCTTATGTTGGTGAGGTTGAAAGCTCTGCCCTAATCACTAAGAATGAAGACGGGAAGAGAGATGGCAAGAAACCATGGTGCGAACATTGCAAACGTCCAGGGCACACACGTGATACATGTTGGAAGCTCCATGGAAAACCTCTAAATTGGAAGAAAAAATAAGGAAACGAAGGTCATGCCCTCCAAGCTGGTACCTCTAATCAAGAGAAGCAGTCTCCTTCAAGCCCATCTCCTTTCACCAAGGAACAATTAGATCAATTGTACAAACTCCTTGAGTCTCAAACTCCTTGTTGCTCTATAGCTCAGAGAGGTAATTTTCCAAATACTGCTCTACTTAGTGTCACTCCCAGCCATACTTGGATTATCGATTCTGGTGCTACTGATCATATGACTGGGGAGTCGAGTCTGTTTTCTTCTTATAGTCCTTGTGCAGGTAACCACAAAATTAAAATTGCAGATGGCTCTCTTTCAGCCATTGCAGGGAAAGGTTCTGTTATTCTGTCACCTGTGTTAACCTTAAAAGATGTTTTACATGTTCCTAATTTATCATGTAATCTGTTATCCATTACTAAATTAACAAAGGATATAAATTGTCAAGCTAACTTCTTTCATTCTCATTGCACTTTTAAGGATTTGAGCACGGGGAAGATGATTGGCAATGCTAAGGAGAGTGGAGGACTCTATTATCTTGACAATGGACTTGACTTCAAAGACCAACAAAAAACAAGTACCTGCTTTGAATATATTTTTGTCTCTTCTAATAATGATGATATTATGTTATGGCATTTACGGTTAGGACATCCTAGTTTTCCATATTTGAAACATTTGTTTCCTAAATTATTTTCTAAGAAGGATCCGTCTTTATTTCATTGTGACACTTGTGAATTTGCTTAACATCACCGTTCTTCTTTTTCTACACAACCATATAAACAATCAAAACCGTTTGCAGTTATTCATAGTGATGTTTGGGGTCCTAATAGAATAAACACCTTTTCTAATAAAAAATGGTTTATAACTTTTATTGATGATCATACTAGAATCTGTTGGGTTTATCTATTGAAAGAAAAATCTGAAGTTGGACAGGTTGTCAAAATTTTTTTTAGAATGGTGCACACTCAATACCAAACAAATATTCAAGTCTTCAGAAGTGACAATGGTAAAGAATATTTTAATATACTTTTGTCTGATTTTTTTCTTGCAAATGGGGTTGTTCATCAAAGTTCTTGTGTTAATACACCCCAACAAAATGGAATTGCAGAGAGAAAGAATAGGCATCTTCTTGAGGTTGCTAGAGCTTTACTATTTGCAAATAAGGTTTCAAAATATTTGTGGGGTGAAGCTGTTTTAACTGCATCATATTTAATTAATCGAATGCCATCTAAAGTTTTAGATTTTCGTACCCCTCTTGATGTTTTTCGAAATTATTTTCCTTTGACTAGTGTCTCTGCTGATTTGCCATTGAAAGTTTTTGGTTGCACTGCTTTTGTTCATGAACATAAACACCTTGACAAACTCGAGCCACGAGCAATAAAATGTGTGTTTACCGGTTACTCTCCAACTCAAAAGGGGTATCGGTGTTTTGAACCAAAATCAAAAAGAATTTTTGTAACCATGGATGTTACTTTTGTTGAAAATCAACCATTTTTTACTGACATTCATCTTCAGGGGGAAATTTTAAGGAAGATTCATCTTTTACTTTTGAAAACATCATTACTTTAAGTGATATAGTGTTGTCACAAAATTCTGAGACTTATATTGATGCACCAAAAGAAAATGCCCACGAATCAATATTGAAACTCAATCCACTTATGAATGAGGTTTTGACAGATTCGGGGGCGACAATTTCAAATCAAAATCACAATGATCAAAATCACAATAATGAAGGACCACCTGAAATGCCACAACATAATGACTCAGATAAAGAGACACAAAGCAGGTTTACTACAATTGACTCTACTTGGAAGGGAAATGTCTTTGAAAGAAGAAACCATAAACAGAGAAATGAAGGACCCATTCTCCGACCCTTCCAAGATTCCGAACCAATAGATAATCCAACACATCATCTTGATACAGGTAAGTCTTCTTCTGTTCTTAAGAGTCATGTCGAGTATCCTGATATAGACCTTCCTATTGCAATTAGAAAACCTGTTAGATCATGCACTAAATATCCTTTGTCTAATTATGTGTCATACTCAAAATTGTCTTCTTCATTTGCTGCATTTACCTCTAAGTTGTCTGCTGTAGAAATTCCAAAAAATATACAGGAGGCTCTAAAAATTCCAAAGTGGAAGGAAGCTGTTCTTGAGGAGATGAGAGCTCTTGAGAAGAATCAAACTTGGAGAGTCATGACGTTACCTATAGGAAAGAATACTGTTGGTTGTAAAGGGGTATTTACTGTAAAATATAATTCTGATAACACAGTTGAAAGATACAAGGCACGCTTGGTTGCTAAAGGGTTTACTCAGACATATGACATTGATTACTCAGAGACTTTTGCTCCCGTTGCCAAATTAAACACTATTAGAGTTCTCTTGTCCCTGGCAGTGAATTTAGATTGGTCTCTTAACCAACTTGATGTAAAGAATGCTTTTCTGAATGGTGATTTGGAGGAGGAAGTATACATGGATAGTCCACCTGGCTTTGAAGATAAATTTGGTTCAAATGTGTGCAAACTACAAAAATCCCTTTATGGTCTCAAGCAATCCCCAAGGGCTTGGTTTGAAAAATTCACTCGGTCGATCAAAAGGCAAGGATATTTGCAGGGCCAATCAGACCATACTCTGTTCATGAAGTTCTCTAATGTTGGTAAAATTGCAATTCTAATTGTATATGTAGATGATATTATTCTCACAGGAGATGACATTGTTGAGATGGAAAGATTGAAGAAAAATTTGACAAAAGAATTTGAGATCAAAGATTTAGGCGCGCTTAAATATTTTCTTGGTATGGAAGTTGCTCGCTCAAAGAAGGGAATTGTTGTTTCTCAAAGAAAATACATCCTAGATCTCTTGGAAGAAACTGGGATGAGTGGGTGTAAACCAGCAGATACTCCTATGGAATTAAATGCTACACTTTGGGAGAAAGGCAGTGTTCCTGTTGAGATTGGAAGATACCAGAGGTTAGTAGGCAAACTTATTTATCTAGCCCACACTAGACCTGACATCGCTTTCTCTGTGAGTGTTGTAAGTCAATTCATGCATTCTCCCTATGAAGAACACTTGGAGGCAGTTTATCGGATCTTAAGGTACTTGAAATCCAATCCTGGAAAGGGTTTGTGCTTCAAGAAAACTAATGACAGAGAAGTCTCTATATTTACAGATGCTGATTGGGCAGGATCAATTACTGATAGAAAATCCACTACTGGATATTGTGCCTATGTTTGGGGAAATCTAGTTACTTGGAGAAGTAAGAAACAAGGGGTTGTTGCTCGAAGCAGTGCAGAAGCTGAATCAGAGCAATGGCTCAAGGAATCTGTGAACTTTTATGGATTCGTAAACTCTTGGACGAACTGAAAATGAAAGTTGACTCACCCTTAAAATTGTTCTGTGATAGCAAAGCAGCAATAAGTATAGCTCACAACCCTGTACAACATGATAGAACCAAGCACATTGAGATTGACCGCCATTTCATAAAAGAAAAAATTGATGCTGGAATTATATGCCTGCCATTTGTGACTTCCAATCAGCAAACTGCTGATATCTTGACAAAAAGTTTGGCAAGACCCAACTTTGAGCGACTTATAGCCAAGTTGGGCATGACAGATATCTATGCACCAACTTGAGGGGGGGTGTTAAAGAATCAAGAGAAATTAGATTTGATTCTCTTTTATTTTATATTATTATGTTTATTTTTATTTTATGATTCTGTCATTATTACTCAGTATTACTATTGTAATTTCTTTTCCTATATAAACAGTTTAGGGCTGTAGTATTGAAACATGAAAGTATTTTGTCTTTTACTTTCTTCAAAAAATAAGAATTAAAATTCCTTTCCCATTTCTTGTAAATTGGTGAATTTGGTTAGATGTTGTATATAGACCTAGATTATTAAGGAAAGTCTGATGAGTTGAGGAAGTGTTAACTCCTAAAATTAAATGTGATAATTGGGGTTGATTATATTTCTAGGTGATGACTGGAAAGCAGTCATATACTCTTCCAGCTAGTATACTATTAATACAAACCTTGACTAATTAAATCTTGATTTGTTTCTAATATTTACATAAAACTCCCTGATTTTAAGGGGATGTATGTCTAAGAGGCTAAGAGCACCCAAACTCAGGGCAGAGTTAGTAGTTTACTTTCTCTATTAAAGTAAGAGTTCAGATTTGAGCATATGGTAGGAAATTTTGACTTTTGTAACATTTTTTGTTGCTTTTTAGTGATTTATTCCGAGCTTCATTTCTAAGCACATTTTTAACACCGTCATTTTCCTCCAGGTATTTCATATATTCTCTATTTTGGCTGCAATTTCAGGTTATTGCCCCATACGAGAGTCTTTATGCGTACTTGAATGTTGTAGATGCTTATGCTGATCTTATACTTCAGCATCACATGGTATGTATGAGTGCATGAGTACAATCAGACTGCTGTTGCTCCCATAAATTGTGTGAATAAAAGGGTTCTTATGCCATTTTTATCTTTTTTGTTGAGTGCACTACTTGGTTGTCCATTTTACAGGTTTAAGATTTTTTAGGCTGATATGCATTTGTAGTAATCACCTTTTAATTTATGTGGCTGTTAAAATAGTACTTGTTTGAGGTTTAGATATTTTGTTTAGAAATTACATTAACCTTATGTAACAATGCCTTTGGTTATCCTTGAAAAGCAGTGACAAACATGTATGTCGCCATGGATTGGGGTTTGTGTCTGCTTGAGACATTGATTTTATAGTGCAATTTTGATTAATGTTGACAACCTCGACGTGGTTCCATTCTATGCTACACATTTTCCTTTTTTTGAAGCGGCGGGGGAGCTATGCTGTTTTAACTCTACCACAATATTTTACATTATGAGATTTGAATCTCATTATGGGTGATTAATACTTGTCTCGAGTTGGCAATTACTATCTGTTAGAATATTAGAAAATATCTTATAATATCTTTTATATTATATTAGAGTATCTTGAGTTATTTCCTATGATCAATTTATAATCATAGAGATATCTTAGAATATCTTAGAATATCTCTCATTATTATTATGATTTGTTCCCGATTTAGGATTAAGTCTATGTTTCTCTATAAATAGAGATTAGTATTGAGTCTTTTGTAATCAAGTTATCATAAAACTATTATCAATAATATTCAAACCCTTATTATTTTCTCTCATCTTTTTCTCTAAAATCCCACAACTTCAACACTTCTTCATTCCTATATATAAGACCCCCTAACTAATTTACGCAAATTAAGAAAACTTGGGTAATTTAGTTGCATTAAATTGGTTGACAATTTGTATTATTTTTCTAATATTACTCTTATAATTAATGAGAGTTGTCATCTCATTCCTCTCACCTAAAATATATTATCTGTGTTTTAGGGTGCAGCTAGGTTAAAACAGGAGGGAAAGAAAATTTCTTATTATTGTTATTGAAACTGAAACAGTACAAATATATATATATACAAAGCTGCCAGCTATCTAATGAATGTAGAATAAAGTAAAAATAAATTAGGAAATAAATCAAATCAGAGTGATTTGATTATTTCCCAAAATACAAATAAATTTAAATAGAAAATCAACTAATAAACGCAATCATATCAGATCTGATTACTATATGTCAACACCCCCCCTCAAGTTGGTGCATAAATGTCTAGCATGCCCAACTTGTTTACAAGAAATTCAAAACAATGTCTGAACAGTCCTTTGGTAAGGATATCAGCAACTTGTTGTGAAGTAGGGACAAAAGGCATGCAAATCAGACCTGCATCTACTTTCTCTTTTATAAAATGTCTATCAATTTCAACATGTTTGGTTCGGTCATGTTGAACAGGATTTTGAGAAATACTAATTGCTGCCTTGTTGTCGCAATACAGCTTCATTGGAAGATTTATAGGAAGTTTAAGCTCTTCTAAGATTCTTTGAAGCCATAGGATTTCACAAACACCTTGGGCCCTATACTCTGCCTCGACACTGCTTCTAGCTACTACATTTTGTTTCTTGCTCCTCCAAGTAACTAAGTTTCCCCAAACAAATGTGCAGTAACCAGATGTTGACTTTCTATCCTTGATGGACCCTGCTCAATCTGCGTCAGTAAATACCTCAATGCCTTGTTGATCAGTTTTTTGGAAAAACAATCCCCTTTCGGGGGAACTTTTGAGATACCTTAGAATACAGTAAACAACCTCTAAATGTTCTTCGTGAGGTGAATGCATAAACTGACTCACTAAGCTAACAGCAAATGCTATATCTGGACGAGTATAAGATAGATAAATTAGTCTTCCTACTAATCTTTGATACCGAGATGTATCCACTGGATCACCACTGCCATCTCTACCAATTTTCTGATTATGATCTATTGGAGTATCAGCTGGCCTACAACCCATCATCCCGGTTTCTTTTAGAAGGTCTAAAATATATTTCTGTTGTGATACAACAATCCCTTTCTTTGATCTTGCAACTTCCATTCCCAAAAAGTATTTTAAAGACCCAAGATCTTTAATTTCAAACTCAGCAGCAAGAGATGCTTTCAAATTTTTTATTTCATTAGAATCATCCCCAGTGATAACAATATCATCTACATAAACGATCAATATAGCCATTTTACCTTCAGAAGAATGTTTCACAAACATGGTGTGATCGCTTTGACACTGAGAATATCCCTGCTTCTTAACAAATTGGGTGAATCTTTCAAACCACGCTCGAGGTGACTGTTTCAAGCCATAAAGAGACTTCTGAAGCTTGCAGACCTTTTGGTTGAATTTAAATTCAAACCCCGGGGGTGAATCCATATAGACTTCCTCCTTTAAATCTCCATTTAAAAATGCATTTTTTACGTCTAGCTGCTGTAATGGCCAATCCAAGTTAACCGCTAAAGATAAAAGAACTCTAATGGTGTTAAGTTTTGCAACAGGAGCAAAAGTTTCTGAGTAATCAATACCATAAGTTTGTGTAAAGCCTTTGGCAACTAGCCTGGCCTTATACCTCTCTACTGATCCATCAGCCTTGTGTTTTATGGTAAACACCCATTTGCACCCCACAGTTCTCTTTCCCCTAGGTAGATCCACCTCTTTCCAAGTTTGATTTTTTATAAGAGAACTCATCTCCTCCAAGACAGCTTCTTTCCACTTAGGAACCCTTAGAGCTTGTTGTATATCTCTTGGGATCTCTATTTTTGTCAGTTCAAAAGTAAAAGCTCTAAAAGTGGGGGACAATTTGTCATAAGATATAAAGTTACTGATAGGATGTTTTGTACATGCTCTTATCCCTTTTCTAACAGCAATGGGTAGACTAGAATCATCAAAGGTAGGTTCTAAAGGAACAAAATCATTGGGAACAGGTTCAGCAAAGACAAGATTATTATGATCAAAATTTTCAGAATTTTGAAAGGGTACAACAGAATTAGAAAGACTCTTACCTGTTGGATCCTTGGATGTTTGGCAGGGTTGTGGTTCTCTTCTCTGAGGCACTTTTTTTCTTAAGTATACGTGGTCAAATGGTTGGATACCTTTGTTACCAATTTCAACTGTCTCATTCTCAACTTCTGGTTCTGTCAAAACATTTTCTTGAATATTATGTTCATGGCTTTCTTGACTAGATTCACCCAAAGATTTTGTTTTGTTATTTTCCTCAATTTCTAGTATTTTCAAATAGGATTCTGTTATGTTACTTTTCTCACAATCTGTTTTGTCCAAATTGTTTAGAAAATCCAAATTTGCAATTTTTAAATATTGAACATCATCTTCTTCAATTATCCCCCCTTGAAGATGATTACCAAAAAAATGAGTTTTTTCAAAGAAAGTTGCATCCATAGTCACAAAAATCTTTTTGGAAATAGGTTCAAAACATTTGAATCCTTTTTGATTGGATGCATAGCCAATAAAAACACATTTTCTTGCTCTAGACTCAAGTAGGGTCCCTACAAGGTCCCCAAACATCACTATGAATTAATGTGAATGGACTAGATGGTTTATGCACCTGAGGAGAATAGGAAGAACGATGATGCTTTGCAAATTGGCAAACTTCACAGAAAAACTGATCTGGATTTTTATTCTTAAAATACTCGGGAAATAAGTGCTTCAAATACAAAATATTTGGGTGTCTTAGCCTATAATGCCATAACATTGTTTCTTCATTATTATGAACCAAAACTGAGTTGAGACAATTACTATGAAATTCCTCTTTAAGATCAGCCTCATCATCGAAGAGATAAAGACCATTGACCTCTTTAGCACTGCCAATCATCCTCCCCGATTTCAACTCCTGAAATTGACAATTAACTAGGTTAAAAATAGCCAAACAGTTAAGATCTTGTGTTAATTTGCTTATGGACAGCAAGTTACATGACAAATTTGGAACATGAAGGACATTGTGAAGAGTTAGAGTTTTAGAAATACGAATAGAACCAACTCCAGCTATGGTGGAAAAAGTACCATCAGCTATCTTTACCTTTTTATGACCTGCACAAGTACTATAAGTGGAAAACAATTTTGAGCAATCTGTCATATGATCAGTGGCTCCAGAATTGATGATCCATGGGTTTTTGAATTTGGTTTGGAACTCAAAAGAGCAGAAGAGAAAGAGATACCTTTTTGAGCAAGAGAGGATGAAGAAGTAACTGACTTCTCTAGTTGTTCCTTAGAGAAAGGAGATGCCTCAGAGCTAACTTTATTCTCCACATTTTCTCCATTTGCAGCTTGGAAGGCTCTACCCTCTCCATTTGACTTCTTCTTCCAGTTGGGTGGTTTTCCATTAAGTTTCCAACAAGTTTCCTTAGTGTGCCATGGTCGTCTACAATGATCACACCAAGGTCGTTTTTTTCTTTTTCCATCTGCTTCGTATCCCTTTGCAGCCATGGCCGAACTCTCAGTTTCTTGCACCCTTGTACTATCAGAGTTTTGCAGCATAACTTTCCTTCTGGATTCCTCCCTCCTTACTTCAGAAAATACTTCCCTCAATGAAGGCAACGGTTTTCTGCCCAAAATTCGACCACGGACTTCATCAAGTTCTGGATTGAGTCCTGCTAGAAACATATAAACCCTATCATTCTCTTCTCTTTTCTTAAATTTGTTTGCATCTTTGGAATTCTCCCAATCATCCTCATAACATTGGTCAAGCTCCTGCCAAAGGACAACCATGAGATTAAAGAATGTTGTGACATCTTTATCTCCTTGTTTGGACTGCCACAAACGAGTCTTAAGTTCATAAATCTGTGAGAAGTTCTCCAAGTCGGAATAGCAATCGCGTACAGCTTCCCACACCTCTTTTGCAGTGGCAATGAATAGGTAGGGCTTCCCAATGGAAGATTCCATTGAGTGAATCAGTCACCCAATGATTAGGGAGTTCTCTGACTTCCATTTTTGGTAGTCTGGATCGGTCTTCTCTGGTTGAGGAGTATCTCCAGTCAAGTAGCCTAACTTTCCCTTGCCATCAAGAGCTAACTTCACAGTCTGGGCCCATTCAACATAGTTTCTGCCATTCAGCTTTTGGATTAGAAGCTGTAAACCAGAGTTTATGGATATTGGATCATTTGTAGTAGGGGTTGACACGATTTTAGGGTCACCAGAATTTTTTTCTGGTATTGTAGTAGTGGAGGAACAATTTTTTTCAGTTTCTTGTAAGGACATGGTGAGCTGCCACAGGATCAGAGCCGAAGCTCTGATACCATGTGTTTTAGGGTGCAGCTAGGTTAAAACAGGAGGGAAGGAAAATTTCTTATTATTGTTATTGAAACTGAAACAGTACAAATATATATATATACAATGCTGCCAGCTATCTAATGAATGCAGAATAATGTAAAAATAAATTAGGAAATAAATCAAATCAGAGTGATTTGATTATTTCCCAAAATACAAATAAACTTAAATAGAAAATCAACTAATAAATGCAATCATATCAGATCTGATTGCTATATGTCAACATTATCCAATAGTTGATTTGTATTAGGACTCATCACCCACCTCTTTTCTCCAATCCTCACAAGAGAGAGATGATGTAGTTTGTGCCATCAATCAGCCAGATGTACACAGACACTCTCTGCACATTGAGTATTGTTAAGATATTGCCCTATTTTAATTTCCTTCATTCCTATTATGTAGATATTGGATATTTTGTTTACATCTTTATGATATTAGCTATTATTCTTATCCCTATAATTTAGGGATCTTGATTGTAATCGTTTGATTATAAATACATAAGGCTGAGGGTTTAGTCTCTCAAGCAATTCAGATTAATTCTTTCTTCTTTTCAAGTTGGTATAGAGCTATATCTGATATAACTAAAAAATTAGCACTCTAACATATATGACAAAAAGTAACAAGAGATATATATATATATTATATAGCTAAAAAATCAAAACTCTAACATATATGACAACATAAAGAAATATATAGATATTATTGAGATTTATCTGCTCCTTGATGGATTAATTGTTATCCAGTTTAGTTGCCATCAATATACCTTCCACTCTCAAATAACTTAAGGGGAATAACGATTAAAACTTTCTTTTGTAATTTTTCCTCTAAATAGATTGATTTATGCCAGGATAACCATTTGGACATAATTTTGGGAGGCATTTCAGATCGTGCTTTGAATGGAGGAGTTACAGAAGATGAAATGCCAGGCTTGCAATCTCTCATGGTGAAGCTTCTGTCTCATTTTGAGTGTCTGGAAGATGTGTTTTGTCTGGTACATTACTATAATATGCTTTTGCACACTATCATCTTTCTGTATTTTTTGTTATTCATAAACTTCAATAATCTGTAAATGCTGTCAGTGATTTACTGTTAATGTTGTCTTTTTGTAGGATCATTTTCCTGAAATCTTAGATGTGATGCATGGGAAATCACAGGATGTTGTCTTTTTGCACATCCTTAATATGGCGACGAGGTACTATTTATCACAAACATTACTGTCTTGCCACTCATACAGCATCCTTATTGGCACTCATCTGCGCACCTTATTTTCTAATACATATATGATACACACGTTCTTTGAGCGTTTGAGGAAAAATAAATTTCAACTTGTCATTTGGTGGTCATTTTCTAGCACATACATGATACACATATTTTAAGGAACTGTATTATTATTTGTTGAGCAGGAGCAGTCATATTAGGGATCTGACAAGCATACAGTTGCTTTTTGAAATTTCTCAGACTCTACATGATAATATGGAAATTATGAGTGTAAAAGATGATGATGGCCAAGTGGCACGTTCAGTATCGCGCTTTGTGCACACAGTAACTTTTTCCTTTGCTAATATATTTTGGTTGTGATAAGGTTTATTCCATTGTTATGATTTGTTGATGTTAAATGGGATTGGATCTCATTCCCAAGAGCTTTCTCAAAGGATGAGGGTTCCCAAGCACATATATACATTGCATAACCAAAAAATCTTGACAATGTGAGACTCGAATGCAACTTCAATAGTTGACAATTGCCTCTAATTGCTAGGTAGATTATGGAACAGAGATGGAACGCCATTTAGCATTTCTGGTTGATTGTCGAGCAGCTTTTGGCCGATTCAATGAGCTTAAGGTTTGTCATTGTTTTGTATAAGTTGTTGATTTATGATAAAGTATACTATTCATAAAGAAATTACAAATGGCATATGAATATCCAACATTGTTCTATAATATTGAAAAGGATGTGTTGCACGAAGGTACTTACTCATGGAAACAATTGCTTTATGACTTGCATGGCCACTTGGAGATATAGCTGAGAATTTATGATGTAAAGGATCAATTTAAGGGTTTTTAGGGTTTTCAAACCTCTAACACAATCGCGCTCATGTAGTATTAGGACCATCAATCTTCTTCGGTGCAATGGCATTCGTTAAGTCATGACAAATTCCATAGACATGTTGTGTATGATTAGTATACAACGCTTTGACTTGCTCCCAAACCGACGCGCATCAGAACTGGGCATCAATCTTTTTCCCAGCGTTCATGATTAGCAGTAGCCACATAATCATATTTGGTGGTGACGTGGTCCTTATAGCCTTGGCCATTAGTCCATAACTTGATGTTAGAAGCCCATGTATCGTAATTAATATCATCCAATTTCTCTGTAGAGAAAGAAGTGACATAGTCATTAAAAATAGGAGGATTTGTCTCAGTGGGTTGTGGATCAGATCTTTATATACAACTGAAAACATTTGTGAAATAGAGAGATAGTGAAATGGGGGGTGGGGCAATCCTGTGCTGAAAGCATAGCCTGAGAAACCACTGGATGCGCAGCAGAACCAATCATTGAAGAGGAAATCGTGACATAGAATGGTGCGTGAGAGCGGGTGGCTGGTCTGCCGGCATTGCGGTTTTGGGGGTGGGACAGTCTTGGTGAGGCGTTTTGGATGATGTGGTGGTTGGCCGGGAATGTTGTCGAAAAAAGTGGCGCTGACAGCGGCAAGAACGAAAATAGTTGGAAAAGATGCTTGAAAAAAGGGCATAGCAGTGAAGAAAGTGCCAACCAGAGTTGAAACACAGTCTTCCGAAAACTCTTAGGGTTGTTTTCGGGTTTAGGGCAATGGGTCCACTGGGTAAACACGGTTTTAGGGTTGTTTCTCTTTTGGCTCTAGATACTATGTTGAGTGAAAGAAAATGAGAAAGACACATGGTGAATATGGTGAAACCGTGTGTCTCAACTACGCAACAGACTCTCTTTGTTTGGCTTAGAAGCAAAGAATAATTACAGAATGTTCTTTTCCTATTTACATTATATGAAAATACATGATTCCTAATCTTATTTTCGACAAAAACAATTAGGTCTACCTGACATGCTCTTATAATTATAAAGATTAAAGGTAAAAATTTGTTTGTAGAGTTTTGGATGAAAGATGTAATGTTTTGACACACTATTTTGCATATAGCCCTGGTAAAATATAGTGATACATAATCATGCTTTCTCACAGGAAACTCTCGTTCACTCCAGCAATTCTTTAGCAATTCAATCTTTGAAATGTGCTAAGAAAGATCTGAGTTTTTTCAAGTCATGTGTCACATTTAGCGAAGTCACAATACCTTCTATCGCTGGTCAGAGGCAATTTGATCTTTTTCTTGAGACTGCAGAGGTTGGTATAGTGCGTTTGGCATGCTAAAGTTGCATGTACTTTTGCTACAACTATTCATGGATTCATTATTTGAATTTTCAGGTTGCATTCTTAGGGGGCTTGGTTTCTCATTTAGATGGATTGATTGATTCAGCAATCGGCTGTTTATGTACCGTGGACAGAATTGATGGTAAGTTTATTTATATGTAAAACATATATAGTCACTGAACCATTGTGCATTACATATAAGAATCATTATTGTTGTAATCTAGATTGCATTCTTTGCATCCAAATATAGTTGACTGTTTGATTTGCTTGATTTTGTAGGCTTACGTACTCCAGCTGATGTTGAAGGACTAGTTTCGTCTATTAGAAAGCTGTGTGGCTTCTTAGTTATGGTCCCAGGTTGTTAATATTATTTCAACTTTTCACATTGATTTTCTTTGAAACTTAAAAAACCTCTTTTCTAAGGGAGGAGTCCACTATTACAATCAGCAAGAAAAAGATCTATGTACTAGGACTTGAGATATAGTTTCCTTTCAACCCCTTCTCACATATGTGTACTTACAACGATTTTCTTCAACTTCTTTTAAGGTAATATTAATCTACCAGTCACCTATTGCCCAAATAACTTGTTCACGTTGATCAGCTCCCAATCATGGTCAGTTTTCTTTGGGATATATTGATAATTGTAATATATTCTCTCTTTTTCCTTTCCAGATCTTGTTTGATGAATGAATTCACAATCCCCTGCAGGTTTGACCCAAAAATGAGGACACAGATTTTTTCTGCCATCCTATTATTATTGACAACTTTATCGCAAAAGACTCTGCCATATCATGCAAATACAGAGGTATAGCTTTGCCTTGCATTATTTTGTATATTTGTAAGCTATGATTAAATGCAACTTTTAACATATCATTACATAGTGGAATAAAAACAATACAACATTCTCTCTTTCATTTCAAAATGAACAAGGTGGTTTGGGAGAGTAGATCAAATGGAGGGTAGTTAAATCGCTAAAGGGAGGTAGGGAAATACCTAAAAAAGCTATTAGAGAAACTATTAGGAAAGACCTAGAGATTAATGAGCTGGAAATAGATATGCTATATGTTAAAAATATATTTATGATCGTTGTAATTTATTGCAAATCATATCATCTCATGTAAATAGGGATAGTATCTCCTATATTTATTTTTGTATTTATTGCCTTGAGCCTATAAAAAATCGATTCCGTTATGTATTTCAGACACACGGTTTCACCATATGTCTCTCTCATTTTCTCTCATTCAACATGGTATCTAGAGTTTACTGAGAGACAACCCTATACTGAGATTATTCGGGAGACCCATTGTCCTTCGGTGAGAATTATATTTTTCGGTAAACCGTGTTCCAATTCCGGTTTACCCCCTTCTCCAGCGCTGTATTATTTTTTCCAGCAAATTAGTCGCTGCACTATTCATCGTGACAACATTGTTCATCGTTCGGTACTATTCATTGCAAAATTTTTTTTTTGCCTCTTCCACTACTATTTCGCTGCTGATTTTAGGTTACTGCTTATTGATAATGGCTACCGTTGAAGATTTTCTTCGGTGGGTAGAGTATTGTCAGAACTCCGGTTCCACTATTTCGGCAGCACAAAGTGGTAATTCACCTGTTTGCATCTCATCTTCCCTTAGGCCATGGGTTCTCGATTCTGGTGCATCTGACCACATTACTGCCAATAAGGCTCTTTTCTCCTCTCTCACTACTTCTGGTTACTTATCTAGGACAACCTCAGCCAATGGTGCTAAAACATAGTCCGAAGAGATTGGCATTGTTCAAATCCTCCCTTCTCTGTTAATTACATCTGTCTTTTATGTCTTTAGATGCCCATTTAATTTAAATTCTATCAATCGATTGACTCGTTCCCATGATTGTTTTGTCACCTTTACTAATTGCAATGTTACTTTGCAAGATTGAATTTCAAGAAGACAAATTGGTGGCCGATGTGAGTCTAATGGCCTCTATTATCTTTCAAACCCATCAACAACATGCTCTACCACAGATTCTCCTCTTACTATACATGCTCAGTTAGGTCATCCGAGGCTTCCCAAAGTTCAACCATTAGTACCTAATCTAACTAAATTATCTGGCTTACATTGAGGACATACTAGGATAGTTGGTTATTCAGATGCCGATTAGGCAGGGTCATCCATTGAGAGGCGATCCACTTATTGGTATTGTGTACTTGTTGGAGGAAACTTACTCTCCTGGAAGAGTAATAAACAAAGTGTAGTAATTGCAAGATCCAGCGCTGAAGTTGAATATAGGGCTATGGCATTAGTGACTTGTGAGCTCATTTGGTTGAAATAGTTACTCAAAGAGTTTCAGTTTGAAGAGGCAACACAAATGACATTAATCTGTGGTAACCAAGCAGCATTGCATATTGCCTACAATCTGGTTTTTCATGAGAGGACCAAGCATATTGAAATAATTTGTCATTTTGTAAGGGAGAAGATCGAATCAGCCAACATCACCACTAGCTTCGTTAATTCTAGTGATCAATTGGCAGATATCTTCACTAAGTCCTTGAGAGGTCCTCGAAGCAATTATATATGTAACAAGTTTGGTGCATATGATTTATATGCTCCAACTTGAGAGGGAGTGTTGAAAATATATTTATGATCTTTGTAATTTATTACATATCATGTAAATAGGGATAGTATCTCTTATATTTATTTTTGTATTTATTGCATTGAGCCTGTTAGAATATTAGAAAATATCTTTTATATTATATCAGAGTATCTTGAGTTATTTCCTAGGATCAATTTATAATCATAGAGATATCTTAGAATATCTCTCATTATTATTATGATTTATTCCTGATTTAGGATTGAGTCTATGTTTCTCTATAAATAGAGATTAGTATTGAGTCTTTTGTAATCAAGTCAGCATTAAGCTATTATCAATAATATTCAAACCCTTATTATTTTCTCTCCTCCTTTTCTCTAAAATCCCACAACTTCAACAGAGCCTATATAAATCCGCTCTTTTGTGTAGTTCAGACACACAGTTTCACCATATGTCTCTCTAATTTTCTCTCATTCAACACTATATGACAGAATATTATGGCGTTGTTTGATCCATGTAGCCAACCCTACTTAATCGGATAAGGCTTGGTTGTTGTTGTTGTATCAATGCATGTGAATTCATGAACAATTTTGTGTTTAATGTTAAAATTGGAAAGACAATGGTTGACATTTTTCATACATTCTTACAGTGGGCATAGACGTAGCTCCAGTATAATAAGAGCCAGAGGTTTAGGGTTAGCTTTTGTAGTACTCCAATAATTGTTTTGAGCCACTTTTGTGAATTCATTTTGCTTTCTTTTACGTCTTCTCAATCCTCCTATCCTATCTTCTTGACAAAGTTCAGTAACGTCACTAATGTCTGCTCATGCATTGATCTTCTCTAGTAAACTCAATCATCAATCACACCTAACCTGGTAAGGCATTTATTTTCCTTTGGCAACAACCTGCATTGATCTTCTCTAGTAAACTCAATCATCAATCACACCTAACCTGGTAAGGCATTTATTTTCCTTTGGCAACAACCTGCAGGGGAAGACAGAAAGGTAAGGAGGTGACACTGTTTTATTATTGTTAGAATATTAGAAAATATCTTTTATATTATATCAGAGTATCTTGAGTTATTTCCTAGGATCAATTTATAATCATAGAGATATCTTAGACTATCTCTCATTATTATTATGATTTATTCCTGATTTAGGATTGAGTCTATGTTTCTCTATAAATAGAGATTAGTATTGAGTCTTTTGTAATCAAGTCAGCATTAAACTATTATCAATAATATTCAAACCCTTATTATTTTCTCTCCTCCTTTTCTCTAAAATCCCACAACTTCAACATGGTATCTAGAGCCTATTTCGATCCTCCTTGAACGATCTCGCCTCTATTCTGCTGCCAAGTTCCCAACAGTTAGGGAATATAATCATAGTTTCTCTTTTTTCAACGTGAACATTCCTTTTTCAAACCACTAGCATGTTATATTCCAACACCGGTTTCACTCGTTTTCCGTCCAGTTCGCTACTGCCACCGTCACCGCCACTGTTTCCAGCGACTTTTCCAGCAAACAAATCTCTGCCCTCAAAAAAAAAGAAAAGTTTAAGTTTCTCTGCCGTATCCCTTATCCGTTCCGATCACTGACGGGTTTATCCTTAGTCTATTTAAACACATAAGCTCTCTGGCCGAAACCCTAAAACCCCTTTTTTTCACGCATCGAAACCCTAATTTTTCGATCTGTCAACTTTTGCACTATTATCCAAACCCTAATTTTCAAAATCCCTAATTTTCCCTTCACTCTCTGCTTTGGATGATTTTCAACCCAAAATATCTGCTTTCGTGCTTTTCGAATCTATTTCTCTGATGGGTTTTTCGAATCTTTGCTTGTTTTTCTTCTCTCTTTTGAGTTTGTGTGCTATGGCGGCTTCTAAGGTTGTGCTAATTGGGAACAACATCACTCTCTCATTCGATGATATTGAAGCTAATTTCGCTCCATCGGTTAAAGGGTCTGGAGAATATGGAGTCTTATTCTTGGCAGAGCCACTTGATGCATGTACAGAACTTACAAATAAAGCTAAACAACTTTCGAATGTTAGTTCACCTTTTGTTTTGATGATTAGAGGGGGGTGTAGCTTCGAAGAAAAGGTTAGAATGGCACAAAATGCTGGCTACACAGCTGCAATTGTCTATGACAATGAAGATGGTGGCGTCCTGGTTGCAATGGCAGGAAATTCTGCTGGTATAAGAATACATGCGGTATTTGTATCAAAAGCTTCGGGTGAAATACTTCAGAAATACACTGGTTTGACTAATGTGGAAACGTGGCTCATTCCAACTTTTGAAAACTCAGCATGGTCTATCATGGCAATTTCGTTTATTTCCCTGCTAGCTATGTCTGCAATGCTGGCCACTTGTTTCTTCGTCCACAGACATCGCATAAGAAGAGAAAGGCCTCGAGCTTCTCATGTTCGTGAATTTCATGGTATGAGTAGTCGCCTAGTGAAAACAATGCCAAGTTTGATTTTCACTTTTGCTTTGGAAGATAACTGTACATCAAGAACATGTGCTATTTGCCTTGAAGACTATTGTGTTGGAGAGAAGCTCAGGATTCTTCCCTGCTGTCACAAGTTTCATGCTGCCTGTGTGGATTCTTGGCTTACTTCGTGGAGAACCTTTTGCCCAGTTTGCAAGGGTGATGCAAGAATGGGTTTGTCTGATCCACCACCTTCAGAATCCACGCCTCTACTGTCATCGACCCCGTCATCCGTGGCATCATTTGTCCTGTCTTCTATCATATGCTTCATCTTCTGCAATTCAAATCATTTCGCAGTCGCTTCTCAAAACCACTCTTTAGCTAGCAGTAGCCCTTTCATTCAATTGATGGGATTCTTCTTGGTGCACGATTATTCTCTCTTCGATGGTTTCAGATCTTCCCTTACTCTCCAATTTTGATCAACGGAAATGTGTTATTATTCAAACAGCCGTTATCTCTCCTGTTTTGGATGCATTTTCTCACTCCGTTGATCGATCATGGTTTCATTAGAGTCGCGCTGCTTCTTCTTCTGTGTTTGTCATGCAATTTAGTTCTTACTAATAGATTATAACAGTGGCTTCTATTCCCACCGACGATCATTCCGGTGGTGTCCCTTTTCCCACAGATGAATCATATTAGTAATGACTTCTTCTTTCGTTGATGGTTATTCTGACGATGTCTTTTATTTTCATGACTCACTTTATCTTGGCAATTTGTCCCAGATGCAGTGGCTCCATCTTTGTCCCAGATGTACTGGTCTTGCCTTTCTCTCCCTGAAGCATGCCGCTCTCTCCTTGAAGTATTTTCAAGTTTAAATATTGAGTCTCCGTTATTATTGGTTTGAAGCTTCCAAATGCAGTTTTTTTAAGAAGAACGGACTTTGCTTTGTTCAATTGCTTGCCATGAATTTCTCTCATGCTGATGATCATTCCGGCTATCTGGCTAGGCTATATTTACAGCAATTCTCTCCGACTTCACCTGCATCCCTGAGTTGCCTTTCCATCTACTTTTATTCTTTTGTGGAGCAATACATTGTTTTCTTGTAACAAGCTAAAGCTTAGTAAGCTTTAGCTTGAGGGGGAGTGTTAGAATATTAGAAAATATTTTTTATATTATATCAGAGTATCTTGAGTTATTTCCTAGGATCAATTTATAATCATAGAGATATCTTAGAATATCTCTCATTATTATTATGATTTATTCCTGATTTAGGATTGAGTCTATGTTTCTCTATAAATAGAGATTAGTATTGAGTCTTTTGTAATCAAGTCAGCATTAAACTATTATCAATAATATTCAAATCCTTATTATTTTCTCTCCTCCTTTTCTCTAAAATCCCACAACTTCAACAATTATGATCATCTATATTCAATCATCTTTGAGATGATCACTAATGGTTTAGACTCTAGAGTAGCCATAATCCCTCATTCCACTTTAAATGCTATGTGATATCTTGGCCGTGATGAGTAGTTTCTAACCAAGATTCTGCGTGAGTTACACCCTTTTTTTCACATTTGCACAGGCTATAATATGCAAAATGATTTATGCTTTTGTAAATCTCAGTCTTCCTGACCAGTTATGGTTTGTAGCTTTTATTATTTATGTATGATGTATCTTAATTTCCAGAGCGTTGTATTTTTTTTCTTTTCCAGATACCAGGCAATGACATGTTATACTATGGCGATTCATCTTACAAGCAAGAACTTGTTTCTTTGTCTAAGGTTGTTCTTGAGAACCTAATTTGTGCCGTTCAACAAGAACCTTCCAAGGTATCTTCAGCGTGGTTTAGTTAACACTGTTTGATTTATTTGACAAATTTAATCAGTACTGATTTATTAATTTATGCTAAATTGAAGACTACTCGAGGAAGTATGGCACTTGAAGCTTGCAATTGCATTGCATCATCTTTCACGGTAAGATGTTGTATAATTGTTTTTATTCAGCTTTCCATTAAACGCTCTGTAATCAATCTAATTATTTATGATGTGGGAAAAATTACGAAGGAAAAAGGAGGCTAAAAACTTAATATTAATTGTACTTCAGTCTCTCTACTATAACTAATATGATTTTGGTCCTTCAATATTTTCTTGAGTGACTTGTAATAGTTAAGACTTTCCGTAACTTTTATTCCAAACTTTCAAATTATTGCTTTCTATTTAAAATCAACACGGATTGATTTGTATTAAACCTATTCAAATTTCAAAACTGAAAAAAAGGATATCAATCTTTTCCCGCCTCAATTCCTACAAAATCTTTCAAATTTTGACTAAATTTTCAAAATTATTTCATATTCCAAATGCATCATAAATCATCAAATATTTGAATAGAAAAATGATAACCTCAAGTTTGTAAAAATAATATAAAAGATTAGACCAAATTTGCTTAATTAATTTTAAAATTACGGAGATTTAATTGGCTTGAAAAAAACTCTAGGGACTAAAATCACTCATAGTCTAAATTATAGGGACTAAAGTAAAATTACGCTTAAAATTTATACATTCTTGACAACTATTTCCAATTTTGATAGAAATAACAAGACAATGGGGTACTTAAATTAACAGTAGATAACACATAAACCACATCTCTCTCTGTCTACACTAATATGGATCCTTTGCAGTTGGGTTTTAGTTGTAGCCAGCTGCGCTGTTAGATTAAGAGAGAATCTCTTTTAATCTAACCTACCCGCACGAGTATCTCTACTCCCTTTGAGTTTGAGATTAAATAGGCTAGAAGTTTTTAGTAACAAATTATCTCCTATTTCTTCTCTGCTATTAGAATTTTATGTTATATAGTGTTTAGTGTATCAGTATCACATAGCTTGTAGCATTTCACTAGTAAAGGGAGAGGCAGATGTACCGTCCTTGTCCCTGCAGGCTTGCTGCATTTCTCAGAAGTTCAACAAAACTGGTTGTTCTCTATTTCACCCATAAATGACCATATTTGTGAAAAATATCTTATAACCCCCTACCAAAATTTAATTGAATAAAACAAAGTCAGAATATGCATGTTTCTGATACAAAGGTTGCTTTAGAGAAGCTGAGTCCCCGTGGTAATATTCTAGGGGGACATGGAACATTTCCTTGTTGGAAACTATTAATTATTTTGTAGCATATCACATATTCCAAATGAACCTTAAAATGTTGATCCGTGATGTTTCTTGTTTGGCAGCTAAGCAATGAAGTGTCCTCTATTTGCCTTACACTTATTGGAACAGCCAAGTCATGTTTGAGTGCCCAAGACAGATGCCTCCAATCAACCATTCGACTTGTAAACAAGCAGTTACCAACTTTTGCAGGGACCATGGTGTCTACTTCTATATGATTTGTGTTCTAGTTTGATTGGTCGCTGACCTTTTACTCTCTCTTTTTTGTGTGTCTAGTTTGATTGCTAACAAGTGCACCAAAGACACTAGTTAAGAAACTAAATGTAAATATTTAATTTTAGAAGTGTTGAAGTCAATATTTTGAAATTTTAAAAATTGATCTTTTCTAGGTAAAGCTTCTCTTTTATTTACTTTTTTTGATTCTCTAACAAGGGCCATAAGGGAACTTGTTATTTTGACCATCTAATTTTTATGTTTTTTTCCCTTTATATTTAATTAAAAAGAGTAAGATTTATCTAATTTTTATGTTTTTTTCCCTTTATATTTAATTAAAAAGAGTAAGATTTAAATACCGGAAAAACCTTTTAGCCTTAATAGATAGTATATTTAAATGAATATAAGTATTTTGGTAACATTTCAAAATACGATTGTTAGATTTGATAATAAAATTTAATTAAAAAAAAAATTAAAATAGATGTAAAATACTTGTAAACAAATAGACTTGATAATAAAATTTAATTAAAAAAAATTAAAATAGATGTAAAATACTTGTAAACAAATAGACGTTAATAATTTATCATTTGATAAAGAGATCTTAGATGGTTAAAAGAGTATTATCCAAAATTAGATATAAAATTGCATGAGAAATTATTGGCTAAATGATTGTTTAGTTGCTTTTATAATTAGATATATTTTCATTGAGATTGAAAATGAAAATCATTCAATGTTTATAAAATATTTTAGACGTAGAGATACCCGCGTGGGTAGGTGATATAAAGAATTGATTTGTTGATTCATAGGGTAATTCTTAAAACGAATAATGGATTTGATAGTTTATGGGTTTGAAGATCATAAGTTTGATAAATTTTATAGGTTTTTAGATTGAACGAAATAAAAAAATTATGGATTTATGAGTTTGAAGATAGGTAAGATGAAGGAGATGACAAAACTTAACATTTTTTGACAAAAATTAATGAAAATGACCAACTTGACTAAGTATAGTTAAGGGATCAAAACAAAACGAAGAATAATTAGATGACGTAAAACTAGAAAATAAATTAAGGGATTAAATGAGTAATTTAACCTTCAAAAATTAGTTTAACTTTCTATTCATAAACTACATTAATGAATTTTTATTGTTTATAGAAATCGGAAGGAACCTCAATTCATTTTTTAAAAACCAAAAATATACAAAGAGAAAAAAGGAAATGAACTTTTGATGTAAACTGGTACGTCCAATAAAAATTAAAGATGTGATAGTTATTTTAAAAAAAAACAGTTACAACAAAATGATGGAAAATGATGGATTTTGATTGGGCAACAGAGTAAATTTATAACTATTAAACTCAAATCATATAACAAACAAATAGAGTTTAATTTTTATGTAAAAAGTTTTACTATTCATCATAATAAACCATGTTTGTAATTTTAGAGATGATCAAAATAAAAGTCAAATATTTTTATTGATTCAAAGGTTGTGATTAACCGACAATATAAAATATCTTTACATTGTCAGTATATATAAATTTAAATAGTAAATTGCAACGTTGTGATATATTGGTATATATATACACACACACATACATGACCTCCTTCCTAATCCATGTCCTTGTCTCTAAAATAAGACGATCCCTCCTAAAATAGACCTCCTTCTACATCGTTTAGTTGGTCCAACAAACTAGGTGACCAAAATGAGCCAACCCCTTAAAATTAAAATTGTACAACTAATTATGTGTCACTTAATGTATATGAGTAGATAGGGACTAAAATGATAGGAAGATCTATTTTTTTCAAAAAATAACCAAATCTAAAACTAACATTTTTTCTTCTACCAATTTCTTCTTCATCTTCTTCCTTAAACTTAATCATCTTCCCATTCTATAAAAATGATATATCAATCCTCTTTTAATAGCCTTCAAAACCAATAGGTGAACATGTCAAGGCTATCTTGAAATAAAGGAGAAAACAATTCTTGTTGTGTGGAAAGTAAGGAAAAGAGTAGAAGAAAAGCAAAGAGGAGGAGGAGGACAAGAAAACGGAAAAGAGGAAACTAGAATAATATTGTAGTTTGGAGTAAGCAGCAGATCTAAAATATGTGAAATCACAAAGGAAAAATTAGAAATTATAACAAATTAAACATGTAGCATTTTTTTGACTCAAATTAACTATGTAGCATGAAATAATATATATCTTGACAACACTTACATCACCAATATTGGTAAATGATTATACCAATTTCTAAACCACTTTTACAATTTTACAAATATATGCAACGAAATCTGGGTAGCGACCCCATAAAAACAAAAAAATATTAAATAAGAAAAGAGCCCATGACATTCCCAGAATGGAGCAGCATTACCATTTTTTTTACATTTATCAAAACTATAAAAAAAAAATTTAATTGAACTATGCAAGCATCTTGAGCACACCCAACACACTCCAAAAATACCAAACAATGAATTCTATAATGGCAAGGCAGAAGAACAATGTAAGAAAGGATGAAGAACTGATTTTGGGCATACATCAAGATAACAAAAGACATATTTCAAGGGGTTAGGGAATTTGGGGGAAGAAATATAAGATTAATGAAGATGAAAAACACAACGAGAATGATACGAAGGATCTATATTTCAGTGATTTTGTTTTTTTTCAAATTTACTATTATTTTAATCTTTGCTTATTTAGATGTACAGGTGAGATAGAGAATGTCACGTCACATGTGCATCTAATAGATATTTTGATAAGTTAAGGATCAATGTGAGTTTTTGACTCAATTAAATGTTAAAATAACGCGTGAATGACTCATGTCAATCAATCTCATGATGTAATTAGTACTATCTTATCAGCACAAAGCATATGGAAATTATTTTCTCACTTCTATTAATAATGAAATATTTAAAAGGATTAATTATATTTTTATTTTTTAAAAGAGATGGTAAATTATATCATAATTAGTTCACGTAATTGTAAGATTTCAGATTCGAACCCGAGACAAGTCGTTCAACTTAACAATATCAATATTTGTCAGTTGAGTTAGAATTTGAAAACAAAATGATTAATTACAATTTAGATCCCTCAAATTTTACCAATTCACGAAAATGATATCTCTATTTTAAAAGTCATCAGTTTTTGTTATTTCCTCATATTTTTAAACTAAAAAAAATAACAATTTGACATATTTTAAATGATGTGACATATAATTTTATGATATAGAATCATCTAGATACATTAATTATCCATATGTTATTAATTAAATTACAAAAATGAAAATTTTCTGAAATTGAAAGTTAAGTTTTTATAGGGTTTTATTGTGATTTCGTTGGTGTTAATCATTCTACATCATCGTAGCATATGTCATGTTACTTAAAGCATGTTATATCGTTATTTTTTAATTAAAAAACTAGCAAAATATCCATGAATTCGGATGAGTTCACGTTGCTGTGTAATTTGAAAAGACCGACTTTATACAGATAAATTTTAATTGCGTATTCTCACACTTTTATCTATTAGATATTCAAAAGACAAATATGAATTCATCTATTAACTAATTAACCCATAAGAGTCATCTATAACTATGAATTCATCTATTAACTAATTGATCCGTGAAGACTCGTCTATTAACTAATTGATCTGTGAAGAGCATTTTATAACTATGGACTCATAGTCAAATATGAAATCGTCTATTAACTAATTGGCCCGTGAAGGATAATAATCAATCTTTCTTTTTTTGACAAATTAATTATTGATTTTTTCTTCACTTAAATTTAATGATCTAGTAGAAAAAGACACAAATAAATTAAATAAAGATAGCGGTTCATACATTAATAGGTATTTAGTGGTAACTTTTATGTCTACCATGTATTAAGTGGTAAATTAAAAAGAAACACAAAGTGTTAAAATAATATTCACTTTAAGTTTGATTATACAAAAGAAACAAATAGATAGGTAACAACAATAGGAGTATACAAAAATATACACCATGAACATTATCCGATAGGAGTATTTGTGCTACACGTTATATTTTATAGATATTTTTTTTTATAAACAAATGTTAGTGATTAGTAAGATTATGTTTTATATCTATTTATAGATATATAACAAATAGGAAATATGTTACAAAATATATATAATAGATAATAGAAATTTAAGAAAGATGAGAGAATTGAAAAAATAATAGAAAATAATATAATATGAAGAAAAAAAATAGATATGTGAGAAATAGTAATAATAAAAAGGTAAAAATGTATTTTAGCTCTTCTATTTTATAAAAATTGAAGTTTTAGTCTATTTATTTTAAAAATCATATTTTCGGTCACCCTTTTTTACTATTTTTTGAAATTTCAACCTCCACCTCATTTTGAAGTAATTTTTTTGCTGATGTGGCTGGCTATGCTTAGTTGGTTCATGAATTATCCATGTCATTAACATTTTTCATTAATTATTGTTTATCATTTATAAAAAATTTAATTTTTAGTAATTTATATAAAAATATATTCCAAAACCCTAATTTCCTAAATCTTCATCTTCTTCAATAATAAACTTTATCCTACACCACTATTTACTATGACCACTTCTTCGTCTCTCTTTACACAACTCATTTCCAAAAACACCTTGTGTGTGTTCTTGAAGACTTACCGACCAAGTAGCATGTGTACCATGACCAATGTTTTCGAATTTGCAATATTTCAAACACATGTTTTGGGGAAAAAAAAGAAGCACACAATTTCAAAGATGATCCCTTGCCATTGACGGAGGTTGCTAGGATATAGGATGGCCACGGCCACTCCAATGTCTTTAACAAAAAATTTTAATAAAAATAATCTATAAATAATTACAAAAAACACTAATTAAAAAAATACATTACATCTTTCAACTTAACTTTTAATTTAAGTGTTTTGAGTTTCGTATAATATGAAAATCAAACCAATGATATATGATAAACTCAAAATAAATCGAAATCAATTAAATTGATTTTTTTTTTCTTTGTTTGAGTTCAATCTGAATCGAACCAAATAAATTCAATCTCTGTTGATTTGAGTATGATTTGACTTCATTTAAAATTGACCATCGATATTTGAAGAAAATCATTAGACTATATCAGTAATGTTATCTTAAATATGTGTTGTATTTAAGAATTTTTTAATCATTTACATATTATTTTTCTCATTGTAGTTTAAAAAGTATTTACATAATTGTTTTAATAGTATAAAGAATCTAGTGTTTGAAAAAAAAATTATATTTTTAAAATAAGTATCTTAATTTTTATTAATGTCAACTTCATTGAACATAACCAAATCAACATGCTATTCACCAGTTTGAGTTTAATTTTGTGAGAAAAATTGTAAAAACTCGTACAAACTAAGTATCTTTTTTGTTTAGATTTTTTCCTCTCCAAATCAATATGTTATACCCGTAACTCAGTCTCTCTTATATATATGCAATTTTTCAGTTCAAATCGTCCTCTTTTTGCCGTTGTGTTTGCAAAAAAAGATTATGTTTACATCGCAAATTTACAATCTAAAATTTTAATATACAATAAAATACTATATTTAATTTATCCATTAAAATTTGAAAAATTCGACACTGCAAAGTGTTTACTCAAGCTTCACCCTTGTCTCTTGTAGAAGCTTTTGGAGGATATAGATGAGTTTATTAATGAATTTGATTTAATTGTAGATCGTTTGCACGCTCTCGATTCTATTTCACTAACAAAACTTTATGACAATTGTGTTTGGGAGTTTCTTCGAAAGTTCACTTGAAAATATGAAGACATTGTAAAAAAGTTACTCATAATAAGCTTTAAAGAACAAACTAATATCAAAAGACTTAGAACCAAGCTAGACCATGCATTAAAAAAAAAAAAAAAAAAAAAAAAAAAAA
>JBBPBQ010020324.1:25039864-25052379 GCA_037974755.1 Cicer yamashitae | reverse complement strand
AAAAAAAAAAAGCCAAGCTAGACCATCCAAGCTTGCTGCAAAACCAAAACCAATGATGTTGAAGTTGAAGGAAGATTTGGGAATTTAGGGTTTTCAGATATGTTTTTATATAAATAACTAAAAATTAAAAATTTATAAATAACAATAAAATTGAATAGGGGTTGAAATTTCAAAAAATTGTAAAAGAGGGGACCAAAAACCTGATTTTTAAAATAAAGGGACTAAAACATCATTTTTTGTGAAATAGAGAGATCAAAAGTGCATTTAAGTCTAGAATTTTTTAACAAGAAATGAATTAAATACAATTTGTTTAAGCTTTCAACGCTTAAGAATTCATATTTTGGTAAAAAAAAGTTTTAAGTTTTTGTAGAGGAGAGATTCTTATAATGTTCAAAGTTACACATGAATTAACTTAAAAGTAAAGGCCAAAATTTTTAATAGAAAATATTTGAAGACCATTGCTTGAAAAAAACTTGAGACAAAAAGAGAAATATAGTATATTTATAGGGACCAAAAACTTTTAATCCTATATTGTTTTTTTGTGTGCAAGGTTGTATTATTTACTTCAGTAACAAAATTGTAATATTAACTGTTAAATTTATTAATTTACTACACAAATCTAAAGAGTAGAAAATAATTAAGAATTTTAGGGAGGACTGTTGAACGGAAGATTTCTGCATATGAGACAAATAAATTCTTAAAGACAAGTGGTTGAACGGAAGATTTGTTGAATGGCAGTTGTTTTCAATACCGGAAATTTCAAATTTCCGGCTGAAACTTCTGAAAATTTCAAAAATGAACTGGAAATTTCAAGTTTCCGGTTGAAACTCTCGGAAATTTCATTTCTTACTGAAATTTCCGGAACAGTGTTTTTTTTTTTTACATTTTGTCATTCATAAATTTTTTTTTTTTACATTTTTTTCAATCAATTTTTTTCAATAAGGATCAGAGGAGCAAAAACCACTGTCGAACATTCTTGAGTTCGACCTCCTACACAATTTAATAGGAGTGTTGAGAAAAGGAGAAAGAGGAACGAAGAGATGCAACAAGAGGATTATAATATTCAGCCTAAGTTTGAGCAACAAGTTGAGTTTGAGCAACAGAATCCTGCGTTTAATGATCAACAGGATCAGCAGCACCAGGATAACGTGCATCACCATCAGCCTAAACAACCTTTATTTCTTGGAGGTCCTTACGATCTTTCTGTCCTTAAGGACTATGAGCACCACATTGCAATTAAAGTGTGGAATTGACAGGTTAGTAAATAATTTAATTTGTTACATATTATAATATAGCATATGTATATTTTAATATATTTATAGTATAGTTTATATGTATATTTTAATATATTTATAGTATAGTTCGTTAGACTTTAATGAGTTAATTGTATATTTATATTATAATTTATTGTGTGTTATTTTAATTAAACAGGATAGACGTGCCTTGAAAGTTGTTTCAAATGGCAAAAAGCAAGATAAATTTATTGATATTAGACATGTATTACCTGCTCAGATAGATCATTGGATTACTATATCTGGGTTACGTGCTCTGCAACGATGTAGTTTGCAGATGATTGACAGTAATCTGATATCTACTTTTGTTGAGAGATGGCACGCAGAGGCTAGCTCATTTCACCTGTCATTTGATGAAATGACTATTACTCTTGAGGCTATACTTATTATATTGTTATTTTATAAGATGCTTATTTAATTATCTGCACTTTTTTATTATTTACAGACATGGATTTATGAATATTTCCCTGACATTTGTAAGTAGGGTATGAATGAGCCTATATCTTCAATGCCACGGATGTTTTGATGGACTGCAAAACAAACATTTGGGGACGTTGCATACTATAGAGCAAAGTTGGATGCTTTGGGATATACTGATATTATATGGACGCCTAATTACGATGAGCACTCCATGACAGAATTTCAGTATGTGTCGATGTTTATAGGGTACATTCGTTGGTGTTCCACGATGGTACCGTATTTACCAGAGCGGTGCATACGGCAATTTGGGTATACTGAGCACATCCCTCCTACACCACCGATGCTCGTTGTACGTGATGTTGATGTTGAATGGAGTATGTACAAGAACTTTGTATGATCCCTTCGTACTAAATTGCATCCAGCTGCATATCCACACGAGTCTATTGAGGGATACATTCAGTGGTGCTATAGGATATCTCATCCTCAGATGATCCCTTACATTGCTGTAGAACCTCCATGCTTTGATGTTCATAGTCACAATGCTGGTCCTGATCCTAGTTATGATGTTGGTCACGGTTCTAGTCATGATGTTGGTGCTGGTCCTAGTTATGATGCTGGTGCTGGTCCTAGTCATGACGATGGTCCCGATACTACTCATGGTGAATGGTATACACGGTGTCAACTAATGGGTGATCTTATACAGCAGAGTTTATATTTACATAGACTAGATCTTAAAGATGAGATGCATGTCTTATTAGAGAGAGCATTAAGCATATCTAGAGGAGGGGATTATCGTTAGTACTATAGTTTTATTTTTCTTATCTTATTTTATTAGTCAGACTTATTTGTTTAGACTTATCTCGATTGACTTATTATTTAGACTTTATTATTTAAATTTATTTATTTAGACTTATCTTGATTGACTTATTGGAAACAGCAGAGGAAACAAACTAACTAATTGAAAACAACATATATATGAAATAAAATTTTAAATCAAAAGTGTCAATCATCTGCCAAAGACATATAATCTGATGTATGTTCTAAATCTAATGAACCTCAATGTTGTAGACGTCCTGCATAAGCTATAGCCCATGATGTAGACTCATCACTGCAGTGCTTCTTCCAATGCCATGCAAGTGGAGGTAACGGACATGCTGATTTCAATTTAACTTGAACCCAATGAGTTTCATTAACAAAACCAATGTTGATAATACGATCACGTGATAGGTTTCTATTGTGTGCACCGCTCAATGGGAAAAAGTCAAACAAAATGTTTTTCCCAATGTCACAAGAACGAGATTATATTTTGTTGTTATCACATAACTAATATCTAGAATGCTCATCCATTTCTCATTGGGTTGGTTTCCCAAATCAGTTACAAGCAAAGAGTTTGTCACTTCTTGCAAACATTCCTTGAATAATGCAGCATATAAATCAGGTTTGGACTTAATCTCTGTATACAACTGTCGACGCACAATGCTCCAATATTCTTCACTATGGCCAAGTAAAGCAGCAATAACACGATATCCACAGTTTCCATCTGCTTTAACATTAACTATGTCTTCAATATATGGATGAATTATAGGAGGAAACTCGTCCAACTATTTTCTAACTTGACTCTTCATAGGTGCTTGTTGAGATGGTTGTTTGGGTGTTTGCTGAGAGACTTGTTTTGATGTTTGCTGGGAGGTTTGTTTGGATGCTTGTTGGGAGGCTTCTTGGGATACTTTCATGGGTCTTTGTCGAGAGACTTGAGTATTTGCATTATCATAATAAAATGCATCAACATGCTCAAAATATGAAGGGTCGCGATATACATCAAATCCGTTCGGCTTATTGCCTTTTTTCCTCTTCACACTACCTTTTGTTTTGATCTTATCTAGTGGTGCACACATTGATGTTGTCTCTGGATATGCTATTTCACGCAACTTGCTCTGCAATGCCCTCCTTCCAGCAACATTAAGTGTTTTTCCATATTTTCCAAATTATATTCATCTCTGATGTAATGTCCAACTCTGAATCATTTTCCAACTTTTCTTCCTCTTGATCACTATTCATGGTTAATTTCCTCCAATGTATATGAACAACATCCAATGGGATTGGAACACCTTCCAACTTGTATCCTGCCAACTCACATGCACAAGGTAATTCATGAGTGTTTCTAAGTATACAACAACACGCAGCTTTGTCGTTACCAACATAGCTGACTCTCTTGTATTCATGAACAATATCAGCTAAATTTTTCTTGGATACAACCCAAGTCAAATTCTCATAGAATGGATTGTTGTGTGTATGCTCTTTGTGACACTTACTTATCTCAAATGAACCTTTTATCTTAATAATTTAGAACTTCAACATGTCATTCATACCATTCCAGCCTTACAGAAATCTCATTTACTGTGTTCCAAAAATTTCTTCAATGACCAATGAGCAAACTTAACCCTAATATTCAAACATCAAAAAGGTTTGATACTATTTCAATAAAAATGATAGCATGCATGTTTAATCCTATATAAGTATAAATATAAAACAAAATGCAAAGTTTTAATAACATACCTATTAGTCGTAGTATTTCCTAGATGCAATATTTGATTGATCCATGCTTCAACAAATCTTTCCTTATGAGGACTCAACCATGTGTCTCTGACGTAGTCAAAGAAAATAATATTATCAACACATCCTTTCTCAAACATTTGCAAAAGTTCCTCGTACTCCTTCTCTTCAGAACAATAAACAATTTTCCTCCACAACTCAAGAATGGGTTCTTGCATATCTTTCTTTATTATATATTGTTTGCATTTGGCTCCAACATTTTTGTTAATATGAAGTTGACAAAGTAAAGCAAGTTCTGAAGTTGTTAATATGAAGTTGACAAAGAAAATAGAAATACATCTTCAATTACATTCATTAAAGCAAGTTCTCTATCAGTCACGATCACCTGAGGAAATGAGGTGTTTGAAACAAACAACTCTTTTAACTTCTCCAATGCCCAACAAAAGTTTTCTTAACGCTCACAATCCATATAAGCAAATGCAACGTTGAATGTCAACCCAGTTGAAGTTACACCAACAATTTCAAACAATGGTAACCTATACTTGTTGGTTTTATAGGTGTTATCCATGATCAATACCAGAGGGAACATGTTGAACAAAGTTATGGAATCTGGGTGCGTCCAAAACATGTCCCTCACAATGTTGGAGTCTCCATGAGTCCTACTCCAACAAGCATACTTCTCAGCTTCAAGTAACTTCAACAGATGTTGCATATCAGTTATAGGTCCTTTCAAATTCTTCCTGTATGTGCTTCGTCGCTTATAAATTTGAGAGATATTAGTCACATTCTCCTTATCTCGATCTCTCAAAGATGACAATATGTGTCTCGGTGCAACGTGATACTTTGTCAGCTCTTCAACATGTTTCTTATCTTCTTCTTTTAAGTCCACACATTAAACTAATAATCCATCCCTCATCATTTTTCAATGGTCTCGATCTAAGTTTAAACGGACAACCACACCTTTTAGTTGAAGTCCCTGAGTTACTTTTATTTAAATTATATTTTTCACCTCTATCACAACCAAGAATTAATTTTGACTTCCTTCCTCTCTTTCTAGTCTCTACGTCAGAGCGAGTAATGATAACAGTTACTCGATTTGGTCAGCCAACCTCTATCGTCCATGATATGAAACCTTCTCGTGACTCCAAAATTTGATCAGTTGTGAATGCTTCAGTCAAATCTATACATAATGGTTGTGTTTTTTCTATCCCTACTTTAAAAAAAAAAATTAAAAAAATTAACAACAAAAATACATATCGAAAATTTGAAATTTCCCGTAAAGTAAAAGTAACTATCGAAAATTTCAAGAAATTAAAAGTAATTATCGGAAATTTCAAGACACAAATTTTCGGTAGTATAAATAATGTACCGAAAATTTGTTGGCGAAATTTCCGGTACACATTTTATACTACCGGATATTTTATGCCTGAAAAATTTTCAGTAAACAAATTGTACCACCGGAAATTGTAAAAACGAAATTTCCGATTGTTATAAATTGTGTACCAGATTTTTAGGAGAAAAATGTTACTTACCGGAAATTTGATAAGGGGTATGATTTTAGAATAATTTTTTTTTACCATTAACTGAATAAAAAATAAAGAAATAAATTTGAGTTATTAACATTTTGGGGTATAAATTCAATTGGAGGTACGAAATCCGATTTTCCCATTTTAATTCATGTTTTATGTAATTAATTGTTATTTTACAAGTTTCACCGGACTTATTGTTGAAAGATGCTGATTTATTAAATTACAACAACTATCAAACAATCTAAACTTAAAGAAAATTTATTAAATTTAAAAATACAAATTTTAATTTTGGACCGTATAATATTTGATGAGCAACCAGAAAAATCTTGATTGAGAACTTCAACTGCATGCAATCCAATCTCCAAAATGAGAAGGAAACTCCTTAGAAATTTTTGTTTTTTCAGTTGAAAAATAATTGAAATGACAATAATACCCTCATTTTATTTTATTCTTCTAGTAAGCCTGTTCTCATTGTATTAATTTGTTTATTTAATCAATTAAAATCATTTTCTTTTCTTTTCTTTTTACTTTCAATTAATAGTTCGTAAACTAATAGAATAATTTTTTATTTCACCTCTTTTATAAACAAAACAAATATTTTTAATTTATTTATAATTAACTTTAGGATTAAATAAGTTTTTACTCTCTATAAAAAGTAAATCAATATTTTTTGATCCCTACTAAATTATTATGCAAACAGTTTTAATCTCTACAATATTATTATCCAAGCAGTTTTAACCCATATTGGAGTATTGATAAATTTTTTTTGATAAATTTTTTGTAGACATCTTTATTACATTGTAAAAAGTTCCTCTACAAAAAAAGAGTTCAAAATTTGATTTTTATATTAATATTTTCGTTTTTTTCTCGAGTACATTACATTTAAAACATTCATGTTTAATTTACTTTCAGTTAAAAAAAAAACCTAAATTTTTGTGGAGAATCTTTTTATAATCTTCCAAACTTGTTTGCAAAAAAATCATTCAAAAATTTAAAAATACAAGGTCAATTAAACATGTTTCTTTCTAGCAGGGACTAATGAGGACTAAAATACAAGGTCAATTTAACATGTTCAAAATTTGTAACGACTACGTAATACATATTCTTTTTACGATAACTAAAAATAAAATTTCAAAATTTTATATAGACTAAAAAATTATTTAACCATTCAGTTTATATATAATTTTCAAGTTTATCTTTAATTTTTAAAGAACGTCTTCTCTCTTTTTTTTATTTTTATGATTTTTTTCTTCTCAAAATCATATTTATTTTTGCTTTTTTATTTCACTTTTCTTTTCATTTTCTTTCCTTTATCTTTCTCTCATGGATCAAACAAAATTTAAGTCTAGAAGTGCTTCCATTTTCGTGATTATATGATACCTGCCCAAGTTGAAATACTTTGGCCTACCTTACATTCGAAAATTTTACCTAATACTTCACAAGTTATACAATACCTCCACAGATTATTTAAAAATTCAGACTTCTCCCTGACTTTGAAAAATAAATTAAAAATAACCTCATCTCACAAAATTTCAAATGTGTTATGAAAAATTAAAATTAAGTTTTTCAGAACACAAACTTATGTTTCAGAAAACTCAATTAAAATTTGTATAACACAAATATGTTTCGAAAAATTTATATTAATTTTGTTAGATAAATATTTTACAAATAATTGTGTTCCAAAAATATCTTGTAAAGTTTGTCGGTTGCAATTTTTTTTTTTAAATGGATAATTTGTATAAAATATAAAGATATGAGTATCGTTGTAGGGTTATAGGTAAAATTTTCCTTAGATTCTGGGAAAGAACATTTGTTTGCATGAAATTGGAGATCCAAATTGTAAATAGCCACAGTCAAGTTACATTGTAGTGACCTCCGTCTTGATCTGTTTGATTGAAATTAAATAATTTTTATAAAAAACTACATTACTTAAAATTGTAAAGGAAGAGGAAATCAAATGTTATATATATTACTCTAGTTCATTACAAATTGCACCAGTTAAAAATACTTTAAGTTTGTATTTGATTCTTTTCTTTTCTCTTATACTCTTGTATTAAAATGTTGTGAGATGTAGTTCAAATTTTGCTTTGGAGAATGTGTGTGTTAAGGGTCGAGGGAGTTTGAGAGAAGTTATGTGTTGTGAAATTTTCACATAATGTTATTCTTTTGTTGTCATTAGATAATGGTTTTGGTTTTTTCTTCAATTTTGAAGCTTCCACATTATATTCATGTGTTTTGAATGTGTTACTTAAGTTTCTCTATTTGTTTATTTTTCGAACATCAGATATCAGTAGCTTTTAGTTCGGTAGGGTATTAAATTCTTAGTATGTTATGTAGTTGCAACGTTTTCTGATCTTAAATTTATCTTGTAGAAAATACTAGTAAAATATGTGTTGATGCAATCAAATTACACAAGACATGGAAAGGAAACAATTCTAAGATGGACAAAGAAAATGGAAGAAATTATATTTGACAACTGCAAGTACAATTCATTTATGTTTGACTAAGAATATTCTTGCGAATGTGCAAGACAAGTCGATGTTCAAAGAGCATTGGGAGAAACTAGAAGAGCTATATCAATTAAAAGACATCTCAAATTGGTTCTTGTTAAAAGAACAGTTTCATAACTTACACATGGATGAAAATATGAAAGTATCTGATCATCTAAGTACTTTTAATGGTATTGTCTTTGAATTATAAGCCACTGGAGTGAATATTGAAGATGAAAATAAGATGTTAAGACTCATATGGTCTCTTCCATCGTCCTATGGGCACATCAAACTTAAGCTTTGAAAAAGTTGCCAACAAATTATTTTTGAAGAAAGAAGGTTGAAAAGCGATGACAACACTTCATCAATCTCATTATTTTGTTGTTAGAGGTAGGCCTTATGTGAAGAAAAACCATGGAACAAATATGAAATATTTTGTGTGTGTGTGTGTGTGTGTGTGTTTGTGTACTAGGGGTCGGGGGAGTTTGAGTGTAGTTTATGTTTTGACACAATTTTCATATAATGTTATTCTGTGTGTGTGTGTGTTATTAGAGTATTGTGTGAGATATACTTCAAATATTTGTCTACCAGGGGTCGGGGGAGTTTGAGTGAAGTTTATGTTTTGACACAATTTTCATATAATGTTATTCTTTGTTTGTCATTAAATAACGATTGTGATTTTTTCTCCGTTTTTGTAGTTTTCACGTTATATTTTTGTATTTTGATTGTGTTATTTAAATTTATCTGCTTGTTTATTTTTCGAATACATTATACATCCTTATAAAACCTTGTCAAATTAAAAAGAATTAAAAAGTTCAATCCTATTAATACTTTAAAAAAAGTATAACCACATAATATTTTTTTTGTTACAAATTTACGTAATATCTTTATCATCGTAATGAGTTATTTTAAAAAGACTTAATTGCACTTTTAGTCTCCATATTTTTATTAATTCACGAAATCGATCCCTCTATTTTAAAATCTGAAAGTTTTAGTTATTCATTCTAATCTATTTTATCTATTATATATCTATAATAATAAGTGTCTGGAAAAAAATCCAAAATACTCATATCTATAATTTTAACACATCACTAATATTAAGGGAAAATCAATCCTTTTAATTTTCTCTTTCCTCGATTTAATTCTATCTTTTAAATTTAAAAATCAAATTTCAAATAATTCCCAATTACACTCACTCTTTCACTTTTCAGTTTTACAATTTCAAACACACTTTATTTCTTTCACTTTTCAACTTTTTCTTTGTTTCTTTTTTTTTAAATCTCTCTACGCATACTCTCTAAAATAAGAAAGAAGAAAATTTGTATTAATCAAAGTGACATTAATGGTCATTTTATAACTGTTCTTGAGAAAATTTAAACTCGGTACATTGAGGTTACAAGAATAAGCTCTTATCATTGAGCTAACACCTCAAGTATTTTAAATTTATATTCTTACATCAACCTCTAATATTAATGTGTACTTTCAAATATTAATCACTTAGTAAAAAAATTAATGTGTATTTTATTATGATATTTTTTATAAAAGAACAAGGAAAGTTATAATATTAATTACTCCAATCCTCTATAAGCATTATGATATTTCACTTATCAATTAGCTAAGAGAGAAAGTGTATTTGTGCTAGACATTATATTTTATAAGCATCATATATATAGCCAATGCCAATAATCAACATTTGCAATCAGAACATTAACACAGACCCTCAATTAGGGAGACCCCAAATTTTTTTTATAGTATATCCTAAGCTTTTGAAAAATTGAATTGATATCCTTGATTGACCACTCTAAAATTTTATATTTGCATCTTATGCCCATAATAAATACAGTCTTAACAAATACTATTTTCTCTCTATCTTCTCTCTAAACTAAACAGAGACTAAATTTAATTTCTCTCAACTCTCATCTCCTCTCCACACCCACTATGAGTCTATGACAGCGGCTGCAGTCTACCAAACGCTACCACGTACCATCAAAAGTTAGAATCTTGAATCTTAATGGTAGGGTTTCATGATTTAGTGATTTTAGGAACTCAATTTGTTTGAAATGGTTGATTTAGTGATTTAGTGATTTAGTGATTTACTGATTTTAGGAACTCATTATCTATTAGGGTTTAATCTGATGTTAGGGTTTTAGATTTTATGAACTCATTACTGATATTGTGATTTACAATGATACTAATAGACCGTTTGTTGGTAATCTGTTAGATCGTTTGCTAGTAATCTATTATTGGATCTATTAGATTTACAATGGAATTATTGATTTATTAGATCTATCACTGATTTGCGTCAAAAAGTGTTAGAAGGATGACTCTTTTTAAATAGAAGAAGGTTAGTATTAGTTTAAAGTTTTGTATTTAGATGTTATTTACAATTTATTTATTTTGATAGTTTTTTGTATTTCATTCAGTAAAAATATAATATTTTGAAATAAGTTATAATTTTTAAAATTGCATTTTTTATTAGGGGCTCAATTTTTTAGATTCGAACAGGGCCTCCTAAAACAGTAAGACGACCCAATATAGCACAAATTTAGCTCATCTAAAGTGAAAAGTTAGTAAAGTGAGTAAATCAATGGTTAATATTATAACTACTCATGATTGGTCGTGCATGTTTATATAATACCAACATTTAATTTGTTTATCAATGGTTAACATTACCCACTTTATTCTCAAAAGTGAATTGATCACTTTCTTCTAGTACAAATAACTTATTTTCTTAATCTAATTTTATAACAAATAAATTTTTCAATGGTTAAAAATGTATATTTACCACCAAAAACAAACTTTTCACTATCTACTCTCTTCTCTTACATTTTCATATTTATTAGGTTTATATACACTTTTAATCACTCTATTTTACAAAAATTGAAACTTTAATTCCTTTATTTTAAAAATCAGGTTTTTAGTCCCTTTTTTTATAATTTTTTATAATTTCAACCCTCACCCAATTTTAAAGTTATTTTTTTCTGACGTGACTTAGTCATTAATGATGTGGCAATATTTAGTTGATTCATGAATTATCTATGTGATTAACATTTTTTGTTGATTATTATTTATAAATTATTTACTTTTTAGTTTTTTATATAAAAACATATATGCTAATCCTAAATTCCCAAATCTTCCTTCATCTTTAACTTCAACATCATTGGTTTTGGTTTTGCAGCAAGCTCGGTTGGTCTAGCTTGATTTATTTTTATTTTTAATGCATGGTCTAGCTTGGTTCTAAATCTTTTGATATTACTTTGTCCTTTAAAACTTATTATCGGTAACTTTTACAATGGATTCATATTTTCAATGAACTTTCGAAGAATTCCACAAACACAATTGCCATAAAATTTTGCTATTGAAATAGAAATCGACATTAACCAGAGTGCAAACGTCTACAGCCGGACCAAATTTATTAACGAACTCATCTATATCCTCCAAAACCTTATGAAAGAGATCATCTTTTAAATTGTGTGCTTCCTTTTTTTTTTTTTTTCTTTTCTTGAACCTGTGTTACACTTTCTGCAATTTCAAAACATGGGTCATCTTACACATGTTGCTTGGTCGGTAAGTCTCCATGAATGTACACGAGGTGTTTTTTGGAAATGAGAATCGTAAAGAGAGACAAATAAGTAAGTAGTCATGGCAAATAGTGGTGCATGATAAGGCTTATTATTGAAGAAGATGAAGATTTGGGAATTTAGGGTTTCCGAATTTATTTTTATATAAATTACTAAAACTTATATATTTTATAAATAATAAATAATAATTAATGGGAAATGATAATGATATGGATAATTCATGAACCAACTAAGCGTAGCGCGTCATAATTACGAAGTCACGTCAACAAAAAATAACTTCAAAATGGGGTTGGGGTTGAAATTCCAGAAAATAGTAAAAGTGGAGAACTAAAATTTCGGTTTTTAAAATAAATGGACTAAAACTTCAATTTTTATAAAATAGAAGAACAAAAAATGCATTTAAACAAAAATTTTAAATTTTTGTGGGAGATATTTTATAATGTCCTAGTTATGCATACAAAAAATAATTCAAAAATTTTAAAGATACACGTAAATTGACTGAAAAACAAAGGACAAAATTTTTTAATAGAAAATATTTGAAGTACCATTGTTTTTTTTAGAAAAACTAAAAACAAAATATGATACGACCAAAAACTTATTTAATCCAAAAATATATTACCTATGTTTTATTATATTTATATATATATATAT
>JBBPBQ010020324.1:25023487-25038424 GCA_037974755.1 Cicer yamashitae | reverse complement strand
GATTTATTTAAAAATAAGTTTCATTATTTATTTAAAGAAACTAATACGAAATAGACATTTAAATAAGTTAACCGTGATTACAAATTTTCAAAAAATTAATGTAACACCTAAAAACTAAGTCTATAATAGGTAATAGAATAGACTTAAAGTCTTGATTTTTTTTCATAGTAACATACTAACTAGACTTAACTTTTTCAAAAAACTAAAATTAGGTTTAACTTGTTCTCACCTTAAATGATGACAAGGATTGAGGTTTTTTCTTTTTTTACAAAAAAATTAGAGAAACAAAAATTATTATTAATAACATTAATACTAAAGTCATTTACAATTGTCTTATAGGGAATTTAAATCATGTCTCTTGGATGTCCATTGATTAAAAATTTATTCCTTGTTTATTTCATGAAAGAGTGATGCATTTCACCATCTAATCTACCGTCCATTAAATATTTTTCTAATCTACCGTCCATTAAATATTTTTCTAATTGGACCTTTCTTTTATTTTCATTTTTATCTGAGTGTTTCTTTTTCCCCTCAGTACTCTCTGAATTGGCTGAAGGTTTTTGATCAAAAAAATATTTAAATTAACTAATGTAAAGGTGTATTTTAGAGATTTTTTTAGAACATAGGATTAAAATAAAAAGTAACATATTTATTTTGGTACAACTGACCTTTCTTCTAAGTATAATTTATTCAAAAACGTACAAGATGTACCTGTTGACAACAACAAAAAAACGTACTAGATGTGCCTTCAATAACAACAGTACATAAGTAATGAGGTGAGCCTGTGAGGTGCAAACAAAGACAATTTAAAATGGTAGAGGTGCTTAAGCAATAATGACACTTAAACATCCAATTGGTTGATTATACCACTGATTTCAGGCATAATTAAAATTGAACCCCTTTTGAGTAAGTCAACACCAAAACAGGAGTTTAATACAAATATGACATCAACCGAATTCTAATATAGACATAATAAAAATATATACACAAATATAAAGTATATTGTATATACTAAATAGTTTATATTTTATTTGTGGCTAGAATTGTTCTTTTGTTTATAGAGATAGTGCAACAATCCAGACAATTTTGATTATGTATACAGAAACAATGTTAGTTAAGTTTTCTTCAAAAAAAAAAATGTTTGTTAAGTTAAATCAAAATGGCATGGTGCATGGTGCTGCACCCTATGCATTACATGACGAAAAAACAATTTGACGTCCATTACAAGACTAATTTTTTACTCAATACAAGACAAAATTAGCATCTTATAAATTATCACTCTTTGATTAATTATTAATTCAACTATATTATTTAAAGATAAATTTTTGTGATTCACCATTCTCCTTCGATCTTATTCACTTCTCACCATCTTCAAAAGCTTTGGTAAAGGAAACGGAGAATGAGTTTTTGTCATCACCCACCAATGATTACTACAATAATGTATAAGTGTGTAAGAGCAACAGTTGGATCTTTCTCGTTCATGGAAGGACGAACTTGAATTTTTATAAATTGGTTATTGGAGTCTGCCACGGTTAGTGGCGGAGCTTGAACTAAAATATTGGAATTGTTAAGTTTTTTAAAAAAGTTATAAATAAATAAAAAGTATAATATTGTATTGTATATAAAAATTTTAAGTTGTAAATTTACAAAAGTATATTGAAGATCAAACTCTTAATGCTTATTATATAGAGGTAGTAGATTAAATTTTGGTTGACATTTTCAATAATTAAAAATTAAGTAACATAAATTTTAGTCCACATACACATATCGATCTACATGATGCACTTAGGATCTACACGTATCAATCTACATGATGCATGTCATTTGGTTAGATTAATTCATGTAACAAGAAAAGATGCATATTCACATATTAATTAATTCATATAACAAGAAAAGATGCATATTCACATATTAGATCAAATAGATCATCTTTATTGATCAAATTATAGTTCAGATGTCTCTTAAAAAAACAAAAAACTAAAAGTATAGTACTTCTAAAAAAAATTATTACTGATTTTGGAGTGGCCGTGACCACCCTATGTCCGAACTAAGCTATGCCTTTGACCACGGTGGAAAATTGGTTCTCCGTGAAGCAAAGCATTCGTGAGCAAAAACAACAATGTTTTATTATACAAAAAAAAAACTAATACAATCGAAAACAGAAAACAGAAAAAATAGAAAAATTATTAAAAAAATTCCAAACTCAAAAATCTCATAAATGTATATCCAATAGAAACACCTACTCAACAAATCATCACAATAAAATAGAAAGAGCAAAATTCCCACAAATCTTAATTTTTTTAGGGAAGAGAGTGGGTTGAGAGAGGGATACACTAGGAAAAATAATGAATGAATCAGGGAGGGAGATGAGATGAGAGAGAGATAAAGCTTGCATGTTGAGAGAAATCATATTGTTTTCTATTATATGAAAATTGATCCCATGAGAACCAGGGAAAACTAATAAAGTACAAAGAATGAAATTTGTAGAGGTGAACCATAGGGGAGTTGAAATACAAAAAACAAATAAAATAAAAATCGATGGCATGAGATGATGAACCACAGAAAAAGAATTTGTAGAGGTGAACCATAGGGGAGTTGAAATACAAAAAACAAATAAAATAAAAATCGATGGCATGAGATGATGAACCACAGAAAAAGAATAGAGGCAAAAAGTGATTATTTTTTTAATCAAAGAGTGATGTTTCTAGAGCAATACACATAAATATAAATAAAATGAATTTGGGACGATATGCAGCTTCCACAAACAATCAATGAACTAAAATTCATCCATCTCCAAAAAAAAAATACAAACAAGTTATGGAAAACCCTCTGCTAGGGTTTGCAACGTAAAAGCACGAAAGTTTGATAAAAGAGGAAGACTTAAAGGATCGAAGTTCAAAGAAGGTTAAAGGAGAAGATCATACTTTTATGCATCATCGAGTAGACCGATTTCATATGCTGATGTGGTGGAGTTGCAGAAAAGATATGGAGATAGGACGACTAGGTCTTACAAGGAGATGGTGTTGGGAGGGCAGAGCAATAGAGAGATCGAGAAAGATGAGGATTCCTCTTTACTTAAATCAGAGGATGTACAAGTATGAGCTACTAAGGAAAATGAGAAAAATGAGGACAAGGAAGGCATGAAGGTGGTTGAGAAGATTTACAATCGTTGTGAATGCTTGAACTTCTTCTTCACAAAGAAGTATGAACAACGGTTACAAAAGCCATGGAGGAATTGACTCATTGTGAATTTACTTGGATGTAAAATACAATTCAAGGTCTTGGAAAACTGACTGAAACAAATGTGGGTGAGGAAAGGGGTCATTAATATTGTTGATCTGGGAAATAACTATTTCCTTGTAACTTTCACTCATATAGATGATCACCATCATGTGTTGATGAAGGGTCCCTAGTTCATATATGATCACTGCCTAACAGTGAGGAAATGGAGCCCTAATTTTCACCCTGGAGGAGAACAGATTGAGAAAGTTGTACTTTGGCGAGGCTTTATGGCATTCCCATTGAATACTACAAACCTAAGGGGTTTCACTTCATTGGCAATAATATTGGGAGGAGGGTGAAGGTTGATAAAAGAATTTTGCAGCAAGGAAAGAGGGAATATGCAATAATTTGTGTGGAGGTTGATATTTCTAAGTCCTTGATTGCAATGTTCTCTCTAGCGAAAAGACATATTACAAAGTTGAATATGAAAGGTTTCCCCTTCTATGCAATAAGTGTGGGCAATTTGGGCACAACTGGGAAGGTTGTAGTGTAAGTATTATTGCAAAACAGGATTAGGGTAACAATGTTGGGAAGATCCAAAAATTTGGAGAACAAGTGGGATGGTTGGCCTAAATAAGGATGGTCTTTGGACGGTGGTGCAGACACCACGACGATAGAAACAAGCAAAGGAAAAGAATGCTTCGGCGACATATTTTGATGATCAGAACTGTACTAATAGAATAAATGATAATGCTACAAATTATGGATCACACTTTGAGGGGTTACAAGTTGAGATTATGAGACTGGATGAGAATAATTTGGATAATAATTCCAATATCCAAGTCGCTGCAAATATTCTGGCAATCCTAAAGCAGAATGATAAAATTACGAATAATGGAGCACAACAAGGATGGAAGTGGAAGGATTTGATAGAAGGACAAAAAAGAAAAATATATGACGAGAGGAAATAAAGGTGTAGGGGATGATTTAAAAAAGATGGGGCATATGAGCAAATCATTAAATCAAAGGTAGGGGAAACACGTGCAGAATAATTCAGCGGCTCCAGAACCCATACGATGAGTTATGCCATGCTTGTACATGTGGCACATGTTTTCAATGGGGACAAAAATGGGGGAGGCCGATGTAAGCCATATTATAAAGAATAATGGAGAAAGGCCAATTAATATGGGCCAAGACAACACTTGGTGAGGTCTTTCGACCAAACAATGAACAAAATAAAGGATAAGTTAAGTATCATCAAGACCAAGACTGATGTGGGCTCTTTTGATGTGGAAGGTCTAAAAAATGTTACTTGATTCCATGACCAACTGTTACGTGGATGCTAATGATACAAGTTTATCTGGTGCGGAGGATTCATACATGGAGGAAGTGGAAGAAACCCATGGTAATAATGATATATTAGGGGACACTAACATTTTGGTAGATTAATTCTAGTATTTATTTCTCTCATGAATATCAAAATTATGTATTGGAATTGTCTTGGGGAAGCTAACATAGGTTTTTTTTAGAAATTGTAAGCAATACTTGGACATTAACAAGTCGAAAGTCATAGTGGTTGTGGGACTTAGAACAGATTCAACTAAACTTCAGTGCTCTTTCCAAATGCTGGGTTTCGATGGTTTATTGTTCTCTTGTGGTTGTGGTTATCTAGGTGGCACTATAATTGCTTAGAAGTCATACGAGATGGACATTATGAAGGTAATTTATGCCTTTTAAAATTTCTTGTGGATACAAGTGGACTTCGATTTTCATGCCTATTTATGTTAATGCTACATAGGAAGTTCGTACTGAGGTGTAGAGTAAGTTTCAAAGAATTTCCAACAATATAACTGTGCAGTGGTTAGTCATGGGAGATTTTAATGATATTAAAGATCAGTTTGAGAAAAAAAAGGGAGCACTTGTGAATGCCATGAAATGTCAAATTTTTTGGGACAAAATAAATATCTATAAACTCTTTGGTATAAGAGTTGTGGGATCTCACTTCACATAGAGGGGGCCAAAGTTTCCAAATATGTCTTCTATTTTTCAATGTTTGGATCGAGCTTTGTGTAATGATGTATGGAGAATTTCCTTCTCGAACTCGATGGTTAAGGTGCTTCGTCATGTAGAGTACTCAGATCATCATCCTCTTCTTATCACTCTAGATGGTTATGGTAAATAAACAACAAAAAGGCCTTTCCTTGAGAATGCATGGATTATGCAGTCCAAGTTTAAATAGAACTTTGGTCGATGGTGGAATAATGATACATAGCTAATGGAGAATTTGTCTAAAGTGCAAGTCGAGCTAAAAGTGTGGAGGAGGGGTACCTTTGGAAGTGTCAAGGTTAGAAAAGAGAGCATTTTGGCCCAATTTGATGGGATACAAAAACAATATCATGGAAGCAATTCCAACAGGTATTTAGTCAGACTAGAAGGCAAGCTCCAAAAAGAGTTAGTTGGTCAGACTATAACGTGTTGGCTACATAATGGAGACCGTAATACCAGATATTATCAAATTAAACCTACAAATCAAAGAAAAACAAATAGCATTCATATGTTGCGCGGAAATGATGGATGTTGGATTCAAGAGGTTAATGAGTTGAAGAATTTCGAAAATAATTTTGATAAAGACCTGTTCATGGAGGTTACGAATGACGAAATGCATGTTGATATCCTTTTCGGTTTTAAACTTTTAAGTGATGATAATGTGCAACACCGAGGCAAGAATGTGGAGTACAAAGAAGTAAGGGAAGCGTTTTGTTACCATGAAGCAGTGGAAGGCATTGGGCCCCAAAGGTTACCCTGCAGGTTTCTATTGAGGTAATTGGAAAATTATTTCAAATCCTTTTGTGAACACATTTACTGCGTATGGAGATCACCAAAGATGATCAAGGATGTGAATAAAATTGATATTTGTCTTATTCCTAATATCAACAAGTCGAAGTTCATATCTCAGTTGCGTTTGATCTCGCGTTGCAATGTTAGTTACAAGATACTCACCAAGATAGTGGTCAAAAGATTTAAGTCTTTGATGCCAAATATTGTCTCATTGTATGAAACGAATTTTGTTCCCACCAGAAGTATTCATGAAAATATTGTTGTGGCACAAGAGATGGTGCATAGTATGCAGAAGATGTGGGGTAGGAATGGGTTTTTGCTATCAAAGTGGACATAGGTAAGGCCTATGACAAACTGTGATGAATTTTAATTCATAAGGTGCTGTTGGAGGCAGGGCTACATGGTCATATGATTAATGTTATCATGAATTATGTATCTAGTGTGTCCACCAATGTCCTTTAGAATAAGTGTCGTTCCTATTTTTTTAATCTAGAGAGAGGGATTAGACAAGGTGGTCATATGTCATCCTATATTTGCGTTTTATGCATGGACAAACTCACACACCTTATAGTTGAAAAAGTGGAGAACAAGGAGTGGTGTCTACTGCAAGCACACATGAATATAATAGACATTTCATATTTGATGTTTGTTGATGACTTGTGGTCAATAAAAATGGCTTGATGCCTTTCTCATTGTTATTCCTCGTATAAATAGAGATTATAGTCTATATAAGTAATTACAACAAATAATTACAATTAATGAGAACAAATCAATTTATGATTTGTGTAACTAATTCTAGGGACAAATTGATAAATGTAATTAATGTGGTAAATCAATTCCTAATTCACATCCCCCCTCAAATTGATGCGGTTGGTCAAGTAGCATCAATTTGTTAACAATAAACTGACGGCGAGAACGAGGAATAACTTTGGTAAGAATATATGCAACCTACAATTGAGTGTTGACATCAGGAAAGTGAAATAACATGATTATCATAGGCCTCCCTAATAGAACGACAATCTACTTCAATGTGCTTTGTGCGCTCATGAAAAACTAGATTGGCAACAATTTGAATGGCACTTGTATTGTCATCATAGAGATATGTTGGCTCTGTTTAAGGAAACCCTAGTTCAGACAAAAGACCGCGAAGCCAAATTATTTCAGAACAAGCAGTAGACATGGCACGATACTCAGATTTAGTAGAGGATCTAGAGACTCTTGATTGTTTCTTACTTTTTCATGAAATCAACGAAGAACCAAGAAACATGCACCAATCGGTGGCAGATCGCTAAGTGTCAGGACACCCAACCCAATCAGCATCACTGTAAGAAATCAATGGATGTAGAGGTGCGATGAATTAACAAAGAGGAGTCATATTGGCTCTGAGTAAAGAGAACCAAAGTCAAGTGAAACGAAACTTCTCATACGATGCTCTAGAAACCTATTTCAAACCATACAATGAGCATTTGAGTTTGCACAGACCCTTAGATGAAGAGAATAGGCCCTGAAGAGGAGCTATATAAATATGTTCAGTCAGATCACCATGAAGAAATGCATGTTTCACGTCCATCTGATGACGAGTCCACCCATTAAAAGCAGCCATAGAGAGCACAGTTCGAACAATTGTCATTTTGGCAATAATGCAAATGTCTCGTCATAATCAATGCCATATTTCTAATTGTTTCCTAAGGCAACTAATCAAGCCGTGTAATGGTTGAGGGAACCATCATAATTCAATTTCACATAATATACCCATTTGCAGCCTATGGGTTTGATATGAGGAGGATAAGAGACAATATCCCATGTGAAATTGTCTTGAAGAGCCTAAAGTTTCTCATTCATTGCTTTTAACCTCGCACATCTTTAACAGCATGTGAGTAGCAAATAGGAATAGATATGCTAGAGAGAGAGGCAGATAGAGAAGTATGTGAGGAAGTATACATGTCTAATGAATATCTATTAGGTGCTCGAGATACTCTACTAGAACGTCGTGTTGCAACAACTACAGGATCAGGTGGCGGATCATTGTCGGGAAGGGGGATGGGAACCTGTTGTTTGTGTTTTCTAACATATACATTGTCTGGTTTAAAACGTTCTATAGATTGATACATAATATCAAAGTTTGGAAGCATAGCAAAAACAATCATGGAAGGAATAAGGCAAGAAAACATAAATTGATTATCAAAAAATGTCACATTCCTAGAAATGCGGAAACGATAGTTAGAAACATCATAGCACACAAAACCCTTATGAGACTATGAGAATGTTTATACCCCATAAATGCACATTGAACAAATTGTGCTCCAAGCTTTTGTCTTTCAAACGGAGGTAGGTGAACAAAACATACACATCCAAAAGTATGTAAAGCACTATAATCAGGGTGAGTTTTAAAAATACAAAAGAAATGAGAATCAAGATCAATAACCGTAAAAGGAAGAAAACTATTGTGAATAGAGCCTCCACCAAAAACCTTGAGGGTACAAAAGCTTGGAGAAGTAAGGTGCGCATGACATCAAGCAAATGATGATTTTTACGTTCTGCCATCCCATTTTGTTGGGGGGCATTAGGACAAGAACGTTGAGACAAAATGCCTTTCTGTTTAAGGTAATTCTAAAAATCATGAGACATATATTCACCACCAGAGTCAGAGCAAAAAATTTTAATAGTTGTTTGAAACTGATTTTCAACATATGTCAAAAAACATTTAAACATAGAAAACACTTCAGATTTAGATCAAAGAAAATATATCCAAGTAAAACAACTATAATCATCAATAAATGTGACAAAATATTTATAGTGAGCATGGGAACCGATAGGAGACATACCCCATACATCACTGTGAATCATCTCAAAACAACTAGTGGCACGATGAGCATTAGAGGGAAAGGAAGTGTTTTATTTTTAGCTAATTTGCAAAGAGAACATGAAACAGATACAATAGAAACAACATTTTTATTTCCCAACAAACCAGGTTTAAATAAATGAGACAAAACAGTAGAGTTTGGATGACCCAATTTTCTATGCCAATCCTCATGATAGCTCAAAATATTATTGCAAGTAAGAGATAAATGACTTGAAATAAACTAAAGTAGGAACAATCTTCCTACTTTAAGCCCTTTCGCGATCACCTTCCCTAACACCTGCTCCAGAACAAGACAACCAGACCGAGAGAAATTAACATTACAATTGTTATCCATTAATTGACCAACAAAAAATAAATTGAAAGCAAGGTCGAGTGATACAAGCACATTCCGAAAATTAGAGTTGATGTCACCAACATTCGTAATAGGGAGAATATTACCATCAATAATTTGAATTTTCTGATTGTTGTGATAAGAATGTAAATTGTGCAAATACTCATACGAACCTATCAAGTGATTCGATGCACCAAATTCAAGAAACCATGGATGAGAAGCTTCAGAAAAATTACCCTGATTGTCCAAGGCTGAAAAGGAAGAAAGTACCATTTGTTGAATCATTTCAGGCTGAATGGCACCACCCTCAGATGCACCATTGGAAGAAGGACAAACTACAGGGCTTATTGTGGCATGGAATGCCCGCACCAACATTGTGTGGGTTGTGGAGGACATGTGGGACAGTCAGAGATGAGATGACCCTATTGTTTGCAGTAATTACAAAACTTTTTACTACAACTACGAATAACATGTCCAAATTGTTTACATGAGAAACATTGGACTTGTCGCATATCATGACCTTTACCTCTACTCTGAGTAGCATATGCAACTGTCACAGGTTCAAAAACAACAACATCATGAGACATGGTTCCTTGAGTAAGGAGACATTGCTCCTCCCTAAGAAGTTCACCAACACATGTATCTAAAGAGGGAACATGACTCCTATTCAGTAAAACACCTCTAACAGCCTCAAATTCCAAACGAAGCTTCATGAGAAATTGATCCATCCTACTGGTATTGTAGGCAGCTTGGACATCCGCGAGAGAAGTCTTGGGAACAATAGCATGTATAATGGTAGAGTGTTATGTCCACAAATTTAAAAAAAAAAAAAAAAAAAAAAAAACAGAATAGTATTCCCGAACAGACAAATTACCCTGTTTGTAATTGGCTCTCTCTAGCTCCAACTGAATACACTCGGATGTATTGTCCTGGTTGTAAACACGCTTCAAATAATTCCACATTTATTAGGCAGTTGAGAAAGAGCACAAATTATTGATCATTTGAGGATCAATAGTACTGAGAATCCAAGAAATAATTTGAGCATCTTTGATTTCTCACGCGTCTAAAGCAACTTTCTCCGTTGGTGCCTTAGAAATCCCATCCAAGTGACTCCATAATCCTCTCCCTTTGACATACATCTTGAGTTGAAATTCTCAAGTAACGTAGTTCTTGCCGGTGAAGCGAACACAAAACTGATCTCTTTCTTTTTTCAAAGCCATGAAAAACAATATTGTTGCAGTCAACAATAGAGTGGACTTGCTGACAGCAATACGTGAACAGAATCACAACTTGTACTGGTGAACAGAGGTTGGAACCTAACACGTGCACAAACTTAGACTCACTAACAGAAACAGGTGAACAAATTCGACGACGAACAAACTCGATCACGGAATCACAAATTGAAGCAGAAATTCAATTGTAACCAAGGAGAACGGATTGCAAGCAAGAACCAAAGAGTTACGAACAGTGACAACCAAGACCAAGAAACCGCGAGCAAGAAATTAGAAAGGGATTTCGAAAAATTCAAAAACCTAAACGCCGAGAAATTTAGGATCGTAACAAGTCAATACAGTGTCAGTAAAAATGGCTTAATATCTTTCTCATTACTATTTCTCATATAAATAGAGATTATAGTCTATACCGATAATTACAACAAATAATTACAATTAATGAGAACAAATCAATTTTTGATTTGTGTAATTTATTCTAGGAACAAATTGATAAATGTAATTAATGAGGTAAATCAATTCCCACAGTTGTTATTTGGCAAAGACTACGAACCAAATTCATTGTATTGTGGAGACTATGAATAGGTTATGTGCTTTATCAGGCCAAGTGGTGAGCATGGAAAAAACGAAGATAATGTTCTCTAAGAATGTGGAATCCAACCTCAGGAATGATATTATTAATTTCTCTTGATTTAGACAGACTGCATCTTTGGGAAAATATTTGGGGGTGCACCTGCTAGGTAGATCCCCGCGACAGAATAATTTTCATTACTTGGTGCAAAAGGTCAAAGATAAGCTTTTTGGATGAAAACTAGAAACTTCTCCTTCGCAAGCAGAGTGACTCTTTCTCGTTCTGTGATACAGGCTATACCAGTCAATTCTATGATGACTTGTCGATCCCTAAGAATTGTTTGCAAGAAATACAATGGATTCAATGTAGCTTGTATTGTTTTGACTCGTTTGGTTCCTATGGCTTCATGGCCATAATTCTTTATGGGAAGTTTCATGGAGTGAGTGTTCTTTAATTTGTTTGAGTGCTCGGACGTGCAAATTGATGGAGGAATATATAGGCCTATGCTTGCTACCTGTTGTGGTTCTGGCGCAACAAAAGTGTACATGATGAAGCTTTTGTACTTGCCCCCTTTAGACCAGATCTAGTTGTTAATGTTCAGGAATATGAAAAGAGGAAAGAAGTGGTGTACTCGTTGACTATATAAATTTAATTAGTTCTAACTAGACGTTAACCGGTGCGTTGCGCGATAGAATTTAATCTATGAGTATAAAATAACAATAATGTATAATTTAAAACCAATGTTACTTTTGTTTTAGAGTGGAATATACTCTTGAGTTTATGTGGGTAGAGGTAAATATAATTTTGAATAATTATATATAACTTATGCTTGCTTTAGTACAAAGAAAAACGTAAAACATTGTTGACTAATACAATTCATGTAAATTATATTAAAATATTAGACTATTAATAAAATTTTACAACTTTAGAGTTGCAATTCTAGTCTTTAATATTTTTTAAATGTAGAATTGATTTATTTAATCTTCTTGGTTTCGTTAAAGTGTTCCTTCTAATAATATATTAGATTGTAACCCGCGCGTTGTAGGGCTATGGATATATATATATATATTTGTAACAATTTTATTGTGAATATATTATTTTGTACAAATAAAATAAAAATATAATGCTTAAATATAAAATGAGAATATTAACATTTTCAATTTATGAAAAATAAAAAGAAGAATATTTTTTCTTTTCATAAACTTTATTTTATTTTAATTATATATTTTTACCCTTTAAATTTGTGCTTGTTTGTACTATTGTTGTTACGGTGCAATTAATAATAATTGTTCTGATGATGATCATATATCTAATCGCTTGGTTCTGGAGAAGCTTGACTCTCTCCAGACCTGCCTCTCCGGCTTCACCACCTCCGTTGATGCTCGTTTTCAGGCTATTGAATCCACCATCGCAACCAACCATAGCAGCATGATTCACGAGATGTGTATCTTATCCGACAAAATTGATCATCTCCATCTCCCGCCTGGACGTCACTGATCCGCATTTAGTTTACTAGGAATAGTTGGCATTTCGTTTTCTAGGTCCTGGTTATTTTAATGTTTTTGTTCTGCTGCTTTCCTTGACACTTTCTGTTACGTTTTGATTTTGTATTTTGGCTTCTATGACATTATCTGCTTGCTTGTTTCTTATGTGACGATATTTGGCTTATTATGTATCTATTTTGTTTTATTACTTGATTTCTTTTATATATTATTGCTTGTCTTCTTCTTTTTGATCATGTCAAAAGGGGGAGAACATATGGTACTTTGTTGTCTATTAAACATCAATGTAGGTCCTCAACACACATATTCATTTGATCATCCAAAAAGGAAGTACTCATAAATTACGGGGGAGTATGATGCAATCTCTCCACAACAACAAAAGGTTTTGTCATAATCAAAAAGGGGGAGAATGTAAAATACATGTTTTTTATGATACAAAAGACCAATGGTGATGATGATCAAAGCAACAAGCTAAAAAAGAAGAAGTCTCCAAACATCCTATTGATAAATTAATAAATCTTCTCATAATAGATGTTTTATGTAAAGGTAAATAATACAACCCATAGTTCAAATACAATGAGAACCTCACATAATTGCATATGCATAAAAAGTATTTTCGAAAGTCAAAAATTACATTTTCAAAGTATTAGAATTAATATTTTTGACAAAATACAAAAGTGTATTCCAATACAACATAGGTGTATTCCAATACAGATGAAAATTGCTAAGTCAGTAGCAAAAACTCTTCATCTGTATTCGACTACATCCTGATGTATTCGAATACAACCAACAAGTCAGTGGCAAAATTGACCAATCTGTATTCGACTACATCCATGTGTATTCAGCTACACAGTGTTAAATTTGAATAAATTTGAACGTTACAAAGAGGTGTATTCGAATACAACCATCATGTATTCGAATACAACTGGAAGCAATGCAATTTTTCAGTTCTGAATCGAATCTAAAACATTGCAATTGTTCCTCAAACCTCTTGGATCAATGGCCACGAATCTGAAGAGATGTTTATGGACTATAAATACATCATAATTTCATATTCAATGACAACAATCCTTACACACAACTTTAAAGACTTTGACCAACTTTTCTGAATTTTTCTCAAAGTCATTTTTCATAAATTCAAGTACTTGCATATCATTTTCATATCCTTAACTAAAGGTTCTCAAAGTACTTGAAGCAATCTTGGATTGCTATCATTCTACCTCTTTCTTATTCCTATACTCTTATCAAAATCACAGTGTTTGTAAAAAGAAAGTAGTATTTTCTTTAAGTATTTTTATCTAAGATAGTAGTGTGTTATCCTATAAGGTTAGTTAGAAGATTGTAGCAAAGGTCCTAGGGTGAGGACTTGTACATATTCTGACAATAGTAAAGAAAATCTCTTGTGGTGTGCAAGAGGACTGGATGTACCCTTGGTTATAAGGGGAACCAGGATAATTCTGTTGTGTTCATTTCTTTACTGCTATTTACTCTTTCACTTACTTTCCTTAAACACAAAAATCGATCACTTAAATTCTGAAAACAAGAAAAACTTCTAAACACCTAATTCACCCCCCCCCCTCTTAGGTGCACATCTGTACTTACACAATTTTACTGTGAATATATTATTTTGTACAAATAAAATAAAAATATAATGCTTAAATATAAAATGAGAATATTAACATTTTCAATTTATGAAAAATAAAAAGAAGAATATTTTTTCTTTTCATAAACTTTATTTTATTTTAATTATATATTTTTACCCTTTAAATTTGTGCTTGTTTGTACTATTGTTGTTACGGTGCAATTAATAATAATTGTTTGTTTTTGATGAATTTTTAAGCATTTGTATGTAATAATGTTATACTGTTATTTGATGCAACACACTCAAACTATCAAAGGGTAAATGGATATTTATTTGCATAAGTTATTCGTTTATACTATGAAAATGAGGTTGTTGTATAAATAGTAAGGGATTGAATCATTATAATACTTTTGTATTTATAATTAATTAATTTGTAAGTTTTTCTATGACAACATGTTTGCACACCACCAATATTAATTAAAAAATATAAAACAAAATCAAACTTCATTAATTTTAATTGTGAAAATAGAAATATGATTCAACAATATACATTGCTTTTATATGAATATATGAGCTTATAATTCCTTAATTGAATTATATAATATTTTTTTCAAATAAGCAAATGTTAGAGGTTATATTAGTTTTTAGGGTTTGAACTCTAGAGTCTAGCAAATATTAGGGTTATGTTAGTTTTTTAGATAATTTTTTTTATCTCCATGGACTTACAAACATGTGTGTGAATTTATGGATATTTTTGAATTTTTTAATGTTGTCAATTGTTATGACTTTTAGCATTCTT
>JBBPBQ010020324.1:24992431-25023219 GCA_037974755.1 Cicer yamashitae | reverse complement strand
ATTATTTTTGTGTTAAGAAGGTATAATATGTTTCGACTATTGATGACACATTTTATTTATTAATAATGATAATGAACATATAATTATTATTTTGTGAAGGAAGATTAAAAGTAACATAACAACTTTAAGTTTCATTAAAAAATAAATAAAATAATTAAGGGTAATCAATTTTTCAAATTATGTATAGAATTAGTGTTATATATGTATTTAGTTGTTGATATACTTATTTGTATAGAATTAGTGTTATTATGTATAGAATTAGTGTTATATATGTATTTATTTGTTTTCAAATTATATATTACTTCTTTGTTTATAAAACTTAAATGGTTGATAAAAGATTTAATAATTGTCAAAATTTCAATGTTTAGTGTTGAATAATATAATATCATTGATCAACTTTTTCATTAATAAAATTGCTACAAAAAATTGAGTTCACATTATTTTTAACTTTAATATTTGATCATGGTTAATTGATGGTGTGAAATGGATTTAGATTTTATCATATCAAATTTGTAGATATATATAAACAACTTTCTTTATAATTTGAAGACTCGAGGTAGAATGATACAATAATAGCAAATGTGTAATAAAAGTGCGAAAGAATGAAAAAGAATTGCAAATGACTGCTTGAATTTTTTTCTTACATATTAATCAAGTATGTACCTTGAAATGTAAATAGATTCCCCATTGTTTCTCTTTAGTGCCAATAAAATGACTCAAAATTAAAACACAACATGTATGCCTAATTTGTGTGGACAATTTATAGTTAGAAAAGTTCCTTAGTTGTCCAAAGATTTAATCATACAGATGGAGAGACAAATTTTTCATGTAATGAGTAGAGTAGGTGTAGCTTCATGAAAATGAGCATGTATTTCTAACTGATCATTAAAATATTTGGAATAAGATAATATTAATATAGAAAACTTTTGTCACCAACTAATCTGTAGAGGGATAAGTATAGTTAGAATTGGAGGAGTAGTCTTACTAAAAGTAAAAAGATGAAATTGAGGAGTTGTGAAAGTTGATGAGAGTGGAAGGATAATAGAATTATTTTCATTAGTAACTATTGTTTGGGGATTTTTAATAGAGATGTGATGTAGTGTGTGAAATGCAAAAACTAAATAAAAGTCTGGAAAATGTGAAATGAATTGTAGAGACTTGTAAAGAGTGTCACATAGGAATATAAACGACGTGGCATAAATATAGTGATGTGACACATAAATTTGAGGTATCAGTCAATAAAGTTTAGAATTTTTTTTAATATATATAAATAGATTCTCCATGTATTATATCACTTTCATTATCAATGCATTTTTCATATTATATTTATATATTATCAATACTTCTATTAACATTAGAACAACTCAACTCTTCATGATCATATCAATTTCAACCATTATTCACATATTATAGTACATTCATCATATTTAATTGCAATTTCATATCTTTAAAACATATCAATTAAACAATTCACACGGAGTCATAATATGATTTGAAATATTGGAGTGATAAAAAGATTATAGGTTCAATTCCTCTTTTTACTGAAATTAACCACTAATTATTAGTATTGATAATTAAAAATAATAATTAAGCAATTGAAAATAACATAATTATATAATCTACATTTATCAGGTTGAAGTTTCTCTTAATTCACACTCTAACCATAATTTTTCGGTACATATCACGCGTCTTACACAAGTTAATTATTATTGTCAAAGAAAAAATAATTGGATAAACCGTAAAGAATTTCAATTATGATAATAAATCCAAAATTAATTCTTAACCTGTCATCAATTTTTTAAACACCCTGAAGAGAAAAAAGCCAAGAACATCAAAATCAAGCATGTCCGGCAAAGTCCAACGTTCATATTTGAACAACATTATTGGATTAAAACACTGTCTACACAATCATCATTGTTTCATTCTGAAGACACTTAGATCTAGACCATAGAAATTTAGATAGATACACCAATAATATTATGTAGCTAGCTGCAATCACCCTTAACCACTCACGAACAACCTCTGCCCGTTTCAGCAGTAACGTGTCCTTTTCGTCGACATCATTGTCCACATGTACGGCCAATATAGGTGACCTAAGATAATTTGTGTCAAAATAAAAGGTGACCTAAGATAGTAGTTACGTCTTCCTTCTAAATCCTTGTTTGTTTAATTTTTTATTTTGTTTCCAAATAATGCTTGTTTTAGAGATCCAACATAAATCTATTTAAAAAAAAAATCCAACACAAATTTAACCGCAATTCAGTATATATATTCTGACTAAAAAGGTAAAAATCATGTCAATTTGTGTAACGATATTAGATAAAGATATTTTAGTAAAATTTGTGTAAAAAAATATTTTGGTTAAAATATAAATTAATTCAATATCTAATATGTAAAAAAATCTTACAATCTCCGCAAACACAAAATCTTACATTTAAAAAGATACGAAATAACATTACAGTCTCCTCAAAAACAAAATCTTACTTGTAAGATAAGATAAGATATACTTACGAAAAGAGGGCTTAAATATTAAACATGTTTAAAATACTAGTTACCATTTATAACCTAATATTTTCATCAAAAAAATTTCTAACCTAATATCAGCGGTTCTGAAATAACTTTGCGAGTGGATCTCCAAACTGGGTCCCACCACGATTGCGTAAAAAGCGTATGCTCTTTTTCATAACAAAACCCAGGCCCACTCATCACTGTCTATAAAAACCTATACTCCTTCCTTACAAAGAAACTAACTGCATGCTCCCTCTGCTTCTCTCTCAAACAAACATAGCATGGCTTCTCTTGCATTCTCCTTCTTCTTTTTCTTCCTCTCATTCATCGCTTCATCATCAGGTAATAATAAATATATATTATATAATAATAATATTAAATATATTATCAATTAAACATTGACGTAATTTTTTATGTTTTTTTTTTTTTTGCAGAAGCAGGATCTGTAGGAATCAACTACGGAAGAGTAGCTAACAACCTACCAACACCGACAAAAGTAGTTGAGCTGTTGAAATCACAAGGCATCAACCGCGTCAAGCTCTACGACACCGACGCAACCGTCTTAACCGCGCTTGCAAATTCCGGCATCAAGGTCACCGTCGCCATGCCAAACGAGCTTCTCTCCGCTGCCGCTGCCGACCAATCATTCACCGACACGTGGCTCCAAGCCAACATCACAAACTACTACCCCTCAACTCAAATCGAAGCCATTGCCGTCGGTAACGAAGTCTTCGTAGACCCAAAAAACACGACAAACTACCTCGTACCCGCTATGAAAAACGTTCACGCTTCACTCGTGAAACAAAACCTCGACAACGCAATCAAAATCTCTTCCCCAATTGCACTCTCCGCTTTACAATCTTCTTACCCTACTTCCTCCGGTTCGTTTAAATCCGAACTAATCGAACCGGTTATTAAACCAATGTTAGAGTTTCTTCGTCAAACCGGTTCTTACTTAATGGTTAACGCTTACCCTTTCTTCGCTTACGCCGCTAACTCAGACACAATTTCATTAGATTACGCACTGTTTAAGGAAAACCCTGGGGTAATTGATTCGGGTAATGGTTTAAAGTATAACAACCTTTTCGACGCTCAAATTGACGCCGTTAATGCTGCCATGTCAGCACTTCAATACGACGACGTTAAAGTAACCGTTTCGGAAACAGGATGGCCTTCATTAGGTGATAATAATGAAATTGGAGCTGGCGGAGACAATGCGGCGTCGTATAACGGAAATTTAGTTCGCCACGTGTTGAATGGGAGTGGGACCCCTTTGAGACCGAGGGACCCACTCAACGTTTTTTTGTTTGCACTTTTTAATGAAAATCAGAAAACGGGTCCCACATCGGAGAGAAACTATGGGCTTTTTTATCCAAGTGAAGAGAAAGTTTATGATATTCCGTTCACGGTGGCTCAGGTTAATAAATCGTCGTTGTCACCGCCGTCTGGGACAGGAAGGAGTCAGGTTCCGGTGAGTGGTGACGTGTCTCCGGCTTCGAATCGTGGAGTGACGTGGTGTGTGGCTAGTGGTGATACTTCTGAGGAGAAGGTGCAACACGCGCTTGATTATGCGTGTGGAGAAGGTGGGGCTGATTGTGCTCCGATTCAACCGGGTGCCACGTGTTATAATCCTAACACGTTGGAGGCGCATGCTTCGTATGCTTTTAATAGTTATTATCAGAAGAAGTCACGTGGTGTTGGCACGTGCGATTTCGGTGGTGCCGCTTATGTTGTCACTCAGGCCCCTAGTAAGTCATTAACAATTTTTTTGCAATTTTTTTTGTCTTAATATTAACTATCAATTAATTAAATTAATTGTGTTTTTGTGAATGTGTGCTGCAGAGTATGGAAAGTGCGAATTCCCTACGGGATACTGAAAGGACAAAGGACGGAAGAGGAGTGGGTAGATTAGGTGAATCAAGTATAGATTTTGAAATACATTCATTTATTTGAAATTATAGATTATAGTTTTTGGATTATTTGATTGGGATTTTGGTGGTGTTTTAGCTTTTATTTACTCTTGTTTTACTTTGGTGGAACACGTCTAACGTGAATTGGATTATCATTCTTATATATAGTTTCTTCGTGATTATTTTATCTGGTCTCAATTATAATATAAAATAATAAAAAATATTAGATATTAAATACTTATTAATAATATTAAGAAGATAAATATCTTAAATAAAAATATAAAAATAATTTAAATACACTTTAAAATTCATAATTTTTTATATATAAAACTAAAAATTGTTCAAAAACTCTCTTATATATAAAATCAGAAAGAGTATTATTTTTTTATAATATTTAAAAATTAATAAATATTCATTGGTAGTAGTTGGGAGGACGATCCATTTCTTTAACATACTTGTTTGTAATTATTATCAATATTTCTTTACGTTTTATCAAAGATTCGGCTTATTGTATTCCTTTTAAAACATCAAGTTGCGTTGAAAGATAATGTGCAAAAAACAAAAAGAAGATAATGGATCAAAGTACGCAAGCATACTTTGAAATGCACGCTCTATATGTTGCCATGGAGTACCGTCCAATTCTAAATAATTCTTTTCTGGACTAAAAAATAGAAAAAAAAAATTAATTAGAAATATATAAAAAAATTCTTTTTGAATCTTAAAAATTATTCTTTTTAATATAAAACTTCTTTGAAAAATTATTCTTTTTAATATAAAACTTCTTTGAAAAATTATTCTTTTTAATATAAAACTTCTTTGAAAGTTAGTAAGACCTTCTTTTTAATTAACTTTTTTGGTATAATAGTGGGCCAAAGACCCATTAACTTATTTATATATATATTTATATATAATTATAAATAATAAATAGAGGTTGGTTGTTATGTATGGTCAATGTAAAATGATTAAATTCTAATAAATAACTCAAATAAAATTATATCACTCAGTTATTCATTAAATCAACTATAATTTGTAATTAATTCTTAGTATTTTTTGACTAAATAATTAATTCTTAATATTATGAATTACTTATGTTATTATTAATAATTAGTTGGCATTATTAAATGAGTAAAATTACATTATTGGTGTAAACTAGTTTTAATATATATATATATACACACACGTTCAATAAAAATTAAGAGTTAATTTTAAAAAAAAAATGTTACAATATATACATACATGATAAGATGATTGATTAATGTTTGATGATAGTGTAAAACTACTTTACACCATAAGTGTATAATTAGCGTATTCTTATCAAATTATATCACTTTATTACTTTTTAATAGTTGCATTGCACGAAGTTATTGTAGATGATGCGGAGGTAAATCATATCAATCTTTTGATTGAAATCCTTTGATACCTTCAAAGATTGTATTATTTGTTTGGAGATTGTTTCAAAAGAGGTTGTAGATAAAAGATAATTATACAAAAATGAGCTTTGTGGTTTGGATTGTGATGACATAGAATCCATTGGTCATTTGTTTTTTTTATTGTCCTCGGTTTGGGATTGTATGGTTTGGTGTCTTGGATTGGTTAGGGTTGTCGGGTGTTTTTTCAAATAATTTAATTGATCATGCTAATCAGTCTGGATTGGTCTTTTGAGTTGTGTCGGGTGTTGCACCAAAAATTTAATTTGATTGGCAACTATTTGATCTATTTGGAAGGCAAGAAATGAGGTAATCTTCGGCCAACATGTGCCGAATGTAGAACTAATGATAGAAAATGTTAAACTTTTTATCTTAAGGTTGGCTTAATTAAGACACGTACTAGAGATTTTAATTATGTTTATTTCCAATGGTGTAATCAACCTTTAAAATGTTTAGGATTTGAGAGTGGGTAACTCTAATTTTTTAGAAATCTATGTTAGTGTTAGAACGTTTGTAGTGTGATTAAGTTTTTGAAAGTTTCGGTTATGTAACTTTGTAATATACCTTGTGTTTAGAATAGTTTTTTTGAATTATTTTTGCCTTGTTAAAAAAAAAAGTAATGTAATATATTCCAATACAAATTAACTTCAGCATCACACTAAAATATCATCTAATTTATAAATATTTATACTTTTTTACAAATAAAGAGATATATAATGATTTACTCAACTTTACTATAAATATTAAATATCTGCATTATTTTTATAAATAAATTTTAGGATGAGAAGATAGTGTGTTTAAAGTAGTGAAGATCTTAGGAATTTGTGAACACTTGTGTATCAGGTTATATGCAGCTACATTTTGTCAGTAATATTCAAGATTTAATTGTGTAGATTTTAAGAGCAACTTTTTTATATTAAATAAATCAAAATTTGTCTTAAAATTTAGATCGTATGATCTTGATCGAATGACCGAGATCAATTTGATGCAACATATAATCTAAATTCAAATACTTACAAATAAATTTATATTTACTTCAATGGAGTTTAAATATCTGCATAATTATTTGTCTTCTTCATCTTCATTTTCATCTTTTACATAATCAATAGTCAATTTCTTCTCCAAATTTATATCCTCTCGTTCCACTTCAATAAAAGACAAGACACATGCAAGATATAATTCACTTTAATGAAAAAATATAGCATTTATTCTTTATTGATCTAGTATCTAAAATTAAAAAGTAATTTATTGTTCTATTTGAATATATACTTTTATTAATGTTTCTCTTAACTGCTGTTTATCTACATGATTGTTATAGATTTTAAAGTTTTCTGTCCATAGAAAAAATAGTAATTTCAACATTTATAAGTTAAATTAGAATTTAAAAATAAAAGTTTTTAATTATTATAGTATGTGACATGATATGCTTAAATGTAGTATTTCTTTTAAGAATTTTTTTTATATTCTTTACTTTTCTATATCTCTCTTCATCATTATTTGACTTCTTTCTCGATGTTTTTTATGTTTTATTTTTTCACCTTTCTCTAAGAAAATTATATCTATTTTTAAATATATTTCAAAACTTTTTTTTCTTGACATATGATACTTTAAATATATACAAAAGAAAAATCCTCAACTCCCAATTTTTCGAATCCAAGGCATAAATATAGTTGAGACATATTTTAAAATCTTATTTCAACCCTTTCAAATCTAAGTAACTCCAAATGACCAGAGGAGGAATGTATATAATTCATAGAAGATGAAAGATGAAACTAAGGAGAAAGATGAATGAAAGAGAAATTGTTCTTAGAAATCTTTTTACGTGAGAGGATAATATGGTTTTAGAGTGCATTGCTCCGTTGGAATCTATTATTTTGCGGGAAAATTTTACGGATAGGTGGATTTGGAAGTACAACCATGGTGATGAATATTGAGTCAAGACAATTTACAATAACTTTGCGAACGATCCTATTGTCGTAGGTGCACCTCTTTGGGATCTTATTTGGCCTTTCAGATGATCTCACCATTGCAGGTGCACCTCTTTGGGATCTTATTTGGAACAAATTGGTATCTCTTAAAGTGTATTTGTTTTCTTGATGTTTGTTGAACAACAGGTTGCTCAATAAAGTTAATTTTCCTTGACGTAGAATACTTGATGATTTGTCTTGATTGTGTATTGGGAAATGCGCAAAAGAAAAATCATTACAATGTCTATTTTTTTTAATGTAATATTTTTTGTTGTATTTTCGTTAGATATTTTTGCTTGATTATGAATTAAAAGTGTTTTTTCTAATGATGCATTGGTGCATGAAATGTCCGTCAATTTGAAGGCATTATCTCTTGTAATATTAAATCAAGACAAAAACTATAAGTTATTTGGTTGGCAAGTGTGTGGATAATTTGGAAAGCCAAGAGTGAATGCGTGTTCAATAAATCAAGGATCCTTGCATCCCAATTAGTGGATTGCGTTAAAATTGTGTCATGGTGGTGGTTAAAATCAAAGATCAAAGGGTTTGGTTTTAACTTAAATTAATGGTAGAAAAATTCGATAGTTTGTATAATTAGTTGAAATATTTTGGTTTTTTCAAAAAATAGAAAGATGAGGGAGAAATTGAAAGTTATTTTAGACAAGAGAGTGATGTGAAAAAAGCAATTCTTAACTTATTGTAATGCTTAAACTTTTGCCACCAAGTGTGAATTAGTAGTATCAAACACAAGAAACAGGAGTTTGAATTATGATCCAATTTTAAAATCTTAATTATAGTACTTAATTTAAATTAACTCAAGATCAATCTTAGTTGCAACAGAATGTCTAGAATATTCTGGATATGTTAGAAGTAAATAAAAACATATTAGTTCTATGTGATATGTGATCAGTGAGTGAAAAATAAATAAAGATAAGGATAAGAAGATCACACAAAAATGTATCATAGTTCACCCAAGTTGGACTACGTCCAGTCTTCACAATCTATGAGATTTTCCACTAGTGTATTTAGCAGTAGAACGTTTTGCTTTCGTACTATCTTTCTTGATCACTCTTGATCAATTACAGCTTTCACCTTTCAACCTTGAAAGGAATTCTACAGTTATCTTTCAGTTCATAAAGGATTTTTACAAGTACCTTTTAATAACTAAAAGAATTTTTCAACATACTCAAACTAATTTAGGATTTAAAAACTTCTCAGCACTTGTTTAAGATAGATTATCAATAAGAACTCAGTAAAGTGATCCCTGAATATAATGAAAAAGAGCTGGAGTTTTGCTTAAGAGAAGAATTTTGTTGCTTAAGTATGAATGTTTAAGTGTAGATTGATTGCCTTTAAAATTCTTGCATTTGCCTTCTCCTTGATGTTCCTTTTATAGAATAAGAGAGGTTCAAATGACTCAATATAACCGTTATTGACCTCAACTAGTTGTTAGTTTTGATTGAAGTCTATTAAACACATGTTCTATTTGGTCCAAATTGTTATTTGATAAAGCCATAGCGTTCTTGTTTCTGAGTTTTATGGAGTACGTGAGTGAGTGAGTGAGTGAGTGAATGAGTTGTGATATGTCAATCTTTTAACTCATAAACATGCAAAAGCTTTCTTCAAAAATGTGCAGCAATAGTGTACTTATCTTCTTGTTGTCCTTGCTCACAACTCATTAATCTGGAGATCAATTTGGTCATCAATCTGGAGGTTGTTTTCTTCTTTTGGGACTTCAGCTCAAGTTTTGGGCTTGCCCACTAATTTGAGCAGTATTGATATTCTTTAACTTGTGGTTTGAATTGTAGAAAATGATATGTCTTGACTTTGTCTTTAATAGGAAATATCTAGAATGTTCTTCTTATCAATCTCCAGTTCATATTAACATGTAAGACATGATGTTCTTGATTTCTTTCATAGAGATACCTTTGATTTTTTGCATGAATATATTTGATCACCTATCTTTGAATAAACCATTTAAAAACACAAGTTAAATGGCAATATAATGAAGATCATAATTAGTGATTAATTAATTGTTTGTTTATCTCCAAAATATTTGATATGAGATTTTGCCTCAATAATGTGTTAGATTGTTGTGTAAAAAGTTGATGAAGATATACCAAAGAAAGCTTGCAAGAAAACGAATGTGCTTGAAAAAGTGACTCTTAAAAGGATACCCATGGTTTGGTAACTTGTTTGGACTCTCAAGAGTGTGAATATTTTAACATTAGATTCAATAGCATGTTTGGCAAATCATATGACTCTTTTTCCTTTTACTTACGTTGAGTTTGATACTTTGCTTAAATTTCACAACTCTTGTCATATTTATCTAAATGATTATTTTGAAACCATTAATCATGATGCAATCAATCTATACTTTTCTTTCATTGCTAGTTATGTACGAAGACTGAAAATAAAGGATGTTTTGGATTTCATAAAACCAATAAGCATACTTTGATTGAAGAATACTTTGCCCCAAATAGTTTTAGCACTATTTGATTTTTGATAACACAACACTCTTGATTTTATGGAGAAACAATAAGTGACAAGATTTAGAGAATGACAACCACACACACACACACACAAAAAGTTGGCTTTTTTGATAAGATTAAACGGCCAACTCAATGAAAAACCAAACGGATACATACTCTTAATGAAAATACTGCAAGTTTTGCAATAAAATCCATTGTTGCATTATATCAAATGGTTTCGACACAACCGACTTACTTACAAGCATTTCATGTAATGCAACAATGAATACTGGGTACTGAGGACCCACGAATGGCATCAAACATCACTGCTTCTGATCGCCAATCCAAGTCATTGTTCTGTCACGTCTTCAACATCGTTACAATTCTCGCATGACTCAAAACTCTAAGAACTTGGGCGTAAGTCTGGTCCACAATAATAGTATAGGGTCACAATCTAAATCTTTCAACCATTTTCTCAATTTATCAACCTCCTCTCATGCTTGGTCTTTTTCTTGTCTTCTCAACCATAAAGACTTGCCAAAGGCCCTTAAATTGCATTGAAGCATGAGCCTACAATCTTCATCCACCTTTGCCCTCTTATTTGATCTTTCAAGGGAAATTGTCTTCTGCCCATTTTCCAATTGGGCAGTCTCATATGCTCGACAGACTACCACCAATTCTTCTTTTCTTCTTTCGCCTTTATAATTGATGCTTGCAACCTCTCATTCTCTTCACTAACAATAATGGGTTGCATCGGTGTTTCATCGCTCGCCTCAGATGTACGACGAAAAGGCAACTTCATCTCTTGGACCCTATTTTTGATCCACCATCGGTAGTAATCATCTGCACCACAACTTCTACTTCCTAGCTCCTTCCTTTTTTTTTTTTTTTTTTTTTTTTTTTTTTTTTTTTTTCTGATTATCGTATTCCAAGATTCACGTATTCTCTTCAAATCTTCAATGTTTTTTGGACTCATGTCATAAAGAATAAAATGGGTTATCAATTTTGGCGTTGGTTCTCCTATGATGGGATATCCAAGTTGTCTCAAGGCCAATATTGGGTTATAATTCACGCATCCTATATCCCCATAAGTGGCACATTAGGGAATGTTCCACATTGGTATATTACTTCTTTTACCTCTCGCATAACATCAAACTGTTTTTTCATTCAAATTTACCAATCTCTGATCCCATTCTCGATTATCCTTTATGCCAACGTAACAATTCTTGAAATTATTAATAAGGCAACACTTTTGGCACCCACCAACCAGACGTGCAAAACAGGTAAACAAAATAAAATTTGCTTGCCTTTTTTCTTATGATAATAGTTAAATGTATAGTACACATCAGCAAGGCGGTTGTTTTAGGATTTTCTCCTTTATTTCTCAAAGCTAGAAAGACATCGATCGTAGCTAAATCTATAATTTCTTCATTACTTGGGAATAGAACAACCCCATAGATGGTGACAGCTAACATCTCCATAAAAGCACCTCAATCTTGGGCCTTAGCTAACTGATGAACTCTTTCTTCAAAAAAACTCCTTAGAAAACTAGAAATCCCTTTATTCTTTTGGTTAATCAACTCTTCCTCTTCAACACTTAGTATCTAAGCTACTTTGGTTGTGGATGGATAATTCCCCATGTAACGATAAGGTTTCCCTTTTCTAGGGAGTAGCTTAAAATTGGTCCAAATTCTTCCAAAGTAGGCGCAATTTGGAAGTCTCGAAAGGTGAAACATCTCAAATAAGTGTTGTAGAATTGAGCCAAAGTGGTAATAACCCCTATTTGTACGTCCACATTCAATAAATCAACAATCTTTCCATATCTTAGTAAAGGTTAATCGATGATTAAGCTTCAACAAGCTACATAGTTTTTGTAAACTGTCAACCTGGGGTTGTGGGGAAATTCGGTGTGTATGCGGCGTTTTCTCATCCTTATCGTACGGGACTAGAGCAAGTTGGCTAAGCTGCATCTTCTGCTTTCTTTGCATTTTGCATTTGTCTTTCAAAAACCTGTTCTTGCTGTTCTTTCATCAGCAAATGTGGCAAACTACTTGAAGATCTCTACTTCAAGTCTTCCTTTTTTTAGTGTCCTTAAGTTATTATTATTAGTTAAAATATGAATCAAGTATTTTTTCCCTTCCTATGGGGTTGAGGGGAAAGACTTTCATTTTATTTTTGAGTCAATCTGTATGCCAGTAATTATTAATGAATATGAATTAGTAAATTAATTAAAGTATTGCATTGTTGATTTGTTGCAGTATGTTTGGTTTAATGTTGGCAGATTATTTGGTCTCTTTCTTATCACAATCAAACTTTGTTTTAGTTTTCAAAAACTCTGTTTTTTTAGTTTTCAAAAATTAAAATAAAGCTGTTGGAAAAGCTATTTGTCTTTCCTCTCGTTTGCACACTCATATTAGCACAATTAAAGCACATGTAATTGTATGCTAGAAGTTTACTGTAACACTCCGATTAACAGCGAGAGTGTAATTTTTTTAAAAAAAAACAAATAAAAACTTATGGATAAAATATTCATAATCGTCATTTAATTTGAATCACGAGTTAAATATTTAATTGTAACATTATTTTCCAAAAATGACGATTAGAATCATTGTTGCATTATATCAAATGGTTTCGACACAACTGACTTACTTACAAGCATTTCATATAATGCAACAATGATTACTGGGTACTGAGGACCCATGAATGGCATCAAGCATCACTACTTCTGATCGCCAATCCAAATCATTGTTCTGACACGTCTTCAACATCGTTGCAATTCTCCCATGACTCAAAACTCTAAGAACTTGGGGCGTAAGTCTGGTCCACACTAAGGGCCCGTTTGATGTACACGATAACGAGACAGATATGATACACGTATCCTATCCCCTTCCTAATCCTTTGTTTGATGCAGCCATATGATATGATACGCTAATCAAATTTTTTAAATAATCAGGTTGCAGCCGCATTATCTTATCCTTAATTTGAGTTAGGATAAAATAATCCGTTCCGGATATCATTGTTCGAGTTTCTCTCTTCCTCTAGCCTCGTGTTCGAGTCTCACTTGTGGCACTCTTCCATTTTTTTTATTTTGTTTTCTTATTTATTTTATTCTATAACAATATAAAAAATTGATGAAAAATAATAATTATTTTCTTTTCGAGATAATGTTATGATAGTAAGGGCTTGTTTGATTGTGTTTTACTTTTTAGTTTTTGAAAACTATTTTATAAATAAATTTTAAAAAATTGTTTTTAAAAAGAAATTTTTAAAAAAATTGTTTGCTAACTTTAATTTTTAAAACAGTATTTGATTAGAGAATTAAAAAAACTGAAAAATAAAAAGTAAAACACCGTTTATCTGTTTTGCTTTTTTAGTTTTAAAAAGTATAATATTAAAAATAATTTTACAAAATAGTTTTTAAAAACAAGTAATGCAAACAAATTGTTTAGTTTTTAAATTTTAAAATACTAAAATTACTTCATAAATTATTTACATTTTTATGATAGTGAGTCATTATTCAATTGTGATAGATAGAGAAATCACAATTTTTATGATAGTGAGTCATTCTTCAATTGTGATGGATAGAGAAATCACAATTTTTTCAAGTATATAAAATTACTTCATAAATTATTTACATTTGTTTTAGCATTTTTGTTTATTTATAAAAAATTATATGAATGTTATTTTGAAAGAAAAAAAATTAAATAGATTATAAGGACAAATTCGTCATTTTATCAAAATATAAATCATATCATCTTGTTATCCGTTGTGTATCAAACACTGAATAGGATAAACTAATTTTATCAAGTTTGTTATCATGTGCACATCAAACACAGGACATGATAACTCTTTATCCTACCCATATCCTATCCTGCTTCTTATCCTATCCTGTGTCTATCCTATCCGGTCCATCAAACGGGCCCTAATAGTATAGGGTCGCAATCTAAATCTTTCAACCATTTTGTCAATTTCTCAACCTCCTCTCATGTTTGGTCTTTTTCTTGTCTTCTCAAACATAAAGACTTGTCAAAGGCCCTTAAATTGCGTTGAAGCTTGAGCCTACAATCTTCATCCACCTTTGCCCTCTTATTTGATCTTTCAAGGGAAATTGTCTTCTCTCCATTTTCCAATTGGGCAGTCTCATATGCTCAACGAACTACCATCAATTCTTCTATTCTTCTTTCACCTCTATAATTGATGCTTGAAACCTCTCATTCTCTTCACTAACAATAATGGGTTGCATCGGTGTTTCATCGCTCGCCTCAGATGTACGCAAAAAAGGAAACTTAATCTCTTGGACCCTATTTTTGACCCACCGTCGGTAGTAATCATCTGCACCATAACTTCTACTTCCTAGCTCCTTCCCTTTTTCTGATTATCGTATTCCAAGATTGACGTAGTCTCCTCAAATCTTCAATGTTTTCTGGACTCATGTCATAAAGAATAAATGGGTTATCAATTTTGGCGTTGGTTCTCCTATGATGGGATATCCAAGTTGTCTCAAGGCCAATATTGGGTTATAATTCACGCAACCTCTAGCCCCATAAGTGGCACATTAGGGAATGTTCCACATTGGTATATTACTTCTTTTACTTCTCGCATAACATCGAACTGTATTTTCATTCAGATTTACCAATCTCTGAGCCCATTCTCGATTATCCTTTATGCCAACGTAACAATTCTTGAAATCATTGATAAGGCAACACTTTTGGCGCCCACCAACCAGACGTGCAAAACAGGTAAACAAAATAAAATTCGCTTGCCTTTTTTCTTATGATAATAGTTAAATGTATAGTACACATCAACAAGGCAGTTGTTCTAGGATTTTCTCCTTTATTCCTCAAAGCTAGGAAGACATCGATCGTAGCTAAATCTATAATTTCTTCATTACTTGGGAATAGAACAACCCCATAGATGGTGACAGCTAACATCTCCATAAAAGCACCTCAATCTTGGGCCTTAGCTAACTGATGAACTCTTTCTTCAAAAAAACTCCTTAGAAAACTAGAAATCCCTTTATTCTTTTGGTTAATCAACTCTTCCTCTTCAACACTTAGTATCTAAGCTACTTTGGTTGTGGATGGATAATTCCCCATGTAACGATAAGGTTTCCCTTTTCTAGGGAGTAGCTTAAAATTGGTCCAAATTCTTCCAAAGTAGGCGTAATTTGGAAGTTTCGAAAGGTGAAACATCTCAAATGAGTGTCGTAGAATTGAGCCAAAGTGGTAATAGCCCCTATTTGTACGTCCATATTCAATAAATCAAGAATCTTTCCATATTTCTTAGTAAAGGTTAATCGATGATTAAGCTTCAACAAGCTATATAGTTTTTGTAAATTGTCAACCTGAGGCTTTTTGGTCTTCACATTCATATTTTTCTTTAGCATTGGGATTGTGGTTTCATTGTATGATCCTATTTACAATTAGAGATATCCACAACCTAGCTTAGATTTCAATGATTCTCTAACGGACCTACATAAAAATGAACAATTATGAATATTGTATGATATAGTATTTTTGAAAATAATTTTTAATCCATGAAGAGAATGCATGGTACTATAAAAAATATTTAATTTTATTAGTAATGAGGAAAGCTATTTGCATGATGCAACAAAAAAAAATTGAGAGGTATACTAACGTCGGACGGTGAAAAACAATCATGCCATTTAAAAGCAAGAAGGCTAGGACATGACTTAGATGCATTATATCCAAAATTGGAGAAATTTTAAAGTCTATAAACTTCTTAATTCGTGAACATTTTCCTAGGTGGGTTCTACAATCCTAAAAGTCATTGGTTTCTAGAGCCAGATACTCATATTGAAACATCACTACAAATAGGAAGTAGATAAAAAAATGTAGGTATTTCTAATGGAGTCACACTTTAGACGAGATCTTTGCAATACCGGTGATGGCGACTTTGGAATCGCAAAAAAATGATTTGGAAAAAGAATAGTACTTACTTGCTACTGCAAATCGCGAAGTGAAACGAGAGAGATGAATTTAGAGTTGTTCGAAATTGAATTTATGGTTTTTTGATATTAGGGTTCGTTGAAGATAGTAGAGAGAAAAGGGTTTGAGAAATGCAAAGAAAAATAAAAGGTTTGATAGTGTACGTCGAAGGCCGTGTAGTTGCCTTTTCATTGGTACAAGACCAAAGGGACAACACACCTACATTTTGTGTATTTAATTTTTTTTAAATATTTTTAGAAACAGTAACACTCTAAGTGTAGCTAAAAGTAGCTTTAGTGACATGATAAAAAAGCATCACAAAATCTGAGTGTCACGGTAGATACTTTTTTTTGTAGTGAACCAAATAAGATGTACATCCAAAGTGATTACCACTAAACCCTTAACTAAACCTAAGCTTCACTCAAACCCGGGTATAGGGTCGCACTCATGAGTGTGTGCGTAAGTGAATGTGTAGTGTGTGAAGAGAATCACAGTCCAAGATTGGAGAAATCTTAAAGTCTATAAGTTTCTTAATTCGTGAACACTTTTCTAGGTGGGTTCTACAATCCTAAAAGTCATTGATCTCTAAAGCTAGGTACTCGTATTGAAACATCACTACAAATAGGAAGTACATCCAAAATGTAGGTATATCTAATGGAGTCACACTCAAGACGAGATCTTTGCAATAACCAAATAGGATGTACATCCAAAATGATTACCATTAAACCCCTAGCTAAACTTAAATGAACTCGCGTCAGTCATAGATGCTACGTCAGGATGAAGCAGACGATTGCTAATAACAATGATGAAAATGATCGTAGGGACAAGATTGTTAATCCACGTCGTCATCTCGACGAACAACCACTTCCAACAATAACAGTAAGGAGTAGAGATGAGTTGTCCGATGTCATCTCAAGGATGGGGTTAACTTCAAGGCCCAAGTTATCATCCTGGTGTTGCCAATCGCCGATCACTCATTGCCGCCATCATTTCGCGTGGTTGTGGTTGTCCTTTGAATCAAGCTTGATCACAGATGCGCTTTCAGTTGTTATTATTATTAGTAGTTAAAATGATGAAATAAGTCTTTCTTCCTTCCCATGGGGTTGTGGGGAAATTCGGTGTGTATGGGGCGTTTTCTCATCCTTATCTTACGGGACTAGAGCAAGCTGGCTAAGCTGCATCTGCTGCATTTGTCTTTCAAAAACCCGTTCTTGTTGTTCTTTCATCAGCAAATGTGGCAAACTACTTGAAGATCTCTACTTCAAGTCTTCCTTTTATTAGTGTCCTTAAGTTATTATTATTAGTTAAAATATGAATCAAGTATTTTTTCCCTTCCTATGGGGTTGAGGGGAAAGTCTTTCTTTTTACTTTTGAGTCAATCTGTATGCCAGTAATTACTAATGAATATGAATCAGTATATTAATTAAAGTATTTCATTGTTGATTTGTTGCAGTATGTTTGGTTTAATGTTAGCAGATTATTTGGTCTCTCTCTTATCACAATCAAACTCTGTTTTAATTTTCAAAAACTCTGTTTTTTTAGTTTTCAAAAATTAAAATAAAGCTATTGGAAAAGCTATTTATCTATCCTCTCGTTTGTACACTCATATTAGCACAATTAAAGCACATGTAATTGTATGCTAGAAGTTTACTGTAACACTCCGAATAACAGCGAGAGTGTAATTTTAAAAACAAAAACAACTAAAAACTTATGGATAAAATATTCATAATCGTCATTTAATTTGAATCACGACTAAAAATATTTAATTTTATTAGTAATGAGGAAAGCTATTTGTATGATGCAACAAATAAAAATTGAGAGGTATACTAAACAATCATGCCATTTAAAAGCAAGAAGGCTAGGACATGACTTAGATGCATTATATCAAAAATTGGAGAAATTTTAAAGTCTATAAACTTCTTAATTCGTGAACATTTTCCTAGGTGGGTTCTACAATCCTAAAAGTAATTGGTTTCTAGAGCCAGACACTCATATTGAAACATCACTACAAATAGGAAGTAGATAAAAAAAATGTAGGTATTTCTAATAGAGTTACACTTTAGACGAGATCTTTGCAATAACCAAATAAGATGTACATCCAAAATGATTACCACTAAACTCTTAACTAAACTTAAGCTTCACTCAAACCCGGGTATAGGGTCGCACTCATGAGTGTGTGCGTAAGTGAATGTGTAGCGTGTGAAGAGAATCACAGTCCAAGATTGGAGAAATCTTAAAGTCTATAAGCTTCTTAATTCGTGAACACTTTCCTAGTTGGGTTCTACAATCTTAAAAGTCATTGATCTCTAAAGCCAGATACTCGTATTGAAACATCACTACAAATAGGAAGTACATCCAAAATGTAAGTATATCTAATGGAGTCATACTCAAGATGAGATCTTTGCAATAACCAAATATGATATATATCCAAAATGATTACCACTAAACCCCTAGCTAAACTTAAGCTTCACTCACACCCGAGTATAGGGTGTCACTAATAAGTGTGTGTGTGTAAGTGAATGTGTAGTGTGTGAAGAGAATCACAATCCAATAAACGATGTAAAATACTCAATATATATATATATATATATATATATATATATATATATAAAGATAATAACTACAGAAAAATAACTAATATACAATAAAGGAATAAAGTAAAGAAAATGAAAGCAGAAATAAATATAAAAGAAGTAAAAAAAAATGCACAATTAATTATATTAGGCTTGACTCTCTAATACTCCCCAGGGAATCGCCAACTGTCATTGCCTAAAATTTCGAGTGTTACTCGAATTCAAACGAGTCACCACTAAATTTTATTTAAAATAGGAAAAATATTGGGAAACCCTTAAAAAAAATGGTCTTTGAAACCAAGTTTAGTTCGGGAGTCAATTATGCGTAGGGAAGATATTAGCAACATCCGTAAAAAAACGGTTACCTGTAATTATTTGTGCAAAATTAATATTAACTTAAATATATTTATTTCTCCTTATTAAAATACAAATATATTCTTTTTTATGAAAAGAAACTAGAGATAAAAGTGTATTTAAAATATAGAAGAAAAAAATAATTTTTTTTATTATGATTGACAAGAGTGCGATCTTGCTCCAATATCTCCCGGTCCGATGGAAAAATCAAAGTTACGTAGTTCTTGGATAGGAAATGCGGATGTGTTGATTGTTTTTAAAGAAAGTTTGACTTGAGAAAAAGTTGTTTTGACGAAAGAAAATGGGGTTGTCTGATTTGAATAATTATTTTAAAATTTGAGTTTTAAGACTATCAAGTTGTACAACTTGCATCCGAATAACTCAAAGATTAAAAAATATCAAATCTAATTAACCCTTAAATATAATTTTTGTATAATTATTACTTATTAAAAATAAAAATGAGTTTTTGAACTATCAAATTATCATAATTTTTATGTCAACATAACTTGAAACATATTTTATTTGATTTTATTTTTGAAAAGAATTTATGTAAGGTTTAATAAAAAAAATAAATGCAAGAATATGGTGAGTTGGTACCACACAAACTGAAATAACTAAAACACACTGAACTACTCTATTCTAGGCAACCAACGTGACATGTGCAGGGGTAGTTTTACTTTCAACAAATCAATTTAATAATAATTAAAATGTCTCATTTTTAATTCAAAACAAATAAAAGGTATTCTACTTTGGACAACAATCGTGACATGTGTTCAACATTCAATCAACTTAACAATAACTAAAAAGTCTCATTTTTTTTCATTCTAAACAGAAACAAATAAAAAAGGAGTGATGCTTAAAGAGATAGAAAACAAATGTGAGCGTAACGCGGAGGCAAAGATAAAGAAGGCGACGACGGTGATGCACGACTAACGGTGGTGATCAATGGTTGCTGGTCAGTGGGTAGCTGAAGTAATGATAAAAAAATGTTCTTTGTTTCTAGTTTTTTATTGTTCTCCTTTTGTTTTGTTTTTTTATTTATTTTTTTATTTTGAAATATATGGTTTATAAGAAGGAGTTGGATTGTTGTTTCTTCACTAATCTCCTTCATTTTTTTGTTAGAATCCCCTCATTTTCGTTTCCTTTTTTTTTAGTTTTTTTTATCAAGAAAAATCTCTCTTTTCCTTTTCTTTTATGTTTTTTTCTTTTCACCCAAATTTTCTACTCAGCCCCAAATTTTATGCCTTTAGTTGATTTTTGGTTCTCAATTTATAGGCTAAAATGATGAATGTTTGTGTCTATGAGATAAAATTAAGTTTCAGTTTTTCTATTGTTTTGCAGCAAAAATCAAGCAAATTCAGATAATTAGGGGAAGAGATGACTCATCTTTTTGAGTGAGTGCATTCTGAGTGAAGATTATGGCTTTATACACATTTTTTTGTTTTTATTTATTTTGGTGGTAAATGTAATGTAATAAGAACTCAAGTATATATGTACTCAAAATTGGGCCAGATTTACAAAATGATGATTTTTTAAATTTAATAAATAATAATTACAAAATGTTTATTAAACATATTATTACTTATTATTATTTTTGGAATCATTTTCAATTGGTCGGACAAAATTGAAGTACTACACAAGAGAGTGAGGTGAATGAAACAATGTTAATACTTGAAGGTGATTGGTCAAAGGTTCCTCAAAAGGATGCTTGCAAGGAAATTATTGAGTCACCATTTGTTTGTGATGAAGAGAATGTCCATGAGACTCGTCTTATTTTGAATCATTTGCAAAAACAAAGTAACTTACTGTTTGCCATCAATTTCAATTCAAATAAGGTAAATTTGCTCATGAATATCAACTTCAAAAAGTATAACTCTGTCTCCATCTTTAGAATTTCTTACCGTGACCATAAATGTGATAAGATGTTAATTGTTCAAGATGGAAATATGTTTCACCGACTTATCACATTTGATGACTTTTCCAAATTTTCATTTGACATCGATGGATATGATGAACTTGTGGTTTATTTGGATTCTTTCTTCATGTACAATATAATGGAGCTTAAATCTATGGTCAAATTTCTTCAACAAGGAGAGAGTGATAAGGAACTTAAGAGCATGAAGATGATCCGTATTTTAATAAATTAGGATGAACTTTATTTATTTTAATTTGATTTGTAATAATTGTTAGTTTGCTTTAATTTGAAATTGTAATAGTTTTAATCTAAATTTAGTTGATGTCATGTATTAGTGAAGATACTTTGCTTTTTTACATTTAATTTATTTTAGAAAAATATGATGTAAGCTCAATATGGACCTAGAAAGTTGTGTCAATTATGATCTATTTAAGTTTAAAAATAGTCTTACTATAAATATGCATTTGTAACCTCATTAAGAAAAGTTTTGAAATGAATTAGAGTTTTTTCTTAATGAGAATCTTGAGTATGATATGTCTCATCTTTGAGTTCGTGGAATAGAATTTGCTTGAATATTATCAAAGACTTTATTACCATGTGACGATTCCTCATTGGCTTATCAATCTTCTAGATTATGACATTTTCTTCTCCATCTAACCTATCTTTGGTTCTTTTTCCTCTTTCATTTTGCCACTTCATTTAAATAAACAATTTGGTTAAATCTTCTATCTCATGTACAAGCACTCAAATCCACATCAAGGTGTCACCCTTATCCTAAGTTTGAACCTCTTTATCCCTGTATGGATAAGAACTAAAGTGTTGCTCCTTGATACAAGTATTTACGATGATTCATTGAACTTATATCGTTTACATGATAACAACATGGTTTAGGATAAGATCTTTCTCTTATCGTTTTTTGGTGATAACTATTTTTACGGAGAGGTCTTATCTCATGATATGACTTCGCTTATTGGACTTACCATTTTGGGTTTGATTATTATTCACTTTGCCTTTTGGCTCCAAGTTGATTTTTCGGAATATCCTTAGGTTGAGCTTCCTAAGTCTATCTCGATACACCGCCCTTTATGCATGTAAAAACCCTCCACAAGAATATCAATAAGGTTGCTTGCTTGAACAACTGCACGAAAAGTATTTATCATTTAATGATGCTGAAGCACTTCTCCACTATTTTCTTCTCGAGGCAGCAAACTGTTGAAATCCTTATGATACACCAAGGCAACAACATATCTTGAGCTTGAGTTCTGACGAGGGCTTAGAATGCTTTGCGTATATGTCTCTCAGGATAACCATAAAGTCAAGCAAACCAAAAATATTTAAGCTCTACATTGATGAAATTTGCCCAGTAACTATTTATATGACAATATATGTTCTAGAACCAAAAAATATCTAAGCCTCCACTCCCCCCGATTCAATCAACAACGTTAGCCGACTCAAAGTCTCATGGAAAAAGATAACATCCAATTGATAAGTTTAGGCGAAGTTCTTTAGAATGAGAATTATTTTTAAAGTGATCGAAGTCTCGTCATCTATGAATACTTATGGTCCTCGATAAGCCCCACGAGGTTCCGAAATTAAAAAATCATCGCGTCCTCGCTTTGTATAACCACCACATTTACACTTATAGTTGATTATATTTCATTGTTTCTTATGTTAAAATAATTTTAAAGTAATATTATATAATATTAAAAATAAGTGAAATATGATTAAAATAACATATTTATCAAACACTAGAGTATTAATTAATAATTTGTCAAAAAAGTATTAATTAATTTATCATCTCATTTTATTTTTCATCATTTAAATTTTATTTTTCTTTTTATTTTAATATCTTATATGAAAAATATTATCATCATTAGTTTATTCTATTTCATTATCATAATTATTATTAGAGAATAAAGTTATTGATAGTCTAAAATAATTTGACAGTGTCATTCAATTATAACTCGCAATTACATGTCAAAAAAATCACAACATGTCTCAACAATAAATAGTTAGATATCTTTAATTTAAAAACGTGTAATATGTGATGTACTAAATTAAATGATTATAATTGAATAAGAGTTTAAAATTGTTTTACACTACACTACCTTTAAACTTTTATTATTATTATTATTATTATTATTATTATTATTATTATTATTATTATTATTATTATTATTATTATTATTATTATCTGTCAAAAATATTATTATCACGATTATGATGATACAACATGATTAATGAATTTATGAATTCTTGAACCAAAAAAAATAGTGAATTTAACTACTAAAAGCCTGAAAATTGATAAAATTCCATTTCCCTCCCCTCTCTCTCACAGAGGTCGGTGACGAGACCCAAACGAGAAAGACAGAACGCTTCCATAACACAAAACCCTAGAATTTCAATATTCGCATGTTCGTCTTTTCTCAATCCCAATTTCAAATCTTCAATGGGTCGACCCGAACCATGTGTTCTCTTCTCTCAGACCTTCGTTCACTCACATCTCGATGAGTACGTCGACGAGGTAAGTAACCCCCACATTTTCCATTCTCAATTTTTAAAATTATTTTCTCTGCTGAATCTGCATTCGCTGAAAAATTTAATAAATTGTTCTCGCGTAATTTTTTAAGCTCGGTTTTGTAATTTCTACTTACTACACTTCATTACTGTAGTTTATTCTTTGGATTAGTTGTGCGAAAATTTGAACTGTTTTCACTTAATATATTGTTTTATGCACAGGTCGTTTTTAATGAACCTATTGTAATCACCGCGTGTGAGTTCTTGGAACAGAGTGCGACATCGGTTGCTCAAGCAGTATCACTTGTAGGGTATGTTTTTTCTTTGTGGATTCATTTTCACGATTACGGTTTATAAAAGATATGCACTGTCACGGTAAATTAGTTTTATACGGACTTTCAATTTTAAAATGCATTATTTTTGCGAGGTGATCCCTGTTATAGTAGTAACTAGTTCTAGTAACTAGATCTTAAAAGTGGTGATATGAAATGGCAAAATAGAGGGCTAATATTAGATGTTAGCGTAAAACTAGTTTATATTGACAGTGGATGTCAATTAAACTTATTTTTCTTTGATTGGTTTGAAACTGTAGAAGCTCAAATTTTGTGTTTAGTTGCTTGTTTGGTGTTGAGAGTTTGATAGTTGTTTGGAGATGTAGGTTAGTTTGGATTTAACTTCTAACTTATGAGAGCTTCTCCACTAAAATAAAATCACGCTTTTATTATTTACGCAGAAGTCTTTATAGGGATGTAGGTGTTTATGTATAGAATAAATGAGGGAAGATGTGAAACATTTGAAATACAGAAGCCAATTTCAAATTTTCAACTTTTACAAGAAGCAATTATTTAAAAATCTCATAGTTATCATAATGTTTTTTCAATATTTCTTTTTCCATGTGTTTTTGTACTTTGTCGAGGAGTTTATCTAAACTGGTTTATTGTGTAATTTGTGGTTGTTTTAGATGACCACTTTATATTATGTACTGTAATGTAGAAGACTACTGTATATACTTGCACGGTGTTGTTCATGCTTTGGTTCAACCTAGGTATTATTGTGTTTATGATCTGTTTCTGTGCCTGTTGAAGATTTTGAAATCAGTTAGTTAATTGCTGGAAACCTTTTCAGGGCAACTTCGCCTCCATCGTTTGCCATAGAGGTCTTTGTTCATTGTGAGGGAGAGACGAGGTTTAGAAGACTTTGCCAGCCTTTTCTCTATTCACAATCATCATCAAATGTATTAGAAGTAGAGGTATTATATATGACTGTGCATGTTATTAACAATGTTTGCTTCCTGATTCCTCCAACTGTCTGAGTATTTGGTCGTGCTTTTATTTCTGTTGGTCCGGGTATGCTGTATGTGTCATGCAATTCTTCAGTTTTGGAACTTTTCATAGATGTGAAAATATATATTATGAAAAGTTTATTTTATATGTATGACAAACTTCTAAGTCTCATTTTTTTTCTTCCATTTGATTTAACATCTGCTACCATGCTACATAATGTTTTGAAGATTTTCTTGATCTGAATTGCTCAAATATAATAAGATTGGTGATTAAAATTAATGAAAAAATGATCAAAGTTTTGCGTACTCAAGGATGTCTTCTTTTGCTTATGATATGTATTAACTTTTAACTTATTAATTAATTAATATTATTGATTTGATAAAGATCCGTGGTGGATGACTTGTTAGTAATTTGACCAAGCTTTCAAAAATATACTGTAATAATTTTTCTAATAATTGAGAATATTTATACTGTAACTGTTAAAATTTCAAGTACTTCTTTCTCTTTCTTAGGCTGTTGTCACTAGTCATCTAGTTGTGAGGGGCAGTTATCGCAGTTTGAGCATGCTTATATATGGGAACACAGCTGAGGATTTGGGTCAGTTCAACATTGAATTTGATGACAACGCATTGACTGATCTTGTTGATTCTACTGAGGGGAAGCTGGAAGACCTGCCACTTGCATTGCATTCTACTAATTTTATGGAAGATTCACGCTTTTCTTTGAGTGTCTTGTCTATTCCAGTTGCTGCGGCAGATATTTCTCTTGAAGTCAAACTTTTTTTACAGTTGATGTTAAAGATTTTGGAATTTTCAGAGCTTGGGAATGATGGACCTATTGGGGATGACGGCCATAAAGTTGTAAGTACTGTAGTATCCGCAATCTCTTCCTACATTTCTGGTGACATATGTGAATCAATCAGTGGAAGTTTGAAGAGAGCTGAGAAGTTTGAAGAGTTGCATAATGTTGTTAATGAGGCACGAAAAGAGCTCCTTGAGGTTTATAGGGTTTTCCGGCAAAAATTTGGGAGCGAATCCTCTGAATGTTCATCAGAAGGAAATTATTCTGAATTGGAGGCTGAAATATTGGATTCCAAAACATTGGTGGATATGTTTAACCAGATTAATCACTTTAGAAGGCAGTCTTCATATATAGGAGATCACTTTCTTTCTCGGGTAGTTTATTGTTTTCTTCGTACTTATTGTACCGGAATCTCCCTATTAGTTGAGAAAGTTAGAATCAAATTAACACCCCCTTTATTTCTTATTTGTTTGTCTTTTTTCCCTGCTGATTTCCATATTTTTAATGCAGAGTGAGCATGCTCTATTAGGATTGAGCATGGCTTATTTACTATGTTCTGGTAGGCAGAGCTGTTTTCAGTTTGTTAATGGTGGGGGAATGCAGCAGATTGCAATGTTTTTTTCCAAGGATTGGCAGAATTCTACTACTATTATGCTTCTGCTTCTTGGTGTTGTAGAGCGGGCTACTAGGTATTCTGTTGGATGTGAAGGCTTTTTAGGTTGGTGGCCTCGGGAAGATGAAAGTATCCCCTCTGGTGTCAGTGAAGGTTATAGCCATTTGTTGAAGTTGATACTATCAAAACCTCGGCATGATGTTGCCTCTCTTGCAACCTATTTGCTTCATCGCTTACGATTTTATGAAGTTGCTTCAAGATATGAGGTATTGCTTTCAATAAATGCTCTTGATATGAATGTTTATTTTCATTTAAGGACTTCATCTTTATCTTGTGGTAATTAAATTTTTGCCAGTCTGCAGTTTTGTCTGTGCTGGGAAACACAAGTGCTTTTGGCAGGGTTACAGATGTTGCTTTGAATATGCTCAGTTCAGCTGAAGTTCTGCTCAGAAAGCTCCTGGTCAGTTTTATTTCAATAGATTGTAACTTTTGTAGTGCTTAAACAGGCAGCGAGCAAAACTTTATTTTATATCCACCCATAATTTAGGTAGTTAGGTTGATATATTTTGACTTCTGAGGGATAATTTGAATTTAACTTCAAAAATAAGTTTGTTGTTAATGTTTTTTGACAAGTACTAATGCAGAAATTGATAAATTCACGTGGTCCAATTGAAGATCCTTCTCCTGTGGCTTGTGCAAGTAGATCACTGATTACTGGTCAAACAGACGGATTGTTGTCATATAAAACAACTTCCAACTTGATCAGCTCTTCAAGTTGTTGCTTTTCAGATTGGGATATTGATTCACATTTATTGGGACTGTTGAAGGTATACCATTAACCATTTTACTGTTGCATGTTGTTTTTGCTAATTTTTTTATCTGCTCAAGGTTGGGATACAGCTTTTTAAACATCACGTGTGTGTCTCTCTTAAGTGCAGAGTCTTTTGTGCTTTCTCCTCTGTATATATCAATAAAAGAAGATGGTATTTTAATGTGAGGGCTGGGGGACTAAATTCTATGTTGATAAATATTTATCGTGCCTATGCTTATATTTACTCTTGAACTCATGAACTTGGATGCAGGAGAGGGGATTTCTTTCATTATCAACTGCGTTGTTGTCATCATCTATACTGCGAGTGGAAGGGGGTCATATCATGGAGATATTCATGGATGTTACATCGTCTATTGAGGCTGTGATTCTATCATTTCTTTTTTGTCGTTCAGGTTGGCTACAATTAACATATGCACACACATTGTTTGATCTATTATCAGAAACTAGTGAAAGAAGTATAACTATTTGAATCACTTCTCCAACCATTGTAGGCTTGATATTCCTATTACAGGATCCTGAACTATCTAGTACTCTAATCCATGCCCTTAGGAGTGGTCATCATGGCAACAAAGAAGATTGTATTCCTCTTCGATATGCTTCCGTTTTGATTTCAAAAGGTTTCTTTTGTAGTCCAGTCGAGATAGGAATGATAATTGGGATGCATCTAAAAATGGTTAGTAATGCTCCAAAAAATAGTATCCTCAAATCATCTGTTTTAACTTTCCCTCCCTTTTCTGCTGCTGTATCTTTTTTATTTTTTTTTTAAAATGTTTTGAATCCAATGTTTGTTTATACCTAATTGCGATGATTTTGATACTGCGCCTAGGTTAATGCCATTGATTGTTTGCTTTCATCAAATCGACAATCAGAAGAGTTCTTATGGGTTGTGTGGGAACTGTCTGCTCTCTCAAGGTGGACATTGCCTTACTTTTTTCAGAATTGAAGCTTAAATATTTGGAAATTGTTTTGAGTTGTGAATTAAACCTGATGATGGTTTATAGGTCTGATTGTGGGCGCCAAGCATTGCTTGCTTTCGGAAATTTTCCAGAGGTATGCACAAAAATATACTTTGACAAGTCATATTAATACGGTGATAGTCTCTTAGGTCCCTTAATGGATAATATTTTTGCAAAAGTAATATATTCATGGTGTGGTTGTTTGGTCTTTGATTTTTTATTTTCAAAATTCCAAATTTTGTATTTTACCTGGAGTAATGCTTTATTATTATTATTATTACTTGATCTTGAATAAATAGGGAACTATTTCATTTTTGTTATGCCTAATATGGTTACTTTATCCTTGTTTGCAGTGTGTATGTGCGCACATGGATGTTTTTATTATAGATGTAGTTAAAAGGAGTTTTTATTTATTTGCTTAGATGATGTAGTATATGTTATATTGCTTTCTATACTTAAAGTGCCACGTCTCTTTCATTTTCTGTAGGCTGTTTCCATCTTGATTGAAGCATTAAGTTCTACAAATGAATCTGAACCTGTTGGAAAAAACGGTGGTAGTCAAGTCATTCTGTTATCTCTCTTATGCATAGTTGTGGCATGATTTCTTGTTCAGCGATCTGAACTGTTGCTTTTTATCTGCTGCTTTCAGGATCTTCAGCAGTAAATCTTACAATATTTCATTCAGTTGCTGAGATTATTGAAGCCATTGTTACTGATTCCACATCATCATCTTTGGGTTCTTGGATTGGACATGCTATAGAACTTCATAGGGCTTTGCATTTCTCCTCTCCAGGTTCTAACAGAAAAGATGCTCCCTCACGATTGTTGGAATGGATAGATGCTGGTGTAGTATACCACAAACATGGGGGTATTGGTCTCCTACGTTATGCTGCTCTATTGGCTTCTGGAGGAGATGCTCAGTTAACTTCGACTAGTGTCCTAGTTTCAGATTTGACTGATGTTGAAAATGCTGTTGGAGAATCTTCCAGTGGCTCTGATATCAATGTCATGGAGAATCTTGGAAAGTTTATATCTGACAAGTCTTTTGATGGCGTTACTCTTCGCGATTCTTCTCTGTCACAGTTGACAACAGCATTAAGGATTTTGTCTTTTATTTCTGAGAACCCGGTATGTTATAGTCAATTTTGAATTGGCTCATTGATGATTATAAATATTCTCTTATGACAGTTTTAATCAATGCAGACTGTTGCTGCTTCTCTCTATGATGAAGGTGCTGTTACAGTTATTTACGCCATTTTGGTCAACTGCAGATTTATGCTTGAGAGGTCCTCAAACAATTATGGTAAGTTAATTCTTATACTTGTTATAATGGGTCACATATATGGCCTAGATTATCGCATCAAATATATTATTGCCGAGACATTCCCTTCACTATATTTGCAATGCATTGCTTGCCAGATTAACAAGCTGATGTTATGAACAGTTGTCAACGGGATAGCTGTATGATATACAACATATACTGTATTATTTGTAATTGTATTTTAGTATTATGATTTTTTGAATGACAAAATGTTAATATGATCAGTATATATGAATTTAAATATTTTTGTTTACTAAGGGTATTTGTTTATTATAGGTTAACAAAATAAGGTAAATCCCAATATACATTTTCCACATGAAAATTCTTATTCTCATGAAATTTTATGCACAATGATTAGTATGTAGGGTATTTAAAATATTAAAATATTTTGAAGTAAAAGTACTTCGATAAAAATATTCAAAAAGTAAACAACACAAAAATTAAACACAGTTCATAACTAACAATGAAAGGTCATTGTTGCTAATATTCAACCCCAATATAAAGCAAATACATTTTAGCTTCAAAGGCTTAAGATAATTCATAAGCCTTTAAAGGATTCACTATCTACAACTCTTTCTTATCATCAAGTTTGCACTTTTCTACAAGTTTTGCCTCCATCTTTGAGATTTGTTATTAGAAAATATCTTATAATATCTTTGATATTAAATTAGAGTATCTGTTAGTTATTTCCTAGGATTAGTTTGTAATCATAGATTACCTTGTAGGATTAGATTTTATATTACTTATTATTATTAATATTTTTATGTTATCATTATTTGTTCTTGATTTCCTACTTATTTAGGATAGAGTCAATGTATCCCTATAATGAGATTGATATTGTGTCTTTTGTATCAAGTTATTATCAATAATATTCAAGATTCTTGTTATTTTCTGTCCACGTTTATCTAAAATCACATGACTCCAACAAGCTTATTCCGGATAAGATTGCTTTGGTGGGTTATAGTTGGATTGCTGGGAAAATCGAAGCATTCAATTTTCGAGTTTTTTGTTATGATGCACGAATGTGATGGGGGTTTGTGGATTGACTAGGGTTATAATCCCGAAGGGAAAAAAATCAGACATAATTTGCCTCTTATTCCCTTGAAAACCTAACCTCTGCCTCTCTGCCTAACTTTTTGTAGTCCCATTCTCTGAAATTCGACCTCACACAGTGACATTATTCCCCCCTCTCTTCTGTCTCAAGCTTAATGCAGCTTCTGCGTAACTGTCTCTACCAACTCTAATATTACTTACTCTGTTCTGATTTGCCACAGCCCTCAAACCTCTCTCTCTTGTCTGAGCAAATTCTCCTGCTCCCTTCTGTGTTCATGCCTCAACCTGCATCTGTTCCCATGCCACTCTTCTCTCTCTCTCTCTCTCTCCTCCTCCTCC
>JBBPBQ010020324.1:24943240-24992181 GCA_037974755.1 Cicer yamashitae | reverse complement strand
CCCCCCCCCCCCCCCCCCCCCCCCCCCCATTTTTTCCCCTAGTTCCATTTAAAATATTGTGTGCGGCCTTTGTATTTCATCCTTGGATTTTCTATACTCTTCCCTTTCTTTGAATTATATATTAAAAATAAAAATACAGTAACTGCAACATGAAATATTAAGTTGTTACTTAAAATTTATCAATTTATTATACTTTAATAATTAATTTTGTATCTTATTTTGATGATAAACTCACTTTTATTGTTTTTGTAAGATCTTACAATTTGTATTACAATCACGTTTCCCTCTCCCAATCCTACATAGGGTGTTGATTTTTGACAAACTTTAAGATAGAAACAAATGGAAAATAGGAAATTCCAGTCATGGTAGTTAAAATCGCAATTTGGGACGTACACTTGTCTGCTTCCACGATCTTGCAAGCCTTGGCCAGGTCCATGCCTATGCAGAAACCGGTATCCTATATTTCTCACCCATCTGCACAGTTTGTTTTATTGAAAAGGCTTGTTCTTCCTCTGTTCAATTTCATTTTTTTGGTTCTGTTCGATTTCATCCAAGTGGGAATAGGCAAACAAATAGTTCTCTTGTGGAAAATAAAAAGACTATTCTGGGGTGAAGAAAAAGACTACCCTATTTCCAAAAAGTCTTCTTTCATAAATGAGCAGATGCAAAATTTTTGGGAAAAGAAATAAACTGTTGGTTATGTATGTATTAATATATGAAGCGGCCTCTGTTTTGGGTCCAACTTCCAGATAGTACAAGTATAGTAACCCTCATGTCACTATTATAGGCAAAAGTTAACTACTTTTGAACCATCTAATTCTATTAATCCTAATCTTCTCTATTTAATTCAAAACATTTAATGAAGATAGTCGAGTGTTTGACATTAAAAAGGTACATTTTTGTATGTTTGACTAATGTTTACATGAAATCTTCTGTTCTTAATTACCGTGAAAATCTACTTTGGTATGGATCTAAACAAATTAAAAGATAGTAGTTCTGAAAATTAAATATACTAATGAGTTTGAAGTTTGAAATCATACCATCTCAAACGCACTTTAGTTCCTCTCAAAACCAGAAGAGTTACTCGACAAACTCAACAGATGAATGTCATAGTTTTGCAACTATGGGTGTCCATCACCATAAGATTCCACCAATGAGTCGGTGTCTTATTTGTTAGTCCACATTGAGCTTTTTCATTACCACTTTACTCTTGAAATGCTCAAATTGACCATCAATCTTATTCACCATATCCATATCTCATCCCATCATCCTTGTTAAACAATTATACACCCTTTCTTTCACTAACCTATCAGGCTTTGAAATTAGGTTGGTAATGCAACATTGGATTAAGGTAGTAGCCTGCAACATGTTGCAAAGTTCCTTGCAATTGTTTGCCCCATCTCTTATCAATAAATTTCCATAAAATTTGGTAACTAAAGAATGAAAAAAGATTAAATTAGTTCACAAACAAATACCAATTTCGTAATATAGTATAAATTTTGCAATCAACCAATGGAAGATATTTTATAAATTTAGATACCTTTTTTTGCTTATTATCGTAGCCAACTTTTATCTCCTCTTTAGCTTGATCCACTGCTTCCTAGATGTACCCCATGACTGACTTATCATCAGAATCCACCATACACAACACTTTAAGTAACGGAAAAGCATCCTTTATGCAAGTAATCAAATTCTTCCAAATTCCTTGTCTAGGACTATATTTTCAACTAATTTCTTGTCTTTAGTCTTGGCAAATTGACTATTCTTCCATTGCTTGGAAGTGAACATCCTAAACAATCCTCCTTTCCTTTCATGCAAACATCCCAAACACTAGTAAAATGTCGCAAAATGTTTAATGCCCTTCTGCAACGTAGATGTGCAATAAGTCACGGTCCCAATATGTCATATTGATACTTGTGTCGCACACATTTCACGCTATGTTGTGGCCTGTAAACTCCTGTTATATAGGACTAATGAATCCTCTGTACATCACTTCTATTCCTCATGTGCTTCATTATTGTCCTAATAATGTATTTATTATGACTTAGAGTCAATGTTTGACACTATTTGAAGTCAACCAGTTGCATAGGAATCATATTGACTTCAAGTCAAATGATTTAGGGGTCGACATTAGGAGCGCCTACGACCCTTACATATCTATTATGAAGTGTACTACTCGTTGACCTATCCAATATTAAATATCCCATATTTAATACTTGCGTGTTGACTGGATCTCATATCCATGATCCTCATACTCGTGACCATCGTTCATATCCACACAATAGCCTGTGCATTATTGTTGTCTTTATTAATAACAATAATACTTGACTACAAATGATTTAAAAATAACATTCTATTCTAAGGACTTTATTATGTCATACAACTAATGCATAATAAAAGCAATGCCTCAACATAAATTAATATGGTATAATGAATGCCACTAGGGCTTACACTAACAGGGTCATTATCAATCAATTACTTTCTTTCAAAATATAATACTTGGGGTTCCCAATGTGCAATGGGTGTGTACTCCTCTTGAGTAATTCGTAATGGATCATTACAAAGGTTTTGGGAAAAAGGGGATAAAGTTCTATGCCAGTGTGTAGTGCAATTCTATGGAATGCTTGATTGGAGCATAACATATAATTTTGAGTTTAGTGGTTTTGTTTATTTGTTGCTGTTTAATTAAACATTCTTTGGTTTATGAGGGTAAGTCTGCAATTTTAGCCCCTCTTGGTGTGTGGTACCATGTCCGACATGCAGAGTGATTGGGAAGCTTTGCAGTACTCTCAGTTGTTTCTCTTTTTTTCTTATCTGATTCTGTTCTTATGTTTAGACCATCACTCTCATCACTTGAACTCCCCTTCTGTTTGTTTCAATACAAGTATTTTTTTTGTCATGTCAGTAGAAATTTAATATTGTTATTTATTCTTTCTAAAGCCTGATAAATGAAATTCTCTGTATTTTTGAACAGATTACCTTGTAGATGAGGGTACAGAATGCAATGCTACATCAGACTTACTATTGGAACGCAATCGTGAGCTGAGCATAGTTGATCTTTTGGTTCCTTCTCTGGTGCTACTGATTACACTTCTGCAGAAATTACAGGTATTTTTTTACAGGTTTTGATCTTATGTGGTAGCATTTGGTTCAAACCTTGGAAAAATTTAAATTTAGAATGTGATCATGTATCACTTACCAAGAGGTCATTGTAAACAACTTAGAATGTTCTCCAATCCAAAAACAGTGTAAAATAGTAGTTTTTTGTACTGTTGTGTATTGGGTTAAATGACTGAAAACGACATTGTATTATTTTGCAGTGGACCTTCTCTTGATGTGTCATGTTAAACATTTTTTGTTATTTATAAGCAAATAGATGAGGCTAAAATGTGTTGTTGTATACAGTATTACCACTGAGGCACTGACTAACTGTAAATTTAATAGAGGACACAGTAAATGAAAGCCCTACTGCAATGCATTCTTGATATAGACTGTTTGGTTGCAATTTTATAGGAAGCAAAGGAACAACACCGGAATACAAAATTAATGAATGCTCTTTTAAGATTACACAGGGAAATAAGGTATTCTCTTAGTTTCCTTTCTCTTCGTATTTGATTTGAGAATCATGCTATCTTCTTTAAGTTGATTAAATCTGGTAATTGCAGCCCCAAGCTAGCTGCATGTGCAGCAGAGTTATCATCTCCGTATCCAGATTATGCGATTGGTTATGGAGCTGTCTGTCATTTTATTGCGTCAGCACTTGCCTTTTGGCCAGTACATGGTTGGAGTCCAGGTCTTTATCACACCCTTCTTGCCAGCGTTCGGGGTACTTCGTTGTTGACTCTAGGTCCAAAAGAAACATGCAGTTTGCTCTACCTTTTGGTATGCTTATTCCATTTGAACATTTACTCTGTACACTGTGTTGATGCTTTTATTTCTTTAAATACTTCATATCTCTTAGTGCTCATTCCATTCATCAAACCATGTCATTATTTTCAAAGACATGTATAGTAAGGTTTTTTAACTGTTTATATGATTAATTCTTCTGTTCTTATCTGTTTTATATTCCAAGATTGATTTGTTTCCTGAGGAAGATATATGGCTTTGGACTGGTGGAATGCCTTTGTTAACTACACGAAGAATGTTGGCTGTTGGAACCCTGTTAGGGCCTCAGATGGAGAGGCGTGTCAACTGGTATTTGGAATCTGCACCCCTTGAGAAGCTGGTTGGCCAGTTGGCACCACACCTTGAAAAAATTGCAGAGATTGTACAGCATCATGCCATTTCTGTATGTAGTTTCTGTATATGCTCCGAACCTACATTTTCTAATATGGAATGGGTATTGCTGGCAAGACTTGTGTTGAATGTGTTATTCTGATTTTTTGGCAGGCATTAATAGTCACCCAAGATCTGCTGCGTGTTTTTGTAACTCGCATTGCTCGCCAAAATGCTAATTATGCATCTATGCTCTTGCAACCAATATTGTCATCGATCACAAGTCATGTTTCAGAATCATCTCCATCAGATACTGATGCATACAAGGTAACAATCCTGTGATCCCCCTAATTTAGAGCTTGCAGTTTATCTGGTATTCTGGTTTGACATTTTCTCCTGTATTTTCAGGTTTTGAGGCTTCTTGATTTTCTTGTCAGCCTATTAGAGCATCCACTTGGCAAGGTCATTGGTCTTATATTTTATCTGCTTTTCCCTTTGTTCTTGTTTCTTGTTTTCATCATGACTATTGTGAAAGGTGTAGTTTCATTGACTGTTGGTTATAACAATAGTTTTGCATAATATAAAACTGGTCTACATTCTCTCTATCAGGGCTTATTGTTGAGGCTGGGCACTCTTCAGACGCTAACGAAAGTACTGGACAGATGTTTTGTCATTGTTGACGTTGATATAAAGTCAGCTCCTGATGGTAGAAGTTCTGCAAAGGGCAGCTTTAATTTTTTTAGTTGGTGTCTCCCGGTATTCGAGTTTATCACGCTTCTTTTTAATTCTGAAACTTCTCGATATTACACCCGAAGACATGACTTGTGAGTAGCTTATTTTCTTGTTAGTGTTATCAGTCATGTTTCATTCAAGTTTGAACTTTAAGTGATGAATTTTCTGGTTGTTTGGCAGTAAAAAATTTGACAAGATGAGTGAAGAAGATTATGCTCTCATTTTACGTTATCTTTTGAAGAGTTGCCAGGTGATTCTTCGATCCTGTTCTTCTTCGTAGATTTGTATAATGAAATGCCCTTTCTTCTGTATTTAAATGCCTTTCAGAGCAAGGGATTGCCAAAATTCTTAGCTTAAGATTCACTCTATAGTTTAAATTGTAGTGCTTCTTTTCGTTGCTCTCAATATTACTTGATTTTGATATTTCAAGGTCCTACCTGTTGGAAAAGAGTTACTGGCTTGTCTTATAGCTTTCAAAGAATTAGCTTCATGTAGTGAAGGTCAAATGGCATTTGAAGCAACTCTTTCTGGTATCCACCATTATGCTCGTGAACTTGATTCTCAGAAAGATGATATGGATGTCAATATTCCAAGTATAGTAGAATGGAGAAAATGCCCTCCTTTACTCAACTGTTGGATGAATTTGTTGAGATCAATTGACCCTACGGAGGATTTGTCATCTTATGGAATTGAAGCTGTCTATGCTTTATCTGTAGGGTCTCTGCACTTTTGCACGAATGGGGACAGGTGAGTTTCTCGATTGCTGTTTCTGATTAACTTCTATGATATGCTTATTCAAATTTTTGAAAAACCATTCTTTCAACTTGTATGTTCACTAATATTGAGTTCAGAGAACCTCATGTAATCTTTGAGAATGGAACAGCCGTAGTTATTTAAACAGTGTTCTTCCCCTCTTGTTTTCTGCTTCCTTGACAGTGACGTTGATGATATGCAGTTGTCAGTTGCTACTGTTGAATTGCTATAAAGAAGATTAATTTAGCTAGAAACTGAAGGCTGATTATTATTGTTAAAATGTAAATACTTCTATAAGTAGAGGATGAAACACTATGATTTTAAAATTCAAATTGGTCATTCCAAGCTCAAAGTGAATGTGAATAGAGCAACCAAGCCTTATCCCACAACGTGTGTTCGACTACATAGATCAAACGACTCCATAATGCTTTATCATAAATCATATCTCTAGCGAAGCAATTGACCTCTTAAGTCTTTCTTAATAGTTTCTCCTATTGTTTTTCTTAGTCATCCTCTACATTTATGTTGTCATATCCCGGTACAGTGAATGGGCTGGCCGCGACGCCACCAACCGGTAAAATGCGTTTGACGGTAGCGGTGCTCCCGGCCGCGATCCAGCTATCATTGCGACCTGCTATCCCAGCCTGACCTTCTATTGGACCCACTCTAGGGCTTTTTCAAAAACACAAGTTTTATTTTATTTATTCTTCATTAAGTGTATCTAGGTCATTTCGCAACCACTTAAGCCCTAATTTTTTATTATTATAAACCCACAAAGGGGTTGGTTCAGCATCGTGAAAAAGAAACCGTTTTCGTTCTTCCTCTATTTTGTTCTTGCTTTGTTGTTTTCGTTCTTTTCTTGCTCCATTTAGCATCGTTAATTTTTGTATATTTTGCTACTTTTTTAGTATTTTTATATACTGTTTGTATTTTATGTTTAGTTTATATACTGTTTTTTGGCCTTCACAATAGCGGTCATCCAGCTATCCGCGATCCCTCTATCTCCTTTTTAGGGTCAGGTGCTCCCCGCCGCTATCTGAGACTGACAACATAGCTCTACATCTAGCGATTACGCTAACCCCCTCTGATCTGTTCTCTTTGATAAAGAATCAAAAGTCTCCTCTAAACATGTCCAAAGCGCCCAAGTTGAGATTCAATCATGTTTTTTACAATATTAGCTTCCCATTTCTCTCTAATGCTATCATTCCTAATCCCATTTCGTCTGCTACATTGAGTTTTCTCATGTTGGCATTTTATCTCCCAACACTTTTTCCCATACAACATCATCAGTCTTATAGCTGTAAGATAGAACTTTCCTTTTAGCTTTAGTGGTACCTTTGTCACATAAAACACCTGGGCTCTCCTCCATTTCAACCGTCTCTCTTGAATCAAATGGTTTACATATCCCTCTATTTCTCCATCATCTTGTATAATGGACTCAATGGTGACTTATGGTACAATATACAACTTTCACCTGAGTTAGGAGTGTTTAGCCTATGCTTAACTTACGTTTCAGATACTGTTTTAATTCTATTCAAAATGAAGATGAATTAACATCCATCAATTCGAAATTTGATCTCTCTCTTTATGAAATTTTGACTTCTTCTCTTGATATCACAAGATTCTGTGTGTTGAAAAAAAGGCTGTGACTTATATAGAAGTTTCTCTGCACTTTATCTTTATTGTTTGGGTAAATATAGCAGGGTAAATTAACAGTTTCTTTGTTGGTTAGTTTGATTTCTGACAGAGTTGTGGCATTGAAGTACCTCTTTGGGATTTCTGATGATGTGACAAGATCATTTGACTTTCCTGAAGAAAATATAAACTACATACTAGAATTGAGTGCTATGTTAAGTTCAAAGGCTACTGTGAATGACTGTATGGTCACCTCTCACTTGCAAATCCCATTATACCAGGTAAAATCCCATATCAATACAGCTTCCTCTTTATTATTTTTTCCCTGATTCATTTTTTAACTTCACGTGACCGTTTGGGATGCTAGGTTTCCGATTTAGTCAAGTCATTGTCCTTAGTATTGCAAAGGCCTGTTGGTTCCATGAAGTTGGGTGATGTTTTGCCCCAAAATGATGTTTTAGATTTTCCAAAGACACATCACATGCTTGAAAACAATGTTGACAAGATCGACGATCATCTCTACGTTGGAGGACTTGGTGACAAATTTCTTTGGGAATGCCCAGAAACGTTACCTGACAGATTGACACAGACAAATCTTGCTGCCAAAAAGAAACTGTCAGCAATGGATGGACCAGCTAGACGGGGTAGAGGAGAAAGTTATCAAGCCGATATTTCTTCCCAAAATGCTTTTTCACGAGGCTTAGCTCAGTCTACTGTTTCATCTGGCCCTACACGTAGGGATGCCTTCCGACAGCGAAAGCCGAATACCAGCAGACCGCCATCTATGCATGTGGATGACTATGTGGCAAGGGAGAGAAATGTTGAAGGGGTTACTAACGTAATAACAGTGCCACGAGCAGGATCTACCGGTGGGAGACCTCCATCAATCCATGTGGATGAATTTATGGCAAGACAAAGGGAACGCCAGAACCCTTCAGCAACCGTAGTGGGAGAAGCAGTGGGACATCTAAAAAATGCTTCTCCTGTAAAAGCTACAGATATAGAGAAGTCAAACAAATCTAAACAATTAAAAACGGATCTTGACGATGATCTTCAAGGAATTGATATAGTTTTTGATGGAGAGGAGTCTGACTCTGATGACAAGTTGCCATTCCTTCAGCCAGATGATAATTTACAGCAGCCTGCACCCGTTATAGTTGAGCAAAGTTCTCCCCACTCAATTGTTGAAGAGACAGAAAGTGATGCTGTTGATAGTAGTCAATTTTCTCATATGGGTACTCCATTAGGATCTAACATTGATGAAAATGCCCAGAGTGAGTTTTCTTCAAAGGTTTCTGGTTCGCGACCTGATATGTCATTGACTCGTGAATCAAGTGTTTCTTCGGACAGGAAGTATGGTGAGCAGGCTGATGACTCAAAGAATGTTCTTCAACCTAAGATATCTGGTGGTTACGATTCTGCAGCAGCAAATAGTTCATATCCAGCATCTCTTTACAACAATCCATCTGCAACATCTATGCAGTTACCAGTTGAATCAAGGATTGCTTCTCAGAATTTCTATTCAAAAAACAGTCCGCAACATGGTGGTATTGCTACTGGGTCTCAAGGACTGTATGATCTGAGATTTTTTTCGAACCAACCTCCTTTACCGCCCATGCCACCCCCACCAACAGTTTCACCTGTAATATCACATGCTACCGATTCCATGCCCGGCCAGTCATCCTCATTCGCTAATTCTCCGGCAGGCTCACGGCGTCCAGGAGCATTCCAAGTGAGTAGCCTTGTCTTATTGTGCTTTATTTGTTTCCTCCTTTCACTTTAGTCATAAATCATCTTTTTTAAATCCTGTTTTTTCCTTTCTAAATTCATCCCTGACTACTCTTTAATTTTTCTTTGCAGGTTCAGTCGGATTATTCATCTCCATTCAACAATGGTTCCAATGCATCTCCTGTTTCGATGCCAGATTCCAAATATTCTAGGAACTCTGCATCTTCCCCTAGTGGACCTAGTAGACTTGCTCCTCCCCTTCCTCCTACACCACCTCCTTATGCATCTAGTTCATATAACTTACCATCTATTAAAACTTCTGCCTCCCAACCGGCTCCATATAATCAGTCAAGTATTTGGACTACTGAACTTTCCCAGGCCTCAGCTGGTCCTTCGGGAGCCAGATTGTCATCATACCCACTAAATCCCTCAATGATGTCCTTGGGGTTCAGTAGGCCAGCATCTATGCCATCGACTCTCTATGGTAACACCTCAAATCAGCAACATAGTGAAAACCATCCAAACTTCTTGCATAACATCTCTGTCCCCCAAGGTTCCTTTCAGTCTATGCATTCAGTTACTCAGTTGCAGCCACTGCAGCCCCCTCAGCTTCCACGTCCTCCGCAGCCACCACAGCTCCTTAGGCCACCTGTTCAAACTTTGCCGCAGTTGGATCAAGGGATGGCTGTGCAGAGCAATGCTCAAGTGCATGAGTTACAGATGCTGCAGCAGTCTCAGGTTTCTTCAATGCAGACATATTATCAAACCCATCAGCAACAACAGTTTTCACATGAGCTGCAACAGCAGCAAGTTCAACATACTCAACAAGCAGGGGATGCTCAGTCGCAAGAGTATTCAGATGCTGGAATGTCATTGCATGAGTATTTCAAGTCTCCAGAGGCCATTCAGGTATTTGCCACTTGCATGCACTTTTTAAGGTGGGAATTGTTAGAGAAAGACAAATTTTAATCTAATCATTATACCATTCTACATGGCAGTCTTTGTTGAGTGACCGGGACAAACTTTGCCAGCTATTGGAGCAGCATCCAAAATTAATGCAGATGCTTCAGGTTGTTATTCTTGGTATTTATGTCGTGGATCTTATGTTTGTTTTTTAAAAGAGAAGCCAAGGAAATGGTTATAAATTTTAATGATTGTGTTGATGATGTCTTTTGTTAGTGTAGTTGTGCGTGTGTTTGGTGGGTTAAGGTAACGATATAGCCTGTAAATCTTTTACTTGCTGTATATATTTTTTTCTTCTATTTTTCACTTTTAATTACAAAAGTGTCACATTGTTTTCATTTTATTTTCTGTCTACAGAAAAAATGTTTTATCTAAGAGTTGAAAGTCAGATGTAAATAAGATTGTTTTCTGTAATTAAAGTGAAAACAGAAAACAAAATGTTTTCTCAAACCAAATGGCCTAATATTATAATATTTGGTTCTGTTGATCTAATTCATGGATTCACTTTATTTCTTGCTTTTGTGCAGGAAAAGCTGTAGCAGCAAAATGACCATGTAGAACCTCAGAAGCACAGCTATTTGCATAGTTCATACCTGTAAATTCCCTTATTGATTGTCACCACATGAGTGGTGGTGATGTTTGTGCATCAGCCACCAAACATAAGCCACCGAAATTTTGTGTTAATATATGTACATTTTGACAATTTTTTAATTTATTCCAATGCTAGTGCACATTTTGGACGACGATGCTTATGGCTGTAGAGTGGGTCCTGGTGAAATAACTGGTCCTTATGTTTAATGGTGCTATTCATTATGCTGATTGTTGTATTTAGTACTGTACATAACTATTGCTCTTTGAAACTTTTCAAAATGTAACATTCCATTACATAATTTTTGCTGACGTTTGTTCATAGTTATTATTTTAATTCACTTGTTTTAAATATAATAATCTGAGGGACCAATTGCCAAGTTTACATAATATTTGCGGAAGTTTGTTGGTTAGACCCCTAGCGTAAGGGGTCCTTGGATTAAGATTTTCAAACTTCTTTATTCATTTTCATGACACCATTTGATTTGCGTTGGTCTTTTGCTCAGATTAAAACTTTTAATCTGTTACACACATGGTAATATGATAATATTATCCTTTACACCGATTTATTTTTAAAATTATACCTTTTAGAAAGTTGAGGAATCAATTTTGATTATATATCATATATGTATTTTTCAGTATATTTTTAAGTTTAATTATTTAACAACTTTCTATGTGCTTGTTTTTGACTAGTTTGGCTGATGGTTCTGAATTGTTCATGCTAATATCAAATAATTTAGTGTTTTTGTTATTTTTAATGTTAGAACTATGTAAGGTTGGCAACAATTTTATTTCTTCTGGTATGAATTGTTCATACTAATATCAAATTATCTAGTGTTTTGGTTTAATGATTCAACTTTGCTTTTTAATGTTAGTACTATTTTTGGTTGGAAACAATTTTATTTTTTCTATTATGTGTTTTTTTTAACATCAAAGTTGGCCTCTGACTTTGGCATCTTTAACTTTTAATTTACTTTTTCCTTGTTACATCTGTAAATGTTAAAATGCCAATGTAAGATACCGATTTTATTTTTCTATTTAATATTTTTCTTTGTAATGGAAAAGTATTGAACATATTTGAGAATTTCATATTGTCATGAGGCAAATGCATTGAAAATATATAAATGAGTGAATGCCACATTTATTAAGAATAAGTTAAATCAAGATAATTTTTACTATAAAAAATACCTTATGCATGAGTTTATAATAGTAAGATTTTGAGTTAAATGTAGTTTTAAATCCTAAAAAAGTCTATCACGACTAAACTCATAAACGTGAAGTCGTGAACCCCTCAATTCAACATGCACGCTTGCATATTTTTGTATTACAGGTTGTATATTAGTACTATTTTGGGGAAATGGTGAGGAATTTTAGGAATAGTGTTAAAACAAGTAAATAATTTGCATTTTTTTATTATAAACTTAGTATTTTACGAATATCAATGAAAATCTTAGTGTTACATGATCCAAGAAGCCCATGATCCAAGAAATAGTCAACGAAAAGTTCGGTATCGTTCAGATGAAAGAGACATTCTTTCTTCATAAAATGCTTACTTAGCTTCCATGTGCTTCTTTCTTGCACAAGAGACAAGCTTGTGTTTAGAGTAGCAAAGCATAAGTACTATCTAGCTGCACGGTTGATAAAAATAAGTTACTTTTTTCATTAATTAATGACAAAAGTTATCATATGGTTGTTAGAAATGTTAGTGATTCTTGTATAAAAGAAATGTTAGTGATTTGTCTCATAAATACACTTTTGATGATAATTGTATTGACTAATATGTTGGGACGCATATTCTAATTTGAATTATCCTTCTTTCGTCATCTTTAGTATGTGACTATTTAAGAAAAAAAAGAAAGAAACATTACTGATCTATAAAAAAAAAAAGGAAAAAGAAATGTTACCGAGAAAGTTGAACTCACAATTCTTTACCTCTTAAATTCTTTTGTGTTTTTCCCATAGCAACCAAAGCTTTCTCAATATATCAAGATAATCTACTTTAGATTATTAACTCTATTTTAGTATTTTAATGTGTTTTCTAAAATGCTATATGGAATTTAAGAATTTACATTAATTTTTAGTTCAATAGTAGAACTCAACTAGAGTTAACTTATTTTATGTGAATCACAACTTAGTCTTGTTTGGAACTGTATGTAGCTGGCGATTTTGAGGTGAAACTCATGACGAGGTTGAAGTTTTCACAAATTAGAGTTATTGATTTTCACGGTTAAAATTGAATTGAATAGATCTTACACAACAATCTCCACACCAAGTGTCTCCACTAATATAATCATAAGAACTAGTATAGATCTTACACAACAATCTCCATACCAAGTGTCTCCACTAATATAATCATAAGAACTAGTGTAATTTTATATAAAAAAACTCACAAAAATTAGTAGTAAGAATAATACTCACAACATAATTTTTAACACACGTTTTTTAATATATTAATTTTATTTGATTAAAATTCACATGAATTCCACCAAATCATATATAGAACCCATATGATTTAATGTGATCTATATAAATTTTAACTAATCAAATAGATTGTATTAAAAAGTGTGCGTTAAAGAGTGTATTGCTAGCTCTTAATAAAAATAAGTACTAGTAATAAATAAAGCTACAACAATGAGTGCTGGATTATAGTAGGTGTTAGTTTTATACTAGTTAGTTTTATTAGGCATTTATTTTTGGGTTGTTATAACTATTTTGTTGGTAGTCTTTCAGTCTTTTTTGTTCCTTTTAGTTATAGAACTACTATTATAAATAAGCCCATATTGTATTTATTTCTTAATTAATAAATGATGTATATTCAGTAAAATAATATTCATTATGGTATCATTTTTAATTACAATTATAAATGATGTATACTACTGTTAGATTACTTCTTGCTTTGGCTGCCACTAATAATTGGTTTTTAAAACAGTTAGATGTTAGTAACGCTTTTCTTCACAGTGACCTTCATGAGGAAGTTTATATGAAACTTCCTCTTGGTTATCTAAGTCATAATAGTAATAAGGTTTGTCGTTTTAAAAAATCTTTGTATGGTTTAAAACAAGCGAGTCGACAATGGTTTGCCAAACTGTCTTTTGCTTTGATATCATTTGGTTTTCAACATTCAAAACATGATCATTCCTTATTCATTCTCAAGAAATTAAATTCTTTTACTGTTTTGTTGGTTTACGTAGATGATATTATTATTGCAAGTAATTATGAATTGGAATGATTAAAACTTTTTTAAATTCTTCTTTTCAGATTAGAGACCTTGGGGACTTAAAAGTTCTTTCTTGGATTGGAGATCTCTCGTTCAAGGGAGGGTATTCACATATGTCAACATAAATATGCTCTCGATATCTTGTCAGACGTTGGATTATTAGGCGCTAAACCTTGCAATACACCTATGATCAAGGACTGCAAATTTCTATACAACTCAAAGGCAAAACCTCATGACACAACCTCTTTTAGAAGAATTATTGATGTCTTATCTACTTGACCAACACACGACCTGATATCACTTTCGCCGTGCATTAACTTAGCCAATTTATGCAATCACTGACTGAAGACCATTACATGGCAGCCATGAGGATCCTCAAATACATAAAAACTGCACCAGCCCAAGGATTGTTTTACTCATCAGCGTCCAGACTTCAACTGCGAGCGTTTAGCGATTCTGATTGGGCAACCTTCCCAGAAACGAGAAGGTTTGTAACTGGATTTTGTATATTTCTTGGATCATCATTGATTTTGTGGAGGTCTAAGAAACAAATCACTGTATCTCGTTCATCTTCAAAAGCAGAGTATAGAGCATTAGCGTCAACAACTTGTGAAATTCAGTGGATAAAATTTCTTTTGCAAGAATTAGACATGGATTTTTCTGCCCCTACAACTCTTTATTGCGATAATCAATCAGCCAGGAACATTGCATCAAACCCAACATTCCATGAGAGAACAAAACATATAGAAATTGATTGTCACATTTTTCGGGACAAACTATAAACTGAATTGTTCAAACTTTTGCCCATCTCTTCATCAAATATGTTGGCAGATATCTTTACTAAGTCACTTGAACTTGCAACATTCAATTCAATTCTTAACAAGCTGTGAATTCTTAACATACATTCTCCATCTTGAGGGGGGATGTTAGTTTTATATTAGTTAGTTTTATTAGACCTTTGTTTTTGGGTTGTTATAACTATTTTGTTGGTAGTCTTTCAAATTTTTTTGTTCCTTTTAGTTACAGAGCTACTATTATAAATAGACTCATGTTGTATTTATTTTTCAATTAATAAATGATGTATATTTAGTAAAATAATATTCATTAGTAGAGATGAAATGAAAATAATAAAAATATATCACAATTGCATTTTTTCTTACGAATTGTAATTGACGCTCACACTCTCTATAATTTTAATTCAAGTCCTCAATCAGGGCTGACCATGAGCAGGGGTTCCCAGCCCAACTCCATAGGTCCCCAAATTTTTTGAGCCCCAATTTTATTTCTATTATACCATAATTTATTTTTTATATAAAAACGTGTCAAAATAATGTCTCTTTTTAAGTAATTAGAAAATTAATATTAGCTTGAAGTTGTATCGAGATATTATGTACAATTTAAATAAAATAATTTAAATTTTATGTATTTGATTTTATTAGAAGTCTAATTTTTAAAGTTACAACATAATCTCTAAAATAACATAATCTCTAAAATATTTGAAACAACGATGACCTTAATTGATAGATTATAGGTAAATTTTATTGTAAATCTTTTATAATGTTTTGTTCTATCTTACCTGGCATGAGATGTGTCTATCATGATCTAAATTTCTATTTTTCTCAAGTAGTGAGTGAGGGATAGAGATGATGGTAATTAAGTGATATGGTGTGGGGTTGGGATGGATGGTGTACCCTTTTGAAGGAATGTGTTGATATCTAAGGTGTTTGTTGTTGAAAGGAACCTGAAAAATTGTGCTTTCTATATGGCTTTGCTTCCCCAATCACACTCATATCCACCAATATCATCACGACACGTGTACTAAACACCGACACCCTCTATTAGCCTACGGGTTAGTGGTCTTATTTACCTCATGCATGCTCATGTGAATTGATGCATACACATTTCCAAGATCATATAATCCATGATCTCATCTCATGTGCACCATTACACTAACTCATTAACACCAATACTCAATGTGCTTTGGGAACTCAAACTTCACCGATACCACATAAATAACGCTACTAACACTCTACTCCTCAATAACAAAATATATATATAAAAAAAAAATTGATTTACTAATTAAATTTTGAATCATATATCAATTTTTATTTATTTATTTTTCTTTATATTTTGTTATAGAGAGTATATTTTTAACATTATCTTTCTGATTTATCATGTATCAACTCAATAATAAGAGTATATTCTTAATATTATTTTTTTGATTTATCATATATCAACTCAATAATAAGAGTTTGACTTTATATCTTGAAAGATTGAAATTTATATTTCATCGGAGAAAATTATAACTATTATTTTAAAAATACTATTTTTCTAACGTTCTCTATAGCTAAAACTCATGGGAATGTTGTATACAAATTTGCATACATAATCTATATGTACATAAATTTCAATTATTAGTAGAAAATGTTAAAAAAAGAGCGAGACATCGATAAACAAATCAATTAAGTGCTTATAGGTTAAACGTTTATCATATAAACTATAAATTGTTTTTATAAATTATTATGAAAAACTTATAGAAATAAGTTGAAAATAATTTATAAACATGTCACAAGTCATATATTTTTTCAAACAATTTCATAAATATTTACGTCAATTAAACAAACTCAAATAAGACAATTCAAACCAGAATCAGGTCGCTTCTCTTTCCACATATAACTCAACTATGTAGCATTGCCACTTTCTCTTAACATTTCCTTTCTTTCTATCCCTCCCCTCCCCTATCCCTTTCTCTCCCAACCACACACCCACAAAAGTAAATTTATAGAGAGGGATAAACCATTTTTTTATGACACACAATTTGGTAATGGAGAGTACTAGTTGGAAATCTAATGAGATATCACCAAATTGTCCAAGATGTGGTTCATCCAACACAAAATTCTGCTACTACAACAACTACAGCTTAACACAACCAAGATACTTTTGCAAAGGATGTAGAAGGTATTGGACAAAAGGTGGGTCCCTCAGAAATGTCCCTGTTGGTGGTGGCTGTAGAAAAAACAGAAGAGGTAACAACAACAACAAAATCTTAAGACAATCCTTCGATTCTCTCACTTTCAAAAATTCACCAAATTGTGACACTTCTTTAGATAACAACAACAATATCTCAATTGGTCATTGTTATGATCCTATGATGAGAAATATTACTAATGTTTCATCTTCTAGCTCCTCACCCAATATTGATCTTGCATTAGTTTATGCAAATTTTCTTAATCAAAAGCCTAATTGTGAAAATTCAAATCAAATTCAAACAACACCTTTTGATAGTCCTTCTCTAGAAAATTCAATGCTACCACCATCCAAAATTGTGAAACATTTTAGTGAAAGTAATAATAATCATGAAATGTATTGTAGTGAGTTCAATTCTATGCAGAGCTTTCAGAAAGATGATAGAATTGATCATCAACAACAATGTAGTAATATTCATGATGATGATGGTGGTGTGAATTTTGAGCTGCCACCTTTGCCAGGTGAAGATGAATCATCAGCACATGATGATGTTTTGTGGTCCAATTCTGATGAAATGATGATGAACCTTCCATTTCAAGTCACTCAACAGCCAACACCACTTCTTGGACCTGAAATTGATCATGATGCTGACTTGTTGAATATTGGTAATTGGTGCCCTTTTGATTTTCCAAATGATGCTTCTTTTTCCAGGCCTTGATTAATACAAAAAATCAATTATTTTTCTTCATTTTGTTGCAACTTTTTTTTTATATATAAAAAAAGTTTAGATGAATTGGTTTCTACAGCTCATCAAGTTCAGAATAGGTCTCAAGACTCAAAGAGTTGTTGCATACTCATTATATATAGTTGTGTATAGAATATGGTTGTTAATTGTTACTACTACTAAATAATTTGAAGTTGTAAAGAAATAGTCTTTTTGAGACTATATAGTAACACATTATATACTGAAAAATACATTGCAGTAACAAATACAATGTCTGAGTTGGGGTTATTTTAATTTTCTAATTAGCTTAGGTTCTGTTGCTTTATATTTTACTGATCCTAAGCTTTGTTGTAATAACATTTTTGGTCATAGATGTGATTATTTTTGTTGCCATTACTCTGCATCTTACTTCAAACATTTTCTTGGCTTCAAATAATTGTCACAAAATAACTAGTAGCATTACATATGATACTATAACAATGTGAGAGTTGGAGTTGATCCTCTCATAGAAGAAAATTTCATACATTGTTGTGTAGAAAGAGAGAGTGATAGAAATAAAATTTCCATATCACCATGAAGAAGATCAATTCCCTAACAAATGTTTTTGGTCGGTTTTATTGATTATTAGTAAATCATAATTAAGAGCGTGGAATGATTATTCTTTTGTATTTTTTTGGGATACCGTGTCAACTGTGAGGAAGACATAACATAGATGAAAATATAAAAGTTATATAATTAGGATGATCTATATACTAAATACTTTAAGGTTTTAATTGAAGATGTAGTGTCAAAATCATTTTATATGGTTGCTCTCAGATCATATGGTGATCTTGCATGTTTATGCTCCTCTCGTTACCTAACATACGTGTTAGAGAGCTTGGTTTGATTAGGTAATCGACTCCGTGTATGAAAAATCTTGTTAACAATGTGACGGTCAAGAAGTGTGTTTCGTTAATGTATGTGAGCTAACAGATGATGCAACTCATGCAAGTGTCTTGAAGGTAAGCATACCCTGTGAAAAGATACTCCTTAATTCCATGACATGATGATACATATGCATATATTGTGGTCTAGAGATGACAACACAATCTACATCTGTGGATACCAACCGAATTCGTTTTCATTTTGACGGAAAAAACTGTTTTGACTGAATACATGTGTAGATTTTGCCCAAAATTCAAACTATGAGAGGGGATCGAGCGAGGTTATAGGTGTTGAGATATGTCAGCACTTGCCTTCAAACCCACCCCTAGAGTAAAATTATTATTATTTTTAAATTTATGTACCTATTCATTTTATTTAATATTTTTATATTATAAATTTTAATCTCATATTTATAGAAAATATGATTTTAATTGTCTAATTGTTATTATTTTATTATACTAGGTATATTAAATATAACTTTTAAATTTATTATTTTATGTATATGAACGGAGCGAAGTTAGAGTGGAGAAATCCGACCCCGACCAAGATCGAGGACCACCAAATTCAACCATGATAAGGAATAGAGGAATATGCGGGTTTTCTCTCTCGATGATAATATGGTTTTCTCCGTTCAATTTTCCATATTATTATTCAAATTAACAAAGGTGATAGAAAATTCCTATAAAAAAGGAGAAAATTAAAGAAACTTGTTTAGTTACATTAATTATTAGTTACCATTTTCCAGTCCTAGATTGGATTTGTTAATTATTTGAATGACACAACAATGACTTCAACCGTATTCAACCAAACATCGTAAGTTGTTCCTTTGAACCACCAAACCATATTAATTTCTTTAATTGTTTGATGAGTTCTCCCTTTAGACTAGATCCCATTTTTTTTCATAGATCATTGAATGAGTTAAAAGTTTCCTCTAATTAGGCCCTTTACTTGAACCTTATAGAAACATTACCTACTTTCTAAGTATTTTCATGGTCTCACTAATTAGTTGTCCACGAAAGTAGTTATATTGAATATGAAATTTAAATAGCGAGAAGTTTTGACATGTACAATAGGCCGCAATAGCATACTACTAGTAAGTAATTAATGCGGTTCAATGAACTAGATCATTTAAATGCTGATTTTTACACAAATTATTTAAATTGGGTCTAAGTTGAACCAAATCATTTAAATCTAACGATGTTCGTTTAAGATTGAGAATTTAATATTTTGAATTGGTAGACCTGCGAATCCAACCATTGACGTAGCATATATATTTTATTTGAGTTAAATAAGTTTTTGATCCTTATAAATATACCACATTTTATTTTTAATCTCTCTAAAATTTTTGATCAAACAATGGTCTCTCAAATGTTTTACACTTACAATTTTGATTCACACTTTTAAGTCAATTTATGTGTATCATTCAAATTTTGAATGATTTTGTGCAAGCATTTTTATAACATCATAAAAATTTCTCCTACAAATTTTTTGAATTTTTTAACAAAAGATGAATTTTTAAGCACTAAAAGTTAAAAACTTCATATTTAATTAATCCCTTATTAAAAAATTTCCAAATTTTTGTGGGGAAGATTCTTAAAATATCCTAAATATAAGTGTAAAAAATCATTCAAAATTTTGAATGATACACATGAGTTGACTTAAAAGTAAGCACCAAAATTTTAAATGTAAAACATTTGAGGGACCATTATTTGATGAAAATTTTAGAGGGATTAAAAACAAAAAACTGTATATTTATAAAGACTAAAAACTTACTTAATCATTTTTATTTGTTATTAATGTATAGTTATAATTTAGTTGTTGAATTTTATTTGAAGATTTGTTGTTAATTTAATTGATTAAAGTGTTTTTTGTGTTTTTGGATGTTTAAATATTAAATGATACGTTGTGATAAAACTTTATGATTTTTGAGATGTTCATGTATTTAAATTTAATTAATTTGTTTTTCTTTTAAAAAATATTTTTCTTTTTAACATGTGAACCTAACTCAATCCATTCATAATCAAGTCGATTTGGTTCAAGTTTAATGTAAGAAATATGGGTTGAAAACTTAACCCAATCCAATAGAAATTTATCGATTTTGAGTATCGGTTTTGACAAAAAGTGATCCGATCCATTCGGTGTATACCTCTGTTCTCAATTAATTAATCCTCCATCTAAAATAAAATATAAACAAAAATAGTAGTTAAAAAATATATATATCTAATTAAAAATTAAAATCAAATAAATTGATTTTTAATTTATATTTTATTCCAGAACAGTAATTCTTTAAATTAATTAATATTCCAACTCATGCATGAAATAACCGATAGGACATAACACAATTGCAACTTGTCTCGATTTTTCCTTGATTAGGTCAGAAAATATTCATTTGACTATATGTCGTCGTTAAATGAACAGTGTACTAGTATGATATAATCCACGTGAAATTCATGAACTGCACACTTTGTAGCGAGTTGGCCCTTACATTAATTGGGCAATCACCATTTTTGTTGTTGTAATTAGTTAGGGGTAGAAATATTCAAAGTTTGAATATTTATTTAATAATAAATTCATAAAACTAGACTTCAAAAGCGAGCAACACCGGCAATTAAAATCTGTAACACATGATCCAATAAATTGTCCCCACGATCGACTTCGAGTCGATAAACTATAATTTTAAAATTTAAAAGATATACATATAAAACTTATTACCACAAAATTATTAATGGGTTCAAATTATATATAATTGATAAAATATAGTTATTGTTCTTTAAAAAGTTACACGGATATCGTACTAATACGTGAATCCGCGAATTTAAACTACTCAATTTATGGTCTATTTAGTTTATGGTCTATTTGATCTATTTGGATCAAAATTTAAAAATTGACCAAAAAATAATTTAGTCTACGGCATGCGTGGATTACAGGTTAAACGGACTAATCCATGGACCTCAGTCTATATATATTCAATTCTAATAGTAAGAGTAAACATTTAATAAAAATATGAGTAATGTTGACGATTGATTTTTATACATTTATTAAGAAATAAAAAAAATAGTAATTTTAGTTTGAAAAGATAAAATTTGAAGTTATAAAGATTTGTATATACACAGCTTTTAATAAAAAAATTTCTAAATTTAGATCATTAACTTGTTAGCATTTTTTCAAAAACACTTGTTTGTGTTCCTTAAAAATATATACTCCATCGTCTTATTATAAGTGATTTATTTAAATTATGCACATTTCATAATAAAATAATTAAGTTGTATTGATTTCAATGACAAAATAAATTTTATTTACTAAATTATCCATATTAAATAATAATAGTTGGTGGATTATTTAAATAAGTTGAAATAAAATAAATAAAAATATATTGATGAAAACAATAATTAATAAAAACAAGGAAGTATATTATTTGAGATAAATAACTATTACAAATGAGATAATTGATATTACAAGAAGGAAGCGTATTATTTTATATATACCCTCACTTTTATAAGAGTTAGTATTGTATAGTGACAAGACCCATAGTGTTAGGCACACATAAAAAAAACTTTTTCTAATAATAATAAAAAAAAAAAAATTTTACTTTTTGTTGATGTTTAAAAAAGTGTATCATTTGTGTGTGCTTAAATACTATGCATTTGTTATATTATAAAAAAGTGTATCTTTTGTTTAACTTCTTTTATAAATGTACTAGTATTATGATATATAAAAATAATAGTTTCTTATATTACATGACAATGTAAATTTGATTTATATTGATATTATATGTGACTATGACATTAAATATAAGTAAAAAATGGTTAACAAAAATTGATATATTTGATTCGAAATTATGATCAAATATATTAACTTTCTTTAATTCATTTTTATCTATATTTGAGATCAAAAGAAGTACACACATCAAATTCCTAATTTTATATATACAACATTGATAAATTCTTTCTTATTAGAAGGACCATCAATTTTTTTTAGAGGGTTCTTTTTCCTTCAATATTCTTAAAAGTTCTAATTACATTTTTTTATTTCAAAATTATCCTATTTGAATTGGCCAATTCTAATGTGATTTGTTTGGATTGTCCAATTCAAACAACTTTTAAATAAGAATGTTTATTTATAAGATAATTTTGATGATTTTTTAAATTTTTTGAGTTGTTAAAAAGAAAGGGGAAAAATGAAAAACACTAGATTTTTTACTTGTCAATAAGAGGTTGCCATATTTTTGCTCATTATATGTCAGACGACACTTTCAAGATAGATATAATAATATCTAAAACGGTTCTTTAACTTAATTTTAGGTAACAGTTCAGTCTTTTATTTACTTTCTCTTGATTTGGTCTTTTATTTAATTTTAAGTAACAATTTGATCATTTATGTCTTAAAATGTCAACAATGTTATTATTTTTTTACAAAAATTCAGAAAATTCATCAAAATTTTCAAACAAAACTCATAAAATTAATTATCCTAAATAACATAATGCAAATTTCATCAAATTCATAGCTTAAATTTTCAAATAAACTCATATTTTTATTCTTTATTTGATGTTGGAGATGGAAATATGAGTTTATTTGAATTTTGGGTTGTGGATTTGATAAATATATGAATTTTCTTGAAATTGGTATTGAATTTTATGGGTTTTGTTTGAAGGTTTTGATGAATTTTCTGAGTTTTTGTAAAAAAAAGGAGAATATTGTTGACATTTTAAGACATAAATGATCAAATTGTTACTTAAAATTAAATAAAAGACCAAATCGAAAATAAATAAATAAATGACTAAAATCTTACCTGAAATTAAGTTAAGGGACCACGAGAACAATTATACTCGTTAGATACTATTCATTGACATTTCGAGAGAGTTTTAAAAGCCATTTTCTCTGATTACAAGGTTTCATTGTTCTCCATTGAAGTTGCTCCTAAGATAGAATTCAATTCAAGATATTATCCCTTCTTTAAGGTAATTATTCTAAATTCAATTTCAATATCCATATCAAATATATCTTATATGCATCTTGTTTTACTTTTTATATCTTATGAAATTTTTTATTAGATCAAGAATTGCATAGGAGATATTGATGGTACCTATATTTCCACATGCATTCCAAAAGAGGATCAAATTCTATACCGTGGAAAAAAACTTGAAGCAACTATCAATATGATATGTTGTTGCTCTTTTGATATGAATTTTACATTTGTGATGATTGGTTGGGAGGGTATTGCAAATGGCTCAAGAATATTTTTAGAAACTATTCAGAATCCAAAGAATCATTTTCCTATTCCCTGTGAAGGTATATATTATGCGGTGGACTTTGGATTCACTAATATGTCTGACTTTCTTTCATCATATCATGGAGAACGATATCACTTGTGTGATGAGGGCAATGAGGACCACAAGATCCAAAAGAGTTATTCAATTATGTGCATTCTTCGTTATGTAATGTGATTGAAAGGTGTTTTGGAGTCTTAAAAGCACGTTTTCCTATTATCAAATAAATGTTGATATATGACTTAAGAAGAAAAAAATATATACCACTTGCATGTTGTATTATCCACAATTTTATTAAAATGATGCATCTATTTAGACAATATGTCGAAGAAAATGTTGAATTAGAAGTTGAAGATTTAAAGGGGAATGATGTACCGAGCAACATGTGCCACCTAGTGACTGCAGCAGATACTCGTCGAATGACAAATTTTCGAGTTCGTTTGGCTCAACAGTTATGAAATGCATTTAATGTAACACAACAATTATTATAGTGAAATCAAACTATTATGACATTTTGGAATGTATAAACATACATTTTTTTTTGTTATTTATGTAAACATTATTGTTGTTGTCTTCGTCGTTGTCATTTTTAATTATTTTGAGTTCCTAGTCTATATTTTTCTATATTTTGATGAATATATAATGAGGTAAGGTAAATAGAGTAACTTAAGTCAAAAATAAAAATCGAAACTTACCTCAAAGTTGAAACTAGAAACACAGAAAAGAAATTGGTTTTGGTTTTTGAAAATTTCAAAACAGAAAACAACATCAAACGGTCCCTAAACTTATTATAAATATCCTATAAACCTAGATTGTTGGTTAGAGTTGTGGAAGCACGACAAAGGATTGTGATAGCTCCTCGAAGTATACCTAAACACACTCCTACAATCAAGTAAGTTTGTATTTAAGAGTGAACGGTTTTAGAGTTATAATGTTGTGTACCTTTAACCTATATCATGTGCCATTTTTCCAAGATGTCCTCTAGGATTTCTAGAAGGAGTCTGTTAGGGTCAACGAGATGTGTTTTATGTGGTTCATGAATCAATGCTTAATTTTTGACGTATGTCTCTTTGTAATTATTTAGTGACCAATGACATCATGTAGCTCAAACTTAAATCATAATATCATAATTACCATCATGTAGTGGTGAGAAAATGTCCACATGAATTTTAGTGATCCCTTACCTCATATTCTCTTTGGTGACCTACTATACCTTAATTAATGGTTGTTTGGTTTGGAGCATAAGTTGGAATGGACTAGGTCTGAGTCTGGTCCAAAATATTTTATTTCTTGTGTGAAAAGCTATGTAACAAAGAATGAGATATTTTCGTTTTAAGCCATTATATGAGGAAGCCTAATAAGAGATATAATTGTCTACAGTCAACATGCCTAGATGCCCCTACATCAACGATTCGCCTTGAACAAGATTTGAAAAATGGATAGAACCCATTTAATTAGTCTACTTAATTTATTTTTGTTGGAGGGATAGATTTTCAACTCTCCAATCTGCTTGATTTGCCCAACATAATTCATAAAAAGAGTATAATTTTCATACATTGTTAGTGTACAAAATTGTACAATATCGACACATCTTAATCATCCATTTGAGTTACTTTTAAAGTAATCATAATGAAAGTCAAGAACATGTAAAAGATTTTAAGTAGGATGTGATATCAAGTTATATTCTCTAAAATGTCTGTCATGTTAGATCTCAAAATAGAACTCAATCCTTTTGTCTTATTAGCATGTTAGTTTATCTAAAGATAATTCAATTAATAATTTAAATATGTAAATATGAAATAGACATTTAAATAGGCTAACATGTCATACCATCATTTTAAAAAGGCTAAATCAAACTTAAAAAGTAAACCTATAACAAATAAGAGGTTAAACTTTGGCATTAATTTTTTTTTCATCAAACAAGACTTGGATCTTGTAAAGCCTATCTCAGACAAGGCAAAATGAGATGTTTAACCCCTTTTCTAATTTAATCCACTCTACCCTATTTTAGATGAGTTAATGGTGATGCGGAGTAGATTGGTCCACTATCAGATTTACGTTAATTTTTTAAATAATATTTCATAGTTTTATTTTTATTTTTATACCCCTAAATTTTTAGTTTGCACCACCTTGATTTAAACTTATTCATTTTTTCCTTATCTTTTTCATAAAATGATTTGTATTGAGAAAAATGTGTTCAAGAACATTTGATGAAATGATAATTCAAGGATTTTTGTTGGAACAAACCAAACTAAATTATAATACTCAAATAATCTCTTTAAAGCATAAGGTATATTAAGAAAAGATGCAAATTACAACGATTACAACATAAGAAAAGGAAACAAAACTACAATATAATCTCTATCTCTAACCACTAACCCCTCAAAAACACTGAATGCCTAGGGTTGTGAACACCACTGTTGTAGGTCTTAGCTAAAACCTTTTACTTTATACTTAAACCAATACTAGGTATTAAACTTTACAATATCCAAAATTTGACTCACACTAATAGTCTCTTGACAAAAAATTATCTATTTAATGTCTTTCAAATAGTCCACTCACAAGTTAACCAAATTATAACCAAATAACCCCGTAATACCCTACCGCTTAGGACTAAACTTGAAAACTGAAATGCAACAATTAAAGGAATACAATTGATCCAAAACAAAAATTTCTATTTTATATAATAGAAAACAAATTTTGCACCTCCTAAAATGGGGATAACAAAATCAATAATGAAACTAAATTGTAGAAATTAAATGAGTTAAGGGAAAGAGAAAAACACACAACGAGTTGTACTGGCTCCTTTACTTCGTCCTCTCTTGTAGAGTACATCTAGTCTCATTCAAAAAATGAGAGTTTCTTTCTTTATTATTGATTTCAAATGTTTACAAGATCCGTCGACAATTGTTAAAACATTTACACCAATTCCTTATTCCTAAACGCTCTTCAGATTAGAAATCATGGAATAATCCTTCACATAATTTTGAACCATTATCTTCAAGAAGACACCTCCTCACCTCTTTCAAGGTAGAATTTTAGAAAAAATATCTCTTTGGTAAAAACTGAAGAGATCCTATCTTCAACACAATATCAATCGATATCTCCATGATGATTTTTATTTGAAATAGTTACCCCAACACAAATATCTCATTTACGTTGTTTCTCTCTTAAAACCTTGATCGCAAACCCGACTAGAATCATAAAGAGTGTTCAATATAAGATTATGATCTTGAATGCTTGAAGATTTTGCAGTGAGTGAAACTATTTGTTAATGTTCCAAAAGGTTCAAATCAATATTTATGTGATATATGAAAAGATTGGTCAAAAGACTAATACTTCCTAGCTTAAATAACGACTTTGTAACTGTCATAACTGCCACAAAACTATCAAAAATAACTTCTCCGAGCCTTGTGAGTCGACTCACATGTTTCTTGAAATCAAAATTTTAAATCTACAACAGTGTGAGTCGATTCACATAGTGGTCAGCCGTCTCATAAAACTCTATATTTTGTTGTGTCGATTCATAAGTCTTATGAGTCAATTCACACGGTCTGGAACACCAAAAAAGAGTTCTAAATCTTTGCAAGTCAATTCACAAGCCTGTAAGTCGATTTACAAAGCTAAAATTCACTTATGAATTATTTTTAATGCATTTCAAAGTGTTCCATGATATGAACATGCAACAAAGTTTATGCATATTAAAATATGGTTTTTCATGTACTTTTTCTGAATCAAATTGGTTTCGCAAATGGTTGAGAAAAGAGAATCAACAAATGCACACACACCATCTAATCTAGAAACATCTAATTTTGACATCATTTAAAACAAGAAGTATAATCTATGATCTAAGAGAGCCTTATAATTATAATTTTCCCCTTTTGATAATGGCAAAACTTTGTTGATGAAATTCTCAATTTGTTGTAAAGGAAAAATGGCAATGGGAATGTTCCTCTTGAATTTGTGCCATTATTGCGAATGCATGACTTCAAAACTTTGATACAAATTTTGCACTTGTTTCTCCTCCTTTAGCATTATAAAAAAAAATCCAGAAAATCAACAGTATCAAATTTTTCGCATGCACCATGATATCCAAGTTACATAAACAGTTAAATCCTCGGTCCTTTATACCCAATCTGCCACCAATGTTTTCCTTTGGAACCCACACTATTCTTCCATTTGGTTCAACGAATTTTTTAATAAAACATTTGGAAGTGGTGTGTCCTTTTTGACAATAATAAAAAAGTAATATGTGATGAATTTTATTTTTTAGATTTGTGAACATGTTTTTTGAAGGAGAGTTTATTTTTATGAAAGTGCTTCCTTTTGTTTGAATCTCTTCAAGTTTTGAAACTATCTCTTTCAAAGTGTGATCCTCATTTTCTAATGAAACACAATTTTCACAATTTGAGAAATAATGATTACATTGAATGGTACGTGTGACTTCATGAGATTGTTTCAAATATTTTGACAAATCTTTTTCTAACTTGACTATTTGGTTTTCTAGATTTAAAATAGTTCTCTTTTCATAAACCATTAACCATGTCATGTTTTTTAGCCTTCTTATGAAGTTCACACAATATTTTGTAATCAATCATAAATAGATAAAAATTCATTTTCATCATCACTAACCTCTTGCTTATAATTTTTAGCCATAAGACACAAGTTTGCAAAGTCCTCAGTGCTTAAGCTTTCACTTGAAGATTTATTACTCTATTCCCAAGCTATGTAAGCCTTTCCCATTTCTTTTCCTTTTTACCTTTCTAGCCATTTTTCTCCATCTTCTTATGATAATTTGGACAATCTAGTTTGATGTGTTAAATTTTTTCACATTCATAACATGTGATAGAGTTGCTATTGTTGTCATTGAATTTGTTGTTTTTGATCAAGCATTTTCTCTTAAGAAACTTGTTGTACTTTTTAACAAAGAGATTGATCTCTTCATCACTTGAACCATTTCCATCCGATTTGGTACTATCAGAATTATCATGTTTCATAGACTTAGAGGATGAACCTATCAAAGAATTACTCTTTTTCTCCTTCTTTAACTCATTTTCTTCATGTGCATTAAGTCGATCAAGCTCTAGTTCATGTTAAGTCAATTTACCAAATAACATGGTCGTGGTCATCATTGGTAAGTTTTGATTTAGCAATGGCCGTCACCTTTGGTTTCACTCCCCACTAAGACATCTCTGCAATTTATTTGTTAAATCTTCATTAGATTTTTTTTTGCAAGTGCAGTATAGTGATTCACAACGAATTTGATCCATTTTTGCAATTCGACCATGGTTTTTTCTTGCTTCATGCGAAATAATTCTTATTCTTGTTTAAGTGTATTTATACTAGCTTTGTTAACTTCTCTTATACCCTCATATATGACCTCTAATGCATCCCACATTTCTTGGGTTGTTTTACAATGAGAAACTCTATAATACTCATCTTGTCTTAAAGCATACGTAATGATATTTTTGGATTTCCAATTGTATTGATTTTTTTGGTCTAAATCCGTCCAATCCATTTCAGGTTTATTTATTGCAACATCGTCTCAGACTATGTTTCAAGACAAATGTTTTTTTTTAATTGCATTCCAAACATCCAAATCATAAGACATGATATGGATTTCCATGTGTTATTTCCAATACCAATATTTGTTGCCTTTAAAAATGGGTGCTCTATTATACAATTCCTTCAATTCTAAGATCAAATTATTAGTCATTTTGACAACTCTATAGGTCATTAGACTCGTAACACAAAGAGACTAGGTTCTTGATGCCATTTGTTATTCGATAAGGCCAAATACACTTTGAAAGGGAATGAGTTGAATATAGTCCTCCAAATTTCAGATTTAATTGGTCACACTGCGAAAAGGTTTTTAAATGTGATAGGCTCACATATAATTCGTTTTGCAAAGGTTTTCAAAATCTTTTTATGGTATGATAATCAATCAACATAAATGAACGGTGAAGATTTACACAAGAAATAACATTTGATTGAATGATATAAAAAATACTTGCTATTCAGTCAAAATTGTGAAGAATACTAGAACATTTAATGATTACACAATAATAAAAATACAAAGAAAAATAGAAAACATATTATGCGCCTCAAAGAAAAACATACAACGATGTATGCTGGTTCCTGTTCTTTGTCTTTACTTGTAGAGTACATCTAGTCCTCATTCAAAGAATGATAGTTTCTTCCTTTACTATCAATATCGAACGTTTAAAAGATTTGTCGACATACCAAAAATCTTGGAACAATCCTCCATAAAAATCTGAGACTATATCTTCAAGAAGAAGATGCCTTTTCACCTTTTTCAAGAAAGAATCCTAGAGAAAATCTCTCTCTAGAAAAAACTAAAGATATCCTTTCTTCATCCATTCAACACAACATCAATCGATACACCTTCCATGATTTGCCTTTTGAATAATCACTCCAACACATATATCCTGTCTACCTTGTTTCTTGCACAAAAACCCAATCGCAAATTTGACTTGAATAAAAAAATGTGTTTAATATAATATTATGATCTTGAATGCATAAAGTTTTTAGAGTGGGTGGAAGTATTCTTTCCAAAGGTTCAAATAAATATTTATATGATACATGGATTTTTTTGTCAAAGACTAATGTTTCCTAACTAAAATAACAATTTTGTAACTGTCATAACGATCATAAAATGTCAAAAATCAACTTTGCAGGCCTTGTGAGTCGATTCACAAAAGCTGTGAGTCAACTCACACATTTCTTCAAATCAAAATTTTAGCTGAAATACCATGCTAAAATATGGTTTTTCATGCACTTTTTCTGATTCAAATTGGTTTTGCGAATCGTTGAGAAATGAGAATCAATAAAGGCATATATACACACGCAATCTAATCTAGCGAACTTAGTTTTGATATCCCTCAAAATACTAAGTGTAATATATAATCTAAGAGAACCTTATAGTTACAAGAACCACATTCAAAAATAAATGTTGAATATGTTCATCAACTTAACCACACACATAAGCTAGTGTTTGACTCCATAACCCCTTTTTTGATCAAATTGTCCTTTGTTGGAAGTTGACCACTAAATAATTTATAAGTAAATATAGAGACCTCAAATAGAAACATCTTATTCCAAATGATATGATAGAATGGTGAATCCCACTAACTTTCTCTCATAACTTAACAAATTGTAAGCTACTTTGATTATGTATCAGCTTCCATGCCTATCATTCCACGCCTATTCATCTAACTTATTGACATGTAAAGAAACATTAGCCACCACTGCCCTACGCTGCTCCATTGACTCCAATTCCTTTGAAACAACCTTGTCTTCCACCACTGCCCTACACTCCTCCATTTACTCCAATACATACTCTACACATCTCCACCACTGATACTTGTTAACAATTTCCAAACTAAACTATCTAGGAATATATCACAGTGGTGGAGCTTGAACAAATATTTTAGGGATGTCGAATTTTAAAATTTTAATTGATAAATTAAATATAGTATTTTATTGTATATTTGAATTTTAGGTTATAAATTTGCGACGTAAACATGCAAAAACATTGCAACAGTTGCAAAAATTTAGGAGATACAAGATTATAGGTACAACATATTGCTTTTGTTTGTATGTTTGGAGAGAAAAAAAATCAAAACAAAAAAAATAGTTGGTTTTGTAGAGGTTTTTACAAATTTTTAGATTGAACTCAAACACGGAAAAAAGAATCAATTTAATTGATTGTTTTTGTTCAATTTATCAGATAATTTATTTAATTGCTATATTTCTAGATGAATCTTAAAATACATATAATTGGAATTTATATTAAAAGATATAATATTTTTTTTAATTAGTATTTTTTATAATTATTTTATAAATCATTTTTATTAATAAATTTTTTTGAAGACTTTGAGATGAACCACCCTATGTTATAACCGAACTCTGCCACTGACTATCAACAAAATACCCCACTCACCCAAATATCTATCCAAAAAATTGTAAAGGAATATTGTAAAATATATTTGGAATTTATTTAACACACATTTATTATATATATATATATATATATTAAAATTTTAGAGCTTAATCTATTTTGGATCCACAAAATTCATAAAAATCGATTGTTTTTTAGTCTCTAAAATTGAAAAGTGACATGTTTTTGTTCTCCGCAAGCTTTTGTAATATGCCATTTTTTATTTCATAAATTTAGTTTTAGTGTTCTTCGATGTTTGTTAGGAGGACCAAATAATGACATCTTTTAAAAGTTGGGGAGAAAATTTACATTTTATTTTGTTCGTTTAAAAATATATTTAATCTTAACATTTTGATCTATTATAAGCTTAAATATGCAACGTATCTTTGTAAAATATAAGATATTTGATTTTATTTCATGTAAAATAAATTTTTTAATTTAAATTCATGTAAAATGTTTGTGTTTTCGTTTTAGTCTCTTCAACTTAACAATGATAGTTTTTAATGGTTGAATAATGACTTTAAACTTAAATATATATTTAGTCTTTGTAAAATGCAAGAAATTAGATTATAATTAATCACGTTTATATTTTGCAATGACTTAAATTAAAATTTTTATTTTGTTGAAATTAAAATAAAATATTTTACATTTTACAGGATTAATTGTATATTTAAACCTTTATTATTTATATTTATTTTATATTTATTTTATATTTATACTTTTATATATATATATATATAATCTGCACATCTTAAATCAGATTCGTGGATATGCCACTTGATTGACCGCTCTTATCTATTATAATATATTAACATAGAGTCTCAAATTCTATTGACGATAACTCAACAACTCATCTATATGTAAGCTACATATTCCAAAAATTTTCATCTCACAAAAATTCTGATATGGCATATTCCAAATCTCACTACTTCTTTCATGTTTTGGTTCAATTATATTTTGTTTCAACAATATGTAATGTAAAGCAAAGCAAACCATTTCACTTGTCCATTCAAATACAATTATTTCATTCATTTAGTAACTTTAACTCTAATCAATATACTTAAAAGAATCTGTTCACTTATCAAACTTTTTGATTTTAATAACTCATACAAACAAAACAAAACTCACTATCTTCAATGCATTGTTTATCACACTTAAAGATCCATCCGTTGATTTTCAACCACCATCTTGCATTTGGTTCAAGTCACTTACCAATGAATAAAGACATTATGAAATGCAACAAAGTCATATCCATTTGAACGTGTGACACATTCTAAGTCTACAAATATTTCAATAACATTGTTCCTCTGTTGTCATTATTGTTAAAGATCATATATAAGAAAATCTTGAGAGACATGTGAAGTTGTTCAATTTTTACTATCAAGTTGAGCAATTCACTTTTGAGTTGGTAGTTATATTGTATTGCCAATTACTTTGAGTAAGACGACATTAACTATTGCTTGACTAAAACTTATGGAGTGTAATCTTTATCTTAAGAAGTCTTTGGTGTACACTCAAATCCAACTATTAATCAAGGTTATACACCTCTTTGTGAATCTTTATGAATATGTATTCACATTTTCATTGAAATGGACCATCCTATTTAGCTATACACCTGATTAGTCTAATGTTAACCAACTTTTTACATAAAGTAATTTCTATGATTAGTTTTTAAAATTGAAAATGCCAAAAAGTACATAAATTTAAAAAATATAATGTTTCTAAATTAATATAAATCATATAAAATGAAGAACATATTATAGTTAAATATACAACTTTTACGATAAAGAAATGTTGAATTATTTAACAAATATATCATTAGAAGAAACACTTCAAAGAAAACAAAAAGCTTGAATAAACTAATTCTAAGAAGTAAAAATGTTAAAAGATAAGGACTGCATCCCTAAAGTTAAAAAATCTTATAACATATCATATTTTAATATATATTGCATGAATTGTATTAGTCAACAAATTTTTACCTTTTTCTTTGAAAAAAAACAAAATTAATCTATATATAGTTATTCAAAAATATATTTACTTCTTAACACATCAATGTTTTAGTATATTCTACTCTAAAATAAAAATAACATTATTTTGAATTTGTATATTATTATTTTATATTTAATAATATATTAAATTCTACCACACAACGTGCGAGTTATCATATTTTAATATATGTTGCATGGATTATATTAATTTTAACTTTTCTTTTGAAATAAAGAAAAACTAGCCTAAATATAGTTATTCAAAAATATATTTATCTCTTAACACATTAATGTTTTACTATATTCTATTCTAAAATAAAAACAACATTATTTTTAATTTATATATTATTATTTTATATTCAATAATATATTAAATTAATTCGCGCAACGTGCGGGCTAACATTTTCCTTAAGGCAAATTCAGAAAATCCAACACAGTGAAAGAAAAGTGATTTCAACAAAGCTGCAACATCTAAGATGCCCCAAACCCGTAACATGAACCATATAACCATTTTTTTTTTGGGGTACAAAGGACCATACAACGAAATTTATACCTCATATAGTATGATTTTTTTTTCTTATAAAGAATATAGCATGATTTAGATTGTTTAAATTGAGTAAACCGTAGAGTGAAAAATCAAGAACTGTTATTTTTAATAAATTCATTATTTGTTACTTTTTCCATTTCACAACAGGTGATTTATTTATAAAAAAATTATCTTAAAATAAATAATTATTTTAATTTATAATGTTGCATTAATTATTTTTTTCAACTGTATTATCTAATTAAGATTACATATACCATTTTTAGTTAAATATTTTTCATTTTACATTGATGAAAATGATAAATACATCAATACTTGATAAATCTATTTTAATAATAATATTATTTTTTTCTTTTCAATTTATATATAATTTTCTTAAGTTAAGTCAAATAATCAATTGAATCCGTCGTTATAAAACATAAATGCTAATAAATGCTCTTAAGGTCCTTATTAAGAACTTAAATATATAGAAATAAAATCTTAAAAGTTATGTATTTTATATTTTTGAACCGTCAAAAAAAAAACTTTTTACTTAAAAATTTATTTTTATTTCATTAATTAGTGCCCTAAATATATTTGTTATTGTAATGCATATTTAATTTGTTAATTAATGATTAATTTTATCTACTTTTGCATTATTGATTTTAGAGAATTAGGAGTCATATAGGAGACACCAAAAGAGAATAACATCGAATACAAAGAAAGTGACAATTGCATAAATGCTGGCTGCCAAAACAACTGAGGCCAACGTGCCCAACCAATTGCCAACCGGACCCTTAAAATTTTAGATAAGAGTCAATCATATGGTTCAATATACCCAAATAAGCAGCATAAGACTACCCCAACATTTATTAGAAAGAAAATTCCAAAGTAATTTATTCTTCAACTTTCAGATAAAACACAACACCTTCGTGGAAGTTAAGACATCCCTATATGTATGTACTTATTGAACCCACAATATCTTATGTAATGCAACAATTGAATACATTTTCTTAAAAAGTTAAAATTACAATCTTAGGAAAAAATAATTGTCATTCATGTTGGAAATATTCCAACAACTAACCCTTCAAGAAAGCTTCGGTTGAAATAATCTATGCAGTTTTGAAGTGATTATCAACATTAATAATAATTCTCAATTAATCATCCCTCTTTCCAATTAAAAAGAGTTGACGAAAAACATATCTCAGTAGAGAGGTTATTTAATTCTAAATGGAGCAAATAAAGCACTTAATTAATGAGCAGTATATCTACTTGCATTATAAAATGGAAAATGTTAGTTAAATATTAGTTTAATGTACGGTTAGTTTTTCAACTTAAAATTTTAACTTCCGTGGAATTATTTTTAATAGTAATCATTCTTTATTTAATACGTAAACATTCTTTTCTACAAAATGCAAAGGATCCCAATTGCTTTAAAAGGGATAAGAACAACAACAATAATTGTAAATAGTGGATTTAAGGAAGTTATTCCGCTTAATAATTTAATATAAACAATGAATTTTATCAATTTAATCATTGATTATTAACATAATATATTAATAATTAAATATACAAAGTTTTATATAAATATAAAATTTGTAGTTATATAATTTAGTTATCGATATTTATTTATACTTTTTAAAAGTTTATTATATGTTAATATATGTTATTTATCAGAGAGTTACTCCTATAGTCTAACGAATCATTTCCTTATATATATATATATTTTTTTTCAAAATGTAACGATATATATTTAATAGTTGTTTACAAACACAAAAATTAGCATTAATAGGAAGTCAACAACATTGCAAATTTATATATGAGTATTGGCACATAATATTTAAAATAGGTCACGCATTATTGATCTCGCCTTTGGTATAGTCTAATCTCGACTATTAAATTGATTGAGTAGCGATCCAAATGATCGAGATATAGCTAGATGGTGTGGATCAAAGCTTCAATTCATACACAAATTTTGATTTTGTAGTATTTTTTAATATTATCAACAGGTGTCTTACATTGTTCTTACTTTCTTAGAATAAAATTTCATTTACTTGTAATTTCTTTTTAAATGATTACGAATATCTTTCAACGTTAAAATAATAACTTCATAAAATAAATAAGTAATTAATATTATTTCAATACATCAACCATATATATATATATATATATATTTTAAAGTTTTTCTTGCTAAATAAGAATAATAGTTTAGATGAGTTAGTTTCAAAAGTTTAACAATGTTAGAGAAAACATCAAGGTTCAAAAGAAAACTTACAAAAATCTTAGTAATTGCATCCATTTTCATTGTTAAAAAAATTAAGGAAGAAAAAGTTGTTATTAATATAGGTGATATTGATAGTTATTCTCCAACTATTCTATATGAGATTTAAATTTCTTCCCTTTAACATTACAAATATCATGCTCTTGAGCTGAAATCTCATCTCATCACAATATCATACTAATTTTCACTAAGATATGCATGCTCACTTCAAATCAAGCAACTTGATTTAATTAAAAAATAATTCAATAAAAGGTAATGAAATTAAAATAAGTTACAAAATTGGCACGATAAACTTTGTTGTGTCAATATTCCATTAAGTATATTGTGTAGTCATTAACAATAAAACAATCCCAATTTGTCTCCAACCCATTCTTCATGGACAATATTTTATATATGTCCACACCTATCGTTTGTTCCAATTAAATGTTCTTTAAAGATTTCAAATCTATACAAAAAATAATCCCAAAATAGATAAAAATGAAAAATAAAAAACACGTATTTGCTTTCAGAACGACAGAATCACAGTAAATTATCACATTGTTAACCGAAACTAGACTTTGAATTTTCAACAAAATCATATTGACACTGTGATTTTGCGAAACTGATTCTCCAACGATACCTACACTTATTGTGTTGGGTATGAAGCAAGCAAGTTGGTAGGAATACAATGAGAATGCCTCCAAGACTTTGCATGAAGTTTAAGTATCTCTCTAGCTTTATCCTTAGCCTTATTTCCACTATCAACTTGAAGAATCAAACAAAGCTTAGCAACAACACCAATTTCCAACATTTCTTGAACAACAAAAGGTGTAGCAGAGAATCTAGAAACAGATAAAAGAATCCTCACAGCTCTATCATTAGCCATGTTTGAAATCCTCAAAATCTTCTTTGAAACAATACCTAATCCACATCCATGTCTTAATATCTCAGCTCTTCCATCAGCACATTGACATAACATCTCCAAAACCACCAAAATCATCTCACATGGCTTTCTCTCTTTGCAATCAAGAAGAAGTTCTATCAAAACACAAACACAACCTGATTCAACTAATCTAACTCTGTTTCTTCCATGTTCAACTACTTGAATTAGTGTTTGTAGTGTTGCTTTTGATGCTTTTTTCGATATTTGATCCTTGAGAAGCTGGACTAATTCGACGTAAAACTCGGTTTTTAAATTCGATAGTTTCGCGGGTTCGGCTACTTCTGATATAGAGTTCAACAATAAAACTGCATAGGTTCTTGAATCATAGATACCCTTTTGCAATAGTTTTATCAAAGAGTCCAAAAATTCTCCATTTTTGAAGTTTAAGAGAGTTTTCAAACCTTGTTCTGATAAATGAAGATTGTGAAGGATGCTTATAGCTTCATCTTCTGCTTCTACTTTGAACTCAAAAGCAAAACCTTCAAAATCATCATAAAGGGTATCTTCAAATTCTGTTGAAGATGAAGAAGAAGAAGAATTTGTGTTTTTTGTTATGATTTCTGCTAAGAACTCAACAGCACCGGCTGATTCGATACACCGTCTATTCGTTTCGCTTTCGGAAGCGATGGATTTGAGTCTTTTAAGCGATTGAATAAGTAAATGAGGTGAATCTAAAGAATCAGAAGCTTCTTTGATGATTTTTTGTATGAGATTTATTGTTGTTGGTGGTTTAGGAGTTGGAATTCTTTGGATTCCATGAGAAGAGTTTATCGTGCACCATGCTTGAATGAGTCTACGAAGTGTGTGATTTGGTGTGAGAATAATGAGATCATTGTTTTGTGAGAGTTGTTGTTTTGTGACAGGACATGTTTTGTTGTTGTTGTTACATGAAAAGAGCCATTTTTCGATGTTTTCTCTGTCGTAGGTTATGCCTGTTGAGACAGTAACTGGATCCTTCATGAGTTGTAGTGAAATGGGGCACATGAAAAATGGTGAAACATCTATCTCTTCATTCATTTTTTGTAAGTTGTTGTTGTTGTTGTGAAGAAGGTTAATGTTTTGACTTTGAAATGTTGTTGTTTGGTTGAGTTGAGAAAATGAATGAATGAATGAAGAGAAAAGGGTGGTTTTGTTTTTATTTATAGTAGTATCATATCATGCGTTCATATTGTTCCAAAGTCAACACACGGAAAAAATGAGTTGAGGCTTCTTCATGAATTTTTTAAAAAAAAATAGAGAGAGAGAGTTATGACTTTTCCAAAGGATAATGGGAATGGATTAAGAATGATCAAAATTACCTAGTCATGTACTATGCATCAATTTGAACTAGGCAAAGTTAACTTTAATTAATTTTGGTTTAATATTACGTGATTTTTAATCTATCAAAAACTAATTAATTATATATATACTTTATGACTGTGTTTGATTCACAAATTAAAACAATAAGTATTAGATAAGATAATACATAACTATATATAACAATTTTTTGTATTCCAATGTGCTTGATTGTCGATGTCCTATAAATATGAGGAAGAGAGAGATGAGAGAGTAGAGATGAATAATAATCTTTCTAATAGAAAATTAAAAGAACATTTTGATATTTTTGATAGATTGTACTTGAGATAAAAAGTTTTCCTATGGTTCAACGAGGGACAACAATTCTAGTTTTTATCTAGTCATTTGGTCTCTGTTTTGTTTGGTTTTATAATCAGTTTCTGAATTTGTCATGTTTAGTCTCCAATTTTTTTAACAAATCAAATACAATTCATACATAGTTTAGCACCGCACAATTTTCATATAATTGTTTAAGAATAATGGTTAAACTCATTAAATTCTTTTATATTGTAAAAAAATAGTTTTATTTTTTAAATTACCTTTTCTTTTCATTTAATTTGCTATAAAAATTTGTTTCCTTAATTGATATTTTGAGAACAACGTATCTAAGATACAAGATAATAGTGTAATATAAAATAATGTGAGATTACTTAAGTTTTGTTTATATTTCAAACCACCTTATATGTCTGCACTACTTTTGTCCTATACGTAAGGTCAATTTATCAATGTGCAAAAATTAAAAAAAAAATTAGATTTTACATTAAATTTGTAGATAATATATGTTCCTTTTTTAAAATTGTTCTTCAATTATTAAGAGATATAAGTGTTTAACTTTTTAATACTTTTTTTTATTAGATGATGACGACCGAAAGAGCATGAAGATCGTATTTTAAAAAATTATGATAATTTTATTTAATTTTTATTTGGTATAATTTAATATTGTAATAATTTTAATTTAAATTTAATTGATGTCATAAATAAGTGAAATTAATTTGCTTCCTAACATTTATTTTATTTTAAGAAAATATAATGTAACTTTAATATGAATTTAATAAATAATATCACTTATGATCTATTTTAAGTTTAGATAATGTACCGTTATAAGCAGACATTTTTTATTTTTTTGAGAACTTTTAAAAAATAAAATAAAATTAGAATAGCAAATGATTTAAGTGTCTCCTTTTAATTGTTGAATTAAAACTTCCTTGAATTTTATAACAATCACACATTTTTCATGAACTCAACCTAATCTATTAATTTATTCGGTTAAATCCTTTTGGAAGCAACCAATACTTTATAGTTGCAAAAATCTTGAACATTTATCAAAATTAAATCCAACCGAGAAAAACTAAAAAAAATGGAGATAAAATATCACATGGGATTACTGTAAGCATAGTGTATTAATTTGAGATTAATTACCCTTTTGACTTTCTCTTTAGAGTGCATTGCTTAGTTTCTCTCTCCAACGTGGGGGTTTGACCACTGGCCGACATTTTAAAATGTAGATTTTTTATTAATTCAAAAATGTTGTGGATGAAATGCAATGAAATTTTATTTTATTTTTGTCAATAGAAAAATAGTTTGGATGTAATGCAAAGGAAACAAGCAAATTGGATCCTCAGCATCTACGTTGCTAGCTACCACAACTTCACTCCCTCGATGCTTACTACTTGCATATCCCAGTTGTCACACTTTCTTTGACCAAACAACGTGTCGAATTTGTGTGTCTTTTGTTCTTTTTTATTTATTTTAATTTTTGGACTTTTACAATGATAAAATAAATAAATGATTAAAATATAAAAATTAAATTAATTGAAAAACTGAAAGTTCATAAATGTCACTTTTTTTCATCCACATCTGACAAATATTTAGATAGTGATAGTCTTAGATATTGATTTCTCTAAATATTTTTAGCAGAAATTGATTCTCTCACATGAGAATAAATAGTTATTTTATATTATTGAAAAAAACTTCATGTATTTTTTTCTCTATACGGAGGTTGTAAAATTACACAATAATTTTTCGTGTGTAATTTATACATTAGAAGATCTATTCTTGTTTCTGGTATACTATTAGTAATGATATTGTTATCAATATTTGGGTGTTTGATTTACTGGAGTTAACAAATTGACGTAGACACATATTTATAGTTTTGCGATTAAGATAAGACGCTTCAAATTTAAGTTTAGTATTTTTTATTTATATAAAAAAGATCACTATTTTATTTGACCATCAAATCGAGATTGAATAGTTACTATTGTCCCGACTGCATGAAAGTGGAAAATCGATTACTGTAAAGAATCTGATTTCAATATTTGAAGTTTATTTAGATTGACTTATTTGAGTTTATGTACTGATATACATACTTGTGAGTCTATTTGAGTGAGTTTATAAAAACAACTTAACACATATTCATAAGCCGTTGCCGTTTTCAGGTAACTTTCATAAACTATCCGGGATAGATTATGATAATAACTTATAATTTATTTAAAAATAATTTAATTTAATTTTATCTTTTATTATTAAAATAACTTATACATAATAACAGTATGTTATAAGCTATTAAATAAAATATTTATTCAAACAATACCTTGTTGTTTTTGGGTTGATATAGATGATCAACAACTTATTTTGGGATCAAACATGATCAGTAATTTTGATAAGTATACTGAATCATACCAAATAATAATAAAATGATAATTAGAGTAATTATTTCTACGGAGATTGTGTTTAATACCAACTATTATAAAGATATCGCTATTTGGATAGAGTAACAAGATAGTGTGAGATTTTTTCTATACATATTTTTATATTAAGCCTTTACATTATCAATTATTTATAATACCAATTAGTTGGTTATTTTTTCTAAAGCTTGTAACTAGATTATGTTTAGTTTTCCTTTCCTATAGAGAAGTTAGTTAGGTTTTCCTAGGTATATATAGGCTTTTTCTTCTTCCCCACAATAAGAAGAATCATATAATGTAAAACCTTTCTGTATCAATAACAAAAATCTATGATTCATTTTCAAAGATTGCTCTTGATGCCTCCACATTAATATTTTTTGTGAGAAAAAAAATTGGGGTTTTGAATTGATTGAAACAAAATAACGATGTGCAATGTAAAAATTAAAATTTTTGGATTTTTCTTGTAGAAATAAATTCACATACTGGTTGTCAAAAATAATATAAATTAAAGTTGTTAAAGATTGAAGGAAATTCTAATATGGACTATGGTCCGGTGCGAACTTGAAAAGATTTAAAACTCTAATGATCATAAACGTCATATTTTAGAAATAGATGTTAATGATCATCATCATTTTCATAGCTAAGATAATGACTTAAATGATATCTGATTTGATAAAAATAAATGACAAATATATATTTTGTATTGAATCGACAATAATTAGAACACCGTCATATTTACATAGACGATGACAGTTATGAGTGATTACTTCTTAAGAGTATCGTTGATCTTCGTTAATTTTTTTTGATGATTTTAAAGTATTGGTTCATGGTAAACAACTTAAGAATGTGGTCCATCCTAGAAATCACCTAAAGATTGAATCCCCTTTGTTTTCTTTCTTCTACTAACGAAACTAACTTCCATTAAGTCCCTTTAGAGTAAATAAGATCCCTATTTTCTTAGGTCATCCTAACTACGTACGGCAATATGGTGGGCCAGGGGCATTTTTGTCTCCCCCATCCCTGTCTCTGATTGATTGGGAAAATTCACCCCCATTTTTTGTCGGATTTAAAATTTGGATCCCATATTTGCCATTGTAAGGTGTCGGGTTTCTCCTCCCCAATTTTGCACTTGTTCTTATGTGTAAAATAATAAATTTAAACTCAATATTTATTATATTTAATATAATAAAATAATTATTATTATACAATAATAAAATAAATATTATTAAAAATCATATCTTTAATAGAAAAGAGATTAAAATTTATAATATATAAAAAATATTAAATAAAATGAATAATGTATAAAATTTAAAAATAGTATTAAGTTTATTTGCGGGACTAGTTTGAGAGTGAGTGTAGGGTATATATCAACACTCCAAATTTGTCCATGTTCTTGAGTTTTAATTTCGGAGAAAACTTGCACCCGATCAAAAATGAATTTTTTCCATTGAAGATGGATGGACATATTTAAATGGGTATCCGCGGGTCGAGTTGCATTGCGAAGTCTAATCCTAACTCTAGCAATAAGAAGTATAATTTATATGAAAACACAATCATAATGTCCTATTCCTTGGATCATCATACATATAGGAATTAATTTCTCATTCAAACTCAAAAATCAATTTCCCAATTGAGAGATGAAATCTAAAATCAATACCAAGATTGTTCAATTAAAGAAAAGCATTAAGCATGAAAGAAATTTCTCATTCAATACAAATACAACTAGTATTATGGATTATAAATCATATTACACAAGAATCCAACAAAGGTATATCACCCTAACCAAGTATAAAATCTAAATATATGTAATAAAAGATGGGAAAAGATAAGAAAAAATTAGATGGGTGAAGCCATTGAATCTCCAACTCTTTTTCCCAAGCTTTGAGCAATGGGATGAAATTCGCACCTACCAATCATGCTCCAAATATATGAAACATAAAAATGGAGAAAGCTGATTTCTCCATGTGTTTAAATCATGGTTTAAAAACCTCCAGATGTAACATATGAGTTCAAATGAATAACATGGGTGCTCCAACGCGCCTATGGAAATGGGAAAATAGTAAAATGTGCTTAAGCGCTCGATAACGTGCTTCAGCATGTAACATCTAATTCTTAATTTTTTAGTGGGTTTTGACTCATTGAAAGTTGTAGGTATGAACCTGTGGAGTCATTTATTTTGTAAAAACTTTATTGTTTCCATTTTCTAAAATGTGTGTTCATTTTATCTTGATGGTAGGCTCTGTAAGATGAAATGCTAGTTAATGAATATGCATTTATGAAAATAATGAAAACAATTTTTTGACATTTTTATTATTTTTAGAAATGTAGACAATTGTTGAATTCAAAAGTCTCTTATCTCCTTATTAACATAAATTTTAGCGAATGAAAGCAGAAAATATTTTCAAAAAGTAAACGACCCATAACACTAATATATATGATCTTATTTAGAGACCTACAAATCAAGATATGGTCTAAATACCGCACATGGATCATGTTGCTCAGTCGTCAAATGTGGACAAAATGACTTCCTTATCGTGTCTTCTAACCGTACAATCAAAACATCAAAAAAATTAAACTAAATTTTTCAAAGTTTTCTTTAAATTCAATCAAATTATCTAAACAATCTCAAATAAGAGTTGTACTTAACAAACATCAATTTTGAGATAATAACAAAGTATCAGTTTGAAATATTTGGAATTTTTCCGTTCAAAATGATTAGAAAAATTAGATAATATAGAGGATTATCAAGAAACATCTTCCATCTATTTCTCAATGCAACAAATGTAATAGTTGCACCCAAACATGACCACCCTATTATTGTCAAGGACTATCGACCAAATTTTCTACGTAACTTTCTTTACAAAATTTTAAGCAATCATGTGTTAAACTTCTTTAAGACATTATGCAAAAATGCATATTTGAGGAATGAACTTTGCCTCACAAGTAAATAATGATGTAGACCTCTACAACCTGGACTGTCAGGCCACATCCACCCTTGCAAATTTAATCATGCAATGCAAAGTAGAATTCTTAGAATCAATATCTCCATCCATATCTGAGTCAAAGTACCTCACTAAAGTAGGATTACTATGTCTTGAATAAAGCCTATAACATGTAGTACCACAAAGATTCGTTAAATTCCACTATACAACATTTTAATGCTTTACCAGAATTTGACAAAAAATATACTAATTGTACCAACAACGTCCGTTATATCTTTCCTTATAAACACTATTTCATACATAAAACTATCCACAAATGACGTATAAGGAATCCTTTAATATCTTATTTTTCATCTTCACTTAATGAAATTTGTCTAGAACTCAACTTAAAATGAGTGCTTGTTGTTTTAGAGTTTTCCCTCTCAAACCTCTACAACACTTTTTCAATATAGTATTTTTGTGACATCCTAAGTTTTCTTCTTTTTTCTGTCACACATGATTCTTATGCCAAGAAATTTATTTAGTTGCTCCTATGTCTTTCATGAAAAAAGACTCGCTCAATTGCTTCTTTATCTTTTCAATCTTAGAAATATTTTTTCAAACAATAAGGATGTCATCAACATATAATAATAGGAATTTGAAGTTATCATAAAACAACTTTCTAACAAAGATACAATTTCTAGAAGTAGTCTTCTTGGATTCTTCATCACACATAATAAACTCAAATTTCTTGTACCACTGCTTTAGGGCCTGCTTCAAACCATATAGGATATTTCTCAATTTGCACACATAGTCTTGTTTGCATTCCACTTGAAAACCATCAAGTAGCTTAATGTAAATATTTTCTTACAAATCACCATGAATGAAAGTAGATTTTACATCCATTTGCTTTACCTGTAAATCAAAGATAGAGACCAAACTCGAGATGATTCTAATCGAAGACATCCTTACCACTAGTGAGAAAATATCATTAAAATCAACACCCTTTATTTGATAGAAACCATTCTCCATTATTTTGGCTTTATACCTCAAAGACTTAGAGTTATTCTTATGTTTCACTCTATAAAATCATTTATCTTCCAAAGCCCTTATGCCTTTCTACAACTTCACCAAATCATAAGTGTGATTATCATGCAAGGATTTTTATCTCATTATCCATTGCATCAAACCACTTTTGATTTTCTTAACTCTTTATGGCCTTTTGTAAACACCAATCAATGTCACATACTCATAAAAATCATACCTTGTAAATGATTGTTTCTATCTGTTAGACCTATTGAGTTGAACTTGGGATGATTTAGGGGGCATCACCAAGATTCTTCTCCTGTGACATATCGTTCTTCTAATCATCATTAGCTTAAATTTTTAACTCCCCTCTAAGATACTAATCATCACCAAAATCTTCTGACTTACCACTATCATCAATAGTATTAAGATTAAGAATAGGAAATCAAAATGGATCAGCAATAGATTAGTTGTTATCTTTCTTTGGTGTAGTTTTATCCACCTTATGACTGTCTTAAATAGTTTGTTCTTCGATAAACACCACATACAGTTTCTAATAAGATTTTTCTCTATAAAATCATACAATCTATAGGAAAATATATCTTTAGCATAATCGGTGATGGTGCATTACTTTCACCTTGCATCCAAGTTGGACCTTTCATTCTTTGGAACTTGCACAAAAGCCTTAACCCAAAGACTCTCAAATGATCATACTTGACATTCTTGCAAAACCAAACATTTTCTAGAACCTCATTATTCAAATCAATAGTAGGTATGAGATTAATGATATGTATAGTTTCTCATCTTAGTAATGTTTGAGAAACTTAGCTTTAAAGATCATACACGTCACTCTATCAATTTATGTTCTACTCACCCTCTCTTCTAAACTAATTATTTAAGGAGATTTTAGGGGGAGTATTTTCATGTGCAACACCTTGATGCTTCCAATAGACATCAAATGGTCCATAATATTTACCACTTTTGTTAGTACATATACATTTTAGCTTCTTGCTTGATTGCCTATCAACCAAAGCTTAACATTGTTTGAACTTCACCGACACATAAAAGTACATACCCAAAATTTCCTAGAACAATCATCAATAAAGGTAACAAAGTAAAACCTTTGGTGCCACAAAAATGCTCCTATATCCACATAATTCACATTATGTTTAGCAAACAAAGCTTTTGTCCAATACAATTTAGAAAATTTGTCCTCTCTAGCTACAAACAAGTTCCCTTTATTGAGTTTTCACTGTTCCGAAGTAAACTGATTATCAAAATCACCATTATCAAGTATATGCACAAAGGTCAAATTAAAGCGAATATCTGGAGCATTTGACTCCTGTAAGAAAAAATCACATTACGTACATCATCATTATCCATATTCAGCACTCAAAAGTCCCCTAAAGTATAAGATGTGAAGAACTCCTTCCTCGGTGTAACATGCAATGTAACACCAAAACTATCGATTATCTATATGTTGTCATAGCAGCAGTAACAATATAATCCTCATAATTATCGTCGTTGTACCCATTTGTTTCTTATTATCCTTCTTTACTTTGTTCTCTTTTTTTCATAGAAAACAATTCTTTTATGTGTGCCATGTTATGTGACAATAATGAAACTACACATTGTTGTATCGATACTTGGACTTGCTCTTATTGTTTTCTCTACCAGCCTTTTGGTTCTTTTTATTTGACTTCTCCCTTATTTTCTATGACTAGGGCCTCAAATTGAGATGAATAACCACATGCCTTCATTTTCATCTCCCTGTTAAGAACACAACGCTTATTTGTTTACAAAGAAATAATACAATTAGGGATTGAGCTCATTATATAAATCTAAAATGTCTCCTAAGACTCTCGTAAAAATAACAATATAAATAGTTCAAAAATAATCTCAGCATCAAACTTGATATCCATTTTAGACATTTCATATAAGAGCCATTGAAAATCACTAAAGTGGTCTAAGATAGAAGTCTCATCCATGTACTTCAAATTTATAAAACTATTCAGTAAAAACAATTTAATATTCTCTAATTTAGAGTCATACAAGGACTCTATTTTCTCCCACAAACTTTTCTCATTATATGATCTTCAATTTACGAATAAAACTACATACTTGTTGATTTTCAATTTCCCATTTTACATTAGACTTAGAATTCAACTATTTTTGTACGAAAAACATGGACAGGGATCATACTAATCATCCCGTGGGAACCCTATCACCCAAAAATTTTATAGGGATTAAAAATGCGATTTTTGTTAATAGGAACTTAAAACGAAATTTTCAAATTGTAAAGGAAAACGAAATTTTCAAACTGTAAAGGAACTAAAAATTTATTTAACCCAAATTTCTTTTGTGATATTTATTGTTGTCACAAGACTCATAATAATGTCTTAATATTACATTTTTTTATGGTTGAATTTTAAATTTTTTTACCCTCACCTTGATTGAAAATAATTGAAATTTGATTATTTTTTATATGGATAGGTCTCTATTGGGACCGTGGGGATTAGCTGGAACGAAAAAGACGTTAAAAAAAACTCTCTGAAGCAGAGAATTGATACAGGGGTGGAGAGCATTATTGGTGGTAGAGAGTACTTCTCACCGCGCTCTTGCCCTATTGACATCCCTACTAGTATCTTATCTATTGGCCGAACATAGATGAATCCAATAATTAATTACATAAAATTTATTTATTTCAATTTCAAATAAACACTATTCTTACGCACTTATTAAGATAATTAATTGTCCACATTTATTATTGTTAATCTATTTTAAAAGTCAACAATATTACCTATCTCATTTAATTGCATAAACAAGTGGACATTAAATTCAAGGCATTTTTTCCTATAAATAAAATCAAGTGTATTTTTTATATACTACTCTGTTCCAAAATTAAAAAAAAATTGATTAAAGAAAGTTGATATATATTGTTCAAAATTAGGATTAAATATATCAATTTTATTTGATCAACAAATCAGACCGTAAAATTATATGAAAATTTATTATGTTGTTTTTGATATAATTGATAACAAAATTCATAGTATAATTTTTAAAATATTAAACTAAAAATGATTGAAATGAAATGAAAACTAAACACTTTTCAATATACTTACTTGATTAAAAAAAATTAAAGGATTATTCATTAGGAAGGAAGTTTCACATAGAGAAAACTGATAATCAATTACTCAAGGAACTCGCTTCACCCTCGTACTACATTGATTTGATTTGCTACAAGGTAGCCTCACCAAACTTATTAATTAAAGTAAACATTTCAGTTTGAAAATGATTGGAGACGATTATTCTCTAAACACACTCAAACAAAAATTAATCTTCACATATATTGTCTTAGGGCTTATACTATTTTAAAGTGAAAATAATTCACTTTAAATAATAATATTAATAATTAATGATCAAATTAATAATCAATATTAAAATACATATATATATATATAACCGATCATAAATAATTATAATAAATAGTTAATTTTTTCTTTAAAATCTTTTCAATTTAAAAGAATAAAAATAATTGATTTAGCCTGTACGCAGTTGACTGAACTATTATGTTTTTTTTTTATAAAAAAA
>JBBPBQ010020324.1:24906813-24943121 GCA_037974755.1 Cicer yamashitae | reverse complement strand
AAAAAAAAAAAAAAAAAACTGTATTATAAAGTATATAAATACGATAACAACTTGAGAGCTAGCACGCAGCTGGAATCTGACTCGCAATATATACCAGACTTTTCGTAGTTGGACAATTCATTGTTTTATGGTGTTGATAATTTCATTGTTATATTTTTAAAATTAAAATAAAAGTAAGCAATAGTTTGATGTTATATGTCAGCGCCCTTAATTTTCTGCTAAACTAAACTGATACTATTCCCTATTCAGTTTTATTTAAAATGTAGGGAAGACTAACATAAGCACGCCTTATTAAAAAAATTATTTGCCTATATTACGTTACGTATATACATCTCAAAAACTATACAACAAGCAATATCATCGTCAACTCACCACAAAAATCTTTGTAGAAAAAATATTTATCGGTGTACATATATAAATAACGCTAACTGTAACTTTATACTATCTCGATCCTTTTTTCTAAATCTCTTTCGTCATTTTTAACACACACATATATATATTAAAAGTAAATACGTAATATTTAATATATCTATTTGTGCATAGATGTTATTAAAATATAGTTTTATGTAGATATATTCAATTCGAACATTTTATATTTCAAAACAAATTAATGAGAGACATATTTAAAAATAATAATAAATGTATCAGATAATTTAAAATAAAATAATTTCCTCAGAAATAATGTAATTTAAAATAATGTTTACTTTTTTTGGGAGCTAGAATTGTTGTCCTAAAGCTATAATAGGAACCAAGGTAAGATTAAACTTTTGAGCAAGAATATTTATTTTATTTTAAAATGTTTTAAGCAGTTAAGTGGTTGAATGAATTTTTTTCCCACTCAAATCTTGGTAGTTTAAAAATATGTGTTAAAACTCTCTTGATCTTATGGCCAGTATTGCATTTGTAGTAGTGAGTTAGTGAGAATCCTGGACTGAGATTCATTTGTTAGAATTAAACTATTCATAAGCCATACTCTATCATACATTAAGTTACTACAATCATGGTCTAGTGCGGAAATTTATAAACTCATGAGTATGTGTGTATTAGGATCTACATCATGTTCAATCTATTAAAGATGTAGCTTTAAGAATACATGAATCCATAGCAAAACGTATTTCAATAGAAATCTTGAAACATAGTGAAAAGAAAAGACAAACAACAAAAACTCATTAGCTTGTGGTTTTTTTTCAAACAGTACTCTTAATGCCTAAATGTTCTTCAGATGGGGAGAATAAACTATTTGCATGTGTAGAAAAAACCACGTTTTCTGTATTTTACCACATAATCTATATATATATATATATATATATATATATATATATATATATATTATACTATTGAATATTTTCACTTTTGTTACCTTGGCATCATTAAATTCTTTGGCATCATTAAATTCTTTTACTTTTTGTTAGGGTTCATGAAGAAATCATCTATAGCTATAAAATGCAAACAAATTCATACATAGTATATAATATTGATGATTTGTGATTTTGAAAAATCAAAGAAGATGCATGCATCTTCTTTAATTTCCAAAAATCACAATTGCTAACATATCTAGTGTCTTCATATCTTATTATACACACAACACATTTTGAATTTAATATCTATGATTTTTATATGGTGACAAAATTAGCTAAAATAGCCTTTCATGAATTTCTGGTTTTTTCCAATTGGTGTATATGATTCGACATTGTGTTGCCTAAATATAAGGATAGGTTTATGTTACTTGTTCTATCGATGTGTTATGACCAAAAATAAGTTTGGATACGACGGGTAGAAGTTTCTATTTAGGTCATTTAAACTATAGAATTGAATTTGATTTGCCTTCATCACGAGCTTAATCATTAGTGATATTATATATAGGCTAGTAAATTTGGGGGTTTAGTTCATACTGATGAGCTTTTCTTGGCTACCCACAAGAAAAAGACAAGTGATTGGGTTGATCGTCGTTCTGAGAGAACATATGTAAGTTTCTTCCGCTAACTGTACTACTTGTATTTTTAAACAATAAACAAAGATGCATATATGACTATTACCACAATGCAAAAATATTTATTATGTCTAGATTCTACAAGACTTGTGACTTGTGTTACATAATAATAACGGTTTATGCTCATTGTTTGATATGATTAAGAAATATATCAACAACGTCTGAGTTAGCTAATACAGGTTGGTGAGGGTACTACAAGTGATACACGAGAGGTGGATGAATCACATAGACTTTAGTTGTGGAAAGAGGCAGTTGGGTATAAGTCTTGAGGTAGGTGTTACGAAACCACTCAGTTAACTGCAAACTTTAGACGTGGTGTAGCACATTAGACTCGAATGTCAAAGGTACCTCCGAATAGGGAATAAGTTGCTACAACATGTGAAGAGGTGTTTTTCTTCCTTTTATGTCATTTACAAATATTTTTATGTTTGTTTTGATGATTTTTTGTTTTCAAACTTTATAGTTGAGAAGATATTGATACCACCATGAATGAGTCTATGTGTGAGACTTTAAGGTTTAAAATTGCCGTATTTATATGGAAGTAGTTGAGATGCTGAATTTAAAAAAAGAAAAGTAGTATCGGCCATTATGACATTAAAACAAACACTAGGATTTCTATAAAAATGCAATTAGGTTCCATGTATGAATACCCTGCAATTAGCGCATGCCAAAGGCAAAACTCCACAATGTCGTGTTATAATTTAGTTGGTTTGAAAAACAATGATTCTCAATTTTAGTTTTGATTATAATAAAGCATATAAAAAAATATTTTAACGTGCACCTTAGTATGCAGATCCTCTGGTGAGTATTTTAATGAAACTTCTGACCGAAGAAGCGTATCATCTAGTTTCTTTGATGTATAATTAAAGTAAACCATTTGGTCAACCTTAATTTTTGAAGGACATCATTTGGTCAACATTATGCTAAAAGTCAGTTGTCTGATTATCAATCATCTAATAAAGACACATCTAACACAAGATGTAGATTGTCTATTACTTTATTCCTCTAGAAAATCAATTTCTTCATCTAATGTATTTCGTCTTGAAGAACAATCATATGCCGTCACTCAAGATTCCTCGTGAAAAAGAGAATATTCTGAAGAGTTTCTCAAGGATAAGAATAAATAATTTATGACGCCAAAAAGGACAAGTTTAAGGAATCAATTTTGAATTTCACCCTATTTTTCAAATAGTACAACATTGTACAAGTTATGTGCGACATTTTCTGTCATGTATTTCCAACTGTCATAAATGGTCTAATCCATGCAACAAAATCATCCTCAATATATTATTAGTGGTATTCTAGCCTCAATTAGACAATAGTATACTCTGGTGGTTGTAATCAAGTGGTTATAGTGGTAACCCTCTCGGTTGAAGGAACTCGATGTAGCTATCAATTTATGGTGAATCAGGGTAATTGTTTGTGTCTTTCTTCTTTCCCTTATCTCCTTACTTTACAAACTTATTTTTCAAAGAAACTGTTTACTTTTCTATGTTAAAATTATTTTTTTTGAAAAAGTTTTTAAGTAAATTATTTTAAAGGAAAAATTTTACACACACAATTCAAACATCTCTTTTTGTGTTTTGATGTTCAATATCTAGTGTCATGCATAATCTATCAAACATGGGGCTAGAATCGATCTAATAATCAATATTATATATTATTTTATCTCAAGATAACTCTAAGATTAATTTAAAAGGTTAACCAACTGTTCGAGATTAAAGTCCCAACAAAATAATTTAGGGATCCAAATATCTACTACACGTGCCATAAAATGTTGGTATAATAATATTTAAAGTATAACACTTGCACATTAAATTGAAAGTGTGTTCGTTGTCTAATACATGTCGCTCTTAGGCCCCTATGAAATACCTACACATATAGTAACATTTCACCACTTAATATTTTCTCTAATTATTATCAGTATTTACATATCAATGTCATTTATATCCTTGCTTCATAGATTATATATAAATTAATTAATTCTAATAGCTAAATAATGTATAACCATGTATATTTTTATTTTATATATATAGAATAAATTGTTTTAGGGGAAAGGTCCAAGCCCTTTGTTGCCCCTGTAATAGATTTGTGACTGCTAGTGTCCATTGGATAAAACTACTTTGTTTCGACCTTCTCAATGTCTGCCTTGAATTCGACACTATGTCGAAGATAAGATGACATTAGAGTCTGCTTTCTTGGGTTATGTTGTCCGTTTTTAGAGTATTTTCCCTTCAATTTCAATCAAGATCAAATATATTGCATTATTTTGTCGAGTTTTTCTCTTATCCTAACATAGTATCATGAGCCTTGAGCTTTAGACTTTCTTTCCCTTCCACCTTGGTTCACAACAATGTCAATTTCAATGCTCCCCATGTTAATCCTCTTTAGGATTCTTCTAAGCCCTACTATGTCCATCCAAGTGAAGGACCTATTTATGTTACTGTTACTCTAATCCTCGAAAGTTCCAAATATCATACATGCATCGTAAGTGTGATGGCAAAAACAAGTTTGATTTCATCAATTGAACTATTCCAATTCTTGATTCCTTTGATCCAAGCTACAAGTTCGTTAATTTTGATTGATGAATTTTGTTTTTGAATCTATTGGCCAGAGCATCTTTTCCTAAAAAATTCAAATTTATGTGTGGAATTATTTGAGGGATCATTTCTCGTAGAAAAGCCTTATCCAGATCTCTGAATTGCAATTGAAAACTAACTCTCACAGGAAATGTTCTCACTCACTAAATTTTACTCTGAGCTTAAAATTATATGGGGGGAATTAGAGACCTATATGCCAATTTCTTGTATTTTAAGGTTGTAAGAAGCAATGAAAGTGTGTGTTTCAGTTTTCATTTTCTAAGTCTTTGTGAAAATTTCCTTTTTATTTCTTAGAAATGGTAATTAGAGCATTCTTGTTCTTAAGGGACCTAGTGAGGTTGAGAGTTCCACTAAACACCCAAACACTTACTCGAGAGTTGAAAATGCAATCTGATAACTCAACCATAAAACTACCAATTTTTGAAAGTGAGAATTATCACGTATTGGCAACCGTATTGATGCTAATGATTTTTTGGAGATTGTTGAGAATGATTATGTAATTGATCCATTATCGGGCAATCCAACGCTTGCACAAATCAAAAATCATAAGGAGAGAAAACAACGAAAATCAAAGGCAAAATCTTATCTATTGTCTATTGTTTCTAAAGTAATCTTTACAACATTTATGACTTTGAAGTCAGCTAAAGCAATTTGAGATTTTCTCAAGTAGGAGTATGAAGAAAAAGAGAAAGTCAAAGGGATGCTAGGGCTGAATTTGATCAGAAGTTTGAAACAATCAAAGAGTAATATGATAGACTTCTAAGCATTGTCAACAATATGAGGTTACTTGGAACTGAGTTTTCTGATATAAGGATAGTCCAAAAAATCCTTTTGACTGTTCTTGAGAGGTTTGAATCCACCATTCCTTCTTTAGAAAATTCCAAAAATATGTCAAAAATTACTTTGTCCGAGTTGTTGTATGCTTTCCAAGCCCAAGAACAAAGGAGACTTATGAGGGAGGAAGACATGATTAAAGATGCTTTACAAGCTACACTGAAGCTCAAGGGTTACAAAGGGAAGAAGAAAAAGGCTTAATAGAACAATTTTGAGAAAAGATAGAGCTTTAATAAATGGAGTAAATATGAAGATGAGAAGGCAAATAATCCTCCATGTCAACATTGTGGAAAAAGTAACCATCCGCATTTTAGATGTTGGAAGAGGTCTGATATACACTGCAACAAGTGCAATCAACTTGGACATATTGCAAAAATTTGCAAGAACAAAAGGCAGTATCATTTTGAAGCTCAAGTGATTGATCAACAAGATGAAGAAAATCAGTTATTTGAAACAACTTGTTTTTCTACTAACAACCATGGTGAATGATTGCTAATTGATAGTGGATGTACACATCACATGACCTACGACAAAGAGTTATTCAAGTATTTGGACATAACAACTATTTCAAAAGTCAAAATTGGCAATGTAGAGTGCATTTCAATTAAAGGAAAGGGTATAATTGCAATTAACAGTTGCCCAGGTACTAAAATCATTACTGATGTGATTTATGTACTAGATATTAATCAAAATTTGTTGAGTGTTGGTCAGTTACATGAAAAGGGCTACAAAGTTTTGTTTGAAGACAAAATGCGTTTAATTAATGATGCAAAAGGAGATGATTTGCTTAAGATCAAAATAAAGGGAAAACTTCTCTTTAGATCTTATGGAGGAGGTGCAGGTTGTTGTGTTAATCCCAATTAATGTTACTGAATTTTGGCACAAAAGGATAGGACATTTCAACTATGTTGCACCGTTGTATGTAAAAAAGCATAACATTGTGGAAGGCCTGCCATCATTAGAAGATCACGTGAGTAGCCATAAGGCATGCCAATATGGAAAACAATCTAAACTTCCATTTCCTCAATCAAATTGGAGAGCATAACATAAATTGCAGTTAATTTGTAGAGACCTTGGAGGACCGCAACTTAACTTATCTCTAAAGGGAAGTTAATATTACATTGTCTTTAATGATGATTTTACTAGAATGTGTTGGATTTATTTATTGAGATTTAAATTTGAAGTTGCAAGAGTTTTTTTTGGAGGTTTAACGCTTGGATTAAAATCAATGTGATTGTAAAATTCAAGTTATAAGGTTCGACAATGGAAAAAAAGTATATCTCAAATCAATTCAATTCTTTCTATAAAAAGGCTGGAATTGAGCACCAACTTACTACTCTTTATACTCCATAACAAAATTGTGTGGTTGAAAGGAAGAATCAATAATGGAGATGGCTAGATACATGATGCATGAGAAATGCCTTGCAAAGAAAATTTGGGATTAAGTGTTTTTATATTAAATAGGTTTCCTACAAAAGTTGTGCAACGGAAAACTCCTTTTGAAGCATGGTATGGCCATAAACCTTTTGTTCAAAATCTTAAAGTTTTTGAATGTATTTGTTATACCTATGTTCCACAGGTGAAAAGAGAAAAATTATATAAAAAAAGGTTGAGGAAAGAATCTTTATTGGCTAAAGCACTACTTCAAGGCCTTTTTCAACAAATAGACCATATCTTCTTGAAGAATTTGCAATTAAAGGGAAAAAAGATATGGTCTATTTGTTGAAAAATGCCTTGTACAATTTGAAATAGACTCCAAGGGTCTAGTGTAGTAGGATTGATGAGTACTTGTTGAGTATTAGTTTTACAAAGAGTCTCAGTGAGTCAACTCTTTATGTGAAGTGCTTGAATTATGATATTTTAATTGTTTCTTTGTATGTTGATGATCTTTTGGTTATAAGAAGCAATATTGTGTTTGTTAAGGAGTTTAAGAAAAATGTGACAGAGGACTTGAAATAAGAAATATGCAAAAGAGATTCTAAAGAAGTTTCAAATAGAGAATTGTAAACATATGGGTACTCCAATGTTTTTAAAACTAAAGCTAGACAAGAAAGATGGTGTAGAAAAGGTTAATGAGGCCAATTTTAGAAGTCTTATTGGTCTCCTCATGTACCTTACAACAACAAGACCTGATATTTTGCATGATGTAAGTGTTCTCTCAAGGTTCTTACATTGTGCAAAAAAGCATATCTTCGAGCTGCTAAATTTGTGCTTAGGTATATCAAAGGAACTCTTGATTATGGTGTATGGTTCAAGTATAATCAATAATATAATTTTCATGGATTTTCTCACAGTAATTGAGAGGATCATTGGATAATATGAAAAATTCTGGTTGATCTACAGATGAATCAATCAAAACCAACTAAGCTGTTTGTAGATAATCAAGTAGCAATCTAATAATTTCGGCTTTCATGGGAAGACTAAGCACTTCAATATTAAGCTCTATTTTCTTAGAGAAGTCTAAAACGAAGGAGAAGTCTTGTTACAATATTGCTAAGCAGAAGACCAATTGGCAGGCATCTATACAAAGGCTCTTTCAAAAGAAAATTTTGAGCCTTGATTAATATATTAGAGTTAAATACACTTATAGAGAGATGAATATATGTGTTGATTTACTTGTTAAATTAATTTGCCTTACCAGCAAGATGCTAAATTTAGTGGTAAAAGTTTAATCTTATAACTTTAAAATACCAATTTAAATTTTCTTAAAAACAGTTGAAAATTACTTAGTTTATAAATCAAAAAATAAAATAAACTTTGCCATAGTAGAGCATGATTGCTTATGAGCAGCCCTTGCTTTTTCAGGTCACACTCTATTATATGATGCAATGAGAATCTACTTCTAGAATTATTTCGTGTGGTTTTTTATTTTATCAGCTTTAGTTAATTGATTTTTTAGATGAGATGTAAATACACTAGCAATTGACGTACACAATTGTGATTCTTGAGTTCGAACTTGAGACATGATATCCAAACTAATGATATTAATATTTTTCAGTTGAACTATGAGTTATGGACCAATAAGTAGAGGTGTGCAAAATATATGGTTAATTGAACCATATTAATAAATTTGATTGCACTGCAACAAAAAAACCAGTTAAACAACATATTTAATACAAAAACCAGTTTAAACATTTTAAAACCTTTTCAGCCTCAATTAAGATTTTTTTTCTTTGAAAACTTTCGAAATTTGTTTTTTTTTGCAAAAATTATAGAAAATATCAAAACTTTTTTTAAAAGAAAAATTTTAAAATCATCTTTTCTTGAAAATTTTTTGAGAAGAATTCGAAAATATTTTTTTAAAAAAGTAATTGAAAATTTTTCTCAAAAGTTTTTTTTATTGGGAAACTTTTTACATTTATTTTCTTAAAAAAATCGAATCATTTTTGTCAAAAGAATTTTGAAATTCTTTTCCCGAATTTTTTTTCGAAAAATAATCAAAAAATTTTATCGAGAATTTTTTACATCTATTTTTCTAAAAAAAAAACAAATTTTTTTGTCAAAAGAATTTTAAATTTTTTTTCTGAAAAATTAGTTCGAAAATAATTTTAACTAAAAATTTGTTCAAAATATTAAAGTGATTTATATTTGTAAATCAATTTTAAAACGATTCAAAATTAAATTAAACTTAATTCAAAAATAATTTTTAAGAATTAAACCAAATCAATAATATAATTCAATTTAATTTAGTTTTTACACCATAAACATCTTATAAATACATCTTATAAATAAGTATCCTTCTATAATAAAAAGATACCATAAACATCTTATAAATACATCTTATAAATAAGTATCCTTCTATAATAAAAAGATACGAAGTTAACATGTTCAGGTAAAATTGCAATAGTGACTTGTTTACTCTTTTATGACATGAAATTCATTAATTAATCGGTCAACTATAGTTAAGGAATGATCGTGAAGGAAACGAGGGCAGGAGGAGAGAAAAGGAAAACAAAACAAAATAGGAATTTTGTGATGGTGTAAACTCATAATTGTCGGCCATGGAATGCATCACGTGGTTAAACAGATTGAGTCAACGTTTAATGAATGAATAAGACACTGTTTTTTCCGCAAAAAGGAAAAAGACATCACTGTTTTAAAATGGCAAACCCACCAAAATATCGAAATCGCTAATTTTTTTTTTCTTAACTAAAATGAGTTTTGATCTTTAAATCTTGTAAAAATAAAAACTTTGATTTTTAAATCTATAATTTTGTTGTTTTTATTTTTTTTCCGCAATCTTGATTTTCTTCCTTATATAATTTTTTTTTGACATTTGATCCTTTCTTTTCTATCTTCAATTGTGATGATGTGACAATATTTATTATATTGATATGAAATTTTAAATTTTTTTTAATTATATAAAACTATTTTAATGATGTCTGAAAATAAAAAATAATTTTTTTGAATTTTTTCAAATTACTTTGTTTTTAAAATAAAAAGATTTAATTTTTTATTTTTTTACTTTAAGAATTTCAGAAAATAATTTTTTTTTTCAAATATTTTTCTTTGCTCTAAACCTATATAAAATAATTTATGTAGGGTTAGATGCCAATTTTACAAATAAAATAAAATTTCAAAAAATATTTATAGGAATTTTCATATGCATTTTCGAAATCAATAAAAATTAAGAAGTCTTTTATACCTATCTAGTGTCGCTCCATCACCCGCCATAGTAAATAGATTGTTTCCATGATTAACCTCTCAAACATAAAACTAACTTGAATATCAATAACTCTAATCTATTTTCTTAATTTTGTATATTTCCTTTGTTCTTTAAAATTGGAATTAGAGTGCTTTAATGTAAATAAAAAATTAATAGTGATATATACAAATCATGTCATATCTACGTAATAAAAATGTATAAAAAATGGTGTACCTTTTAGATTATGATATAAGCTAGATCCTCTGATGAACAAGGAAAAGATAATCTACTAAACAAAGTTCTCATTGACTATGAAGACGCTGTTAAAGTTGTGTTTGACTGATGTAGATTTGGGTTAATTCCACAAGAGATGAAAGATGTACTAAGTGATTTCTTGAAACAAAGTGGTAAAATAAAAGGACAAAGAAAGAAACAAACATGGGTTAGATGGAGAAGATGGAGAAGGAGGCACCACAACCTAGATGATTGATAAGCGAATGAGGAATCGCCACAATGGTAAGAAAATCATTGATAAGATTTAAGTAAGTTCTAATGCAAGAACTCAACGATGAGACACATCTCACTCACCATTCTCATGAGAGAAATTCTAATTCATTGCAAACTTGTTTGAATGAGGTTACAAATTCATATTTATAGTAAGACTATCTCTAAAGCTAAATGGATCATAAGTGATACCATTCTCTAGGCTCATATTGGGCTTGCATCATATTTTTATAAAATAAACTAAATGTAAGGAAACAAAGCATCTTCACTTACACATGAGATCAACTAAATCTATACTAAAACTATTACAATTCCAAATTAAAGCAAACTAAGAATTATTAAAACTCAAATTAAAATAAATAAAGTTTATCCTAATTTATTAAAATATGGATCATCTTCATGCTCTTGAGGTCCTTATCACTCCCTCATTTTTGAAGAAATTTGACCACAAATTTAAGCTGTAGTATATTGTACATGAAGAAAGAATCAAAATAAACCACACGTTCATATCCACCTGGTCAAATGGAAATTTGGAAAAGTCATCAAATGCGATAAGTCGGTGAAACACATTTCCATCTTGAACAATTAACATTTTATCACATTTATGGTCAAGGTAAGAAATTCTAAAGATGAACACAAAGTTATAACTTTTGAAGTTGATATTCCTGATCAAATTTACCTTCTTTGGATTGAAATTGGTGGCTACAATATGTTACTTTGTATTTGCAAAGGCTTCAAAGCAACTTGAGTCTCATGGACATTCTCTTCATCACAAACAAATGGTGACTCAACAATTTTCTTGCAAGCATCATTTTGAGGAACCTTTGACCAATCACCTTCAAGCACTAACATTGCTTCATTCACCTCATTCTCTTGTTTAAAGAGACTTTCAATTTTACCATCATCTTTCTCTTCAGTTTCAAAGTCAATGTACTAATGACATTTCTCCTTTAGAGACACGTCTTCAAACACTTGAACAAGAGAATTATCCAAGTTAGACAAATAGTTGGAGTCAATGTTTAGATCTTTGTCTCTCAAATGTTTCTACTATTCCTCTTTCTTTTATTTAAATTTCTCTCTCTCTTTCAATGCTAACATTTCTTTTTACTCTTCCTCTTTCTTTTCTTTGATTTTCTCTCTCTCAAGATCCAATACCAAATCTCTAATATATTCATGATACGATATCCTTATCTTTTTTTCTTGATCCTCATTTTTATATTCTACATGTTTTTTCTCTGTTGCATACCTCTGATCATCACTCTCAAAAAATCTCTAAGCCTCCTTACTTTTTCTTTATTTCTTCTTTCATACATCATTTCCTCCTCACTATAATCTCTATATCTTCTTCCTTTTTCTCTATCTCTCCTTTCATACCCCATTTCCTCATCATCATCATCATCATCTTCACATCTTCTTTCTTTTTCTCTAAATCTTCTCTCATACTTCATTTCCTTCTCATCATAACCTCTATATCGACTTTCTTTCTTAATTTCAAACCCATCTTCATTTTGAGATGATCTTACATGATGAGATCTCCTATCTCTTTGATTCACAAACTCTTCTCTCAAGACATTCATTTGAGTATACTAAATTTTTGTAAAGTGATCCATACGAGAAGAGATTCTAGGAGAAGGGGAGTTTGGTTCACTTCCACTCATGATTTCAACAACAAAAAAGCAACAAGTACCACAATGATAAAGTAAATGACGAAAACAAGTCAAGAAAATAAAAATAAGGCCTTCACCACTCACTAAATGTTTACACTCAAGAAATGTATCACTCGTGAATATCACTCAATGATGGTTTTTTTTATAATGTGCACTCTTACCTTTTTCCACTCAAATTTCTCTTTCCAGTTCTTAAAAAGAACCTAAGCAAGAATCCAAATACAATGTAACAAGTCTACAAAAGCTTTCAACATAAAAATTTCAAGAAGGAAAGCTCTAAGAAAAAACTAAGAGAATTTAAAAGGATAACTAAGAAAAACTAAGCAAATGAGACACATTCAAATAGATTATCATAGAAATAGAAAGATTAGTACTAAATAAATAAGTGAATATGTGGGAGTTAAGGTATCAAAATCAAACTTGCAATGCCTAAAAGAGATAACAAGAATACAAAAATGTTTGATGTTTCATTGTGGAGAATTCTAAATTTTTTCCTTCTTTCCTTTTTTTTGTTGCAAAATGCCTTTTTTTTTCAGAAGTGCTTTTGTGCAGAATCACTTTTTCACATCACTTGTATTTTCAGTTTTTTTTTTTATTTGCATATTTGAATTCCTCTAATTTTTCTAATCAATTAAGGCTTTTGAACTTCCAGAACGGACATGCATAGAAGAAATAACATCGAAAACAAGTATGCAAGTGGACTTTTGGATCAAACAATAAGTGAAGTAGATGATGAAACCCAAATTTTTTTCTGCTAAAATAGCAGCAGTGAACTCAAGATTTCACCAAAATAACAGCAATTAATCACCTAAATAAATCTTCACACACATATTATAACACTTATAAACAACCAACAACTAAGGTTTGAACAAGATTTGGAACAAAATGAAACTAAAATGTCAAATATCTCAAGAACACAAAACACTAAAATAGAAATTAATGACAAAGATTACCACTAGGTGACAAGCTCTGAATACCAAATAATATGGATTTGGGTTGATTCCATAAGAGATGAAGGATCTACCAAGTGATTTCTTGAAACAAAGTGGTAAAATGAAAGAAGAAAGAAAGAAAGAAACAATCATCGGTTAGATGGAGAAGACAGAGAAGGAGGTGCCATAAACTAGAATATTGATAAGCCAATGAGGAATAGTTACAATGGTAAGGAAGCTATTGTTAAGATTCAAGCAAGTTCTAATCCAAGAACTCAAGAACTCAAAGAGGAGACATGTCTACTCACCATTCTCATGAGAGAAATTCTAATTCATTTCAAACTTATCTCAATGAGATTACAAATGCATATTTATAATAAGACTATCTATAAACCTAAATGAGTCATAAGTGATACGATTCTATAGGCCCATATTGGACTTACATCATATTTTTATAAAATAAACTAAATGTAAGGAAGCAGAGTATCTTCACTTACACATGAGATCAACTAAATATATATTAAAATTATTACAATGCCAAATTAAAGCAAACTAAGAATTATTACAAACCAAATTAAAATAAATAAAGTTTATCCTAATTTATTAAAATATGGATCATCTTCATGCTCTTGAGATCCTTATCACTAACTGTGATGAAAGAACTCTCAAACGCGCCTCTGGTGAATCCGTTAATACAACCAACAATTTGAATGATCTCCCTCTTATAAAGTGTATCAAACAAATTAATCGTCTACCTCTAATAAATTGTATCAAGTAAAATGATTGTGTGCCTCTAATAAGTGCGTCAAGCAAAATAATTGTTTGCCTCTAATAAGTGTTTAAAACAAAATGATTGTCTGTCTCTGATAACTGTGACAAACATTGTATCATCTGACTCTGATGAAAGTCAACACTCTAGAAAGTCAACAATATGAATAGTCAACGCTCTAAAGAAGACAAATTTATTTATCCTCCAGTCAACATCTTGAATATGTTAAATTGTTTGAATTTTGTGTGACATCCTTTCTTAGTAACATCATCTGAGATCCACCCTCTTCAATTGAAGATATGCATAATCAATCATGAAGATATATATGGATACATCTTAAAGACCGATATGCCTTAAAGGGTGATTGCAGATCTCCAACGACAGCATTCTCAACGAATACTTTTTCTCTCTCTATTTAAGAAGAACTCAGTCAGTCAATCGAGTGTGTAATACAGAGAATGAAAAAAGACAACATGTTAAGAAGAAATTTTGAAAAAATCAAGAACACATCAAAAGAAAAGTATAATGTAAATTAGTCAAAGTGTTTGCACACATTTGTACTCATATATGACTTGATATGTAACATCCTCTCAACGAGAATTCTAATCCTAGAAACAAACTTTGTTACGATTTAGACACAAACTAGAACTATTGTAAATCAGTCCGATAGTGGCAACAACTCTATCACCCCTAAGAAGTACCTAAAAATGTACAACAACACTCATGAACTTCAACGACAAGTTTCCAAAAAGTTGAAGTAAGGTTCTGATGATGGCAACCTAAATAGGCTAGAGAAAAATACTTATATGCTATAAATTGAAATAGTGGATTAAGTCATTGACTGTACTGAGGCAAAATCTCTATGTAAGGGGAACACTAGATGTAACAATAGTTTGTTGTGAACTAGTATAAAAATATTTATGTTTACTTTATCTCTTTCCATTTCTCTCATCTTAGTTCTTTATAATTCAACCTTATTCTGACTAAACATGTTTTATAAGAGTAAGTTTAATGTTTTGATAAAAGAACAACTTTATGTAAAGCAATCGAAGTATCTTTCAAAAATGGTGAAACAAAATTCAACTCCTCATTCTTGTGTTTTTCAGCACCTTTCATATTCATCAATTAATTAGTATTTAATAACAGTAAACCATAATTTATATTTAAACTAGGGTTGCACGGTAGCTCCCGATCTAGTCTCACCTGCATGCTCAATCATGACTCCACTATCAAGTTCATACAGTTGTACTTCCCCAATACTGAAACAAAGATTCTTACATCGGATAAATTATACATGCACCGTTGAGTACAACGCTCTCACAATTACCGTTCTCCCGTTAATGTCCTAAGTTACTCCTTATACAAAGGGAACTCTCATCGACATGCATCAAGTATAACCTATTTTCACAGTTCACGTAATGCATCAAGTTCACTTATTACGTTAGATCAGAGTACAATTTATTTCACATATATATAGTAGTCATATCATATCAATAAGAACATATTAACAATAATCATCACAAGTCACTACAATAGTTTATCACATAGTCCAATCATTTCATTTACAAGAATCAATAATAGTTAGGGGTGTTCACATCTAAATCAATAAAAAAAAAAACCGCAAATCGAATATTCTTGGATTGTTTGAATCTTATTTTGTGAAAACCACTCGGATCCAATTTCATATTCGATTTTAAAAACTGAACCAAACCATATATATACATTTTAATACTATTTTAATTTTTTATTAGTATGAATATTGTATTAAACTTTTATTTGTTGGTTTTAATTATTTTTTAATAATACTTTTTTTTAATTTGATATATTTGTATTGCTATTACATGTTTCAAACATGTTACTTTAACATAATTTTATAAAATTAGTATTAAAATAGTTTTTTATAAATTATAATTTGGATAAATTAAAAACCGATCCAATTTAAACCTCTTAAAACTGGATTGGATGAGATTTTTTAGAATTGTCATCCAAATCATACCGAACCACGAACAAATAGATATTTGGATCAGATGGTGTTTGGCCTCATAATTGATCCAAACAGCACCGTGAACACCCCTAATAATAGCAATTCAAGTTGACAGATATCACACATGATAATAGCAAAATGATAACACATCAACAACCGACAAATGTCTCTAAGCACATTTTATTACTAACGAATAAAGTAACATATTGAATTCATTTATTTACCCTTAATAGGGCATCAATCTTAACCAACCCTAGGTGGTTGAAAAATAAGACACTCTTATTCATCCTATCTCGTTCATACCCATTATTCGATTGCATTACACCTCACCCTTACATGGATAATTCTACCAAAAGTCCTAACACAGTAAGGCCAAGCTCCTATTTCAACTATCCACGACCTGAAGGGCCCCATTCGAAGCTTTTCCAAATAAAATGAATAACAGATGTTTAGAATGACATGTAATTGCTTGGAATTGGAAATAGACGGTTGAAACGGGAAATAACAGTTAAAATTGAAAACAATGACAAAATGAGAATTAGTGATCGTGCAAGGTGCCATAAAATAGAATTTATTGGTTATAAATGTATATCTTCGATAAATTATCGATAGAAGTTGATTGCAATAGTCAAAGGATATGATTTGGTGATTGTTTATGGTTATTTGTGAGAAAGTGACGTATTTTGGCAATAAAGGTTCTTGGAGCTGCACAAGGGTTGAGAAATTGCACAAAATTTGATCAAGAAGCTTATTCGTAGAGTCACAGAATTGTGTTTTTGCACTACAAAGGCAAGCTTCAAACATCAACTGACACATGCATTATTGGTCAATAAAGCACAATTTTGCACAACGAGAAATTGTGTCACACGAAGAAGTTATTTGACAAATTAGGTCTTGGTGTCTTCATAAGAAACTTAGATATGAATTTTGAGAATTCTATGGCTTTATTTTCACTTAAAAAGGAGTTAGGCAGCTTAAGATATGATCAACATATTGAGCATAGACCAAATAGAGTTCAATACACGAAGGTCAGATTCATCGTCAGTTTGGACTTAATAGATTGACAAATTAGATGTTCTTGAACACGAAAGGGTTCAATAATTTAATTATCTTTCTAAGAGAACAAAAATCATATTGAATGGACAAGTATAACTCGAGATATGAATTTAACAACGCACATATTCCACTAGAAAATTTGAACTAGGAAAAGACATTCAGAAAATAACGTTTTCGCAAAACGGTTCGATAATTAAATAGAAATTAATGTGAATTTCGGTACGTGTTTGCATGAAAGATCTTGTATCACATGACGATACAACACATTGAATTGGGGTAATGAATAACGTTCTTGCACGAGTGAACATAAGATTTATCACGACAAGGTGACACATCAAAACAGGTAATTAAGACTATGTTGCATGGTGAATATCTCACCTCGCATAGCGACGTGGCAATTACTAATGTGGTTCTCAGGCTTCGCATCACATAACGAGACTTGTCAAAATTCGTTGACTAATCTTGACCCCTTCTCTCTTCACACAACTTCCAATACTACTAATATTCTACACATTATAGCATCAATTTCATATTCATAAACACGTATAAACACAAAATAAGCATAGTATAATTATGCAATAATTTAGGTGTTACATCATATATCCACCAATGATTTTACTCGTCTTGGAGTCGGTTAAGGTGATGAAGTTTCTTAGTGAGGAGGATAAGGTAACATACTCGTATCTTTAACAACTTCTTCTATATCTTCTCTTTTTAATTGTGGTATTGGTATGAAAATTCTTTTCTTCTCAACTTTTCTTTCATCCCAATTCCGTCTAGCATTTTCATCAACCTTGATTGACAATGAGCTGCTTTGTTTTTTGGTTATAGACTCTAGCCTTTTGATTTTGTACTATACCACAAAAAGATACCTTTTATGGTCTTGTCTTTTAGCTTGTGTCTCTTTTGGTTAAGAACATGTATGTAGCAAATACATCCAAAAACTCTTAGATGTTTAGTTAATTTTTTTTTGTCAGTCCAAGTCTCAATAGGTGTCTTGTCTTGATTTGTCTTAGTTGGGCATCTATTGAGTATGTAGCAACAGTGTAAGCGACATCATTCCAAAAGATATTAGGAAATCCTTTCTCTTTCATCATTGATCTGACCATCTCCAAGATTGTGCAATTTTTCATCTCGTAGACACCATTTTGTTTGGGAGAATATGCAACCGTTAGTTGTCGCTAAATGCCTTCATCCTCACAAAATTTATCAAACTTGGGGGAGTTGTAATCTTTATGGCGATCAATTCTAAGAACTTTAACATGTTTTATTTATGTTGCTTTTTGAAAAGGGTCTTAAACTTGTTAAATATTCCAAATACTTATGATATTTATTTGATAAAATAAACCCATGTCATTCAAGAAAAGTCACCAATTAAGTTGATAAAATACATGTTGTGGAGTAAGCTGTCATTATCGGTCTAAAGAAATATTTGTATATAAATTGTCGTAAGTCCTCAACTCTCGATGTTTCTCCTATTGAAAATGGCATTCGATTTTGCTTTTTTAGAAGACATTATTCACAAGCTTTATTATTTTCTCTCATCATATTCTTCTAATATAACATCTTAAAGACTTGAATGTTAAAATGGCCAAACCTTCTATGTCGTATCCATGAATCACCATTGTGTACTTTCATGACAATTTTGGTAGTATATTTGATGCTTATTGGAAAACTCTTGTTTCTTTTCTCCATTTTCACTCTGCCTATATCTTGCCTTTTGTGATTGTTGTCATATATCGATCATGTGTCTCCCTAAAAAATGAAGAGTATAGCTTTTGTCCACCATTTGATTAATACTAAAAAGATTTTCTCTGATATTGATAACTATTAAGACCTCTTTGACGAATCTCGTACCATTCTTTGTCTCTATAATGATTGTGCCTTTACCTTTCGATGTCACGATTGAGCCATTTCCCATTCAAACTTTTACTTTAACGAGGTCACCAATATCATTGAAGATGTTTTCATCTTTGGCCATGTGATTTCTACATCCACTATCCAAGTACCAATTTCTACTCAATTCATCACAAGAATATTGGGTAGCATACAAAAGATGTTGATCTTGGTCATGTTGAGGTTGTGCACCACCACGTTATTCAACAAAATTTGCTAAATGCCTATTTTTACCATAACAATTTTTATCTCTGTGTCTAAATTATTGCAGTGTCGACATTGTGGCTTTCCACAATATTAACAATCTTTATCAACATGATCGTTCCATTTTAAAATGTTGCGTAGAGGATACTCATCTTGATAATTTATCGAGCAATTTCTCCATAAGTTTATTTTCTTTCATAGCCTCTATTTTGAGACTAAAATTGGAGCTTTGATTGAAAGACATGGCTACTTAATCTTTCACATGTGTCTTCATCATGTCTACTCAATCTTTACTTATAAGCTTCAAGAAATTCAACTAGTCCAGACACAAACAAAGTAGATAAATCATAGATCTTTGGAATGCTTAATCGTAGTCACGGTTACGTTATACTTACGAGGAATAGAAATTAGAATTTTCTCAACAATTCTTATTTCAAGAATATTTTTCTAATAAGTTCTCGTTTGACTTACTAGTTCTTTTATCTTAGTATAATACTCCTTGACAAAAGCAGACTCCATTTTTATTAATTCAAACTCACATCTTAGAGTTTGAAGTTTAATGACATGCTCCTTGTCACTTCCTTGAAACTCCTCCTGTAGTGTACCTGATGTGGATTTGAGTTCTTCCACATGAGATTGAAGATCTAACCGAGTGATTTCTTCAAATAAAGTGACAAAATAAAAGGGAAAATAAAGAAACAAATATGGATTAGGTTAAGAAGATGATGAAGGCGCCACAATCAAGGATGATTGATAAGTCAATGAGGAATTGTCATAATAGTAAGGAAGCCATTGATAAGAATCAAGCAAGTTCTAATCCAAGAACTTAAAGAGGAGATCTAGCTCACCCATAATTCTCATTAGAGAAATTCTAATTCATTCCAAACTTCTCCAAAATGAGACTCTTACAAGGTATTTAAAGAAGGATTTACCCTATTCCTAAAATGGGTCAAAAGACAATTATCTAGACCCATATTGGGTTTACACCACTTAACTAAAATTAATAGAATTCAAATTAAACACAAATAAAACTAAAAATTATTATAAAGTCTTGACTTGAAATATTCTTTGTTTTTCCTCCTAATTAGCTCATTTTAGGTCCTCATCATTCCTTCCTTCTGAAAAGAAATTCGACCTCGAATTTAGCTCAATCATAACCTACTAAAAGAAAATCACAAGTCAAAGACATGAAGAACAATGTTAACGCTACCACCAGGATCAAATGGAAATTGTGAAAAACCACCAAATGTTCCAAGTAGGTGAAGCACAACTCCACGTTTTACATTCAACAATCCAATATATTCATTTTCAATATAAGGAGTTTTCAAGATGGAGATAAAATCATATCTCTTGAAATTGACATGAAGTACCAATGTTACCTTCCTCGGATTGGAATTGATGACAAACAAGAAGCTACTTTGTATTTCCAAATGTTTCAAAGCAAGTTAAGCCTCATGGACATTTATTTCTTCATAAACAAATGAAGGTTCTTTTTGAAACAAGACAAATCCCTCAAATAAATTAGGAGTATTATATGGAAGTTTAAAAGATTTGTCAATAACAGAAATAGTAAGGAGTGTTGTAGTAGTGCAATTATCAACTAAATCCACATGCAAACATTTAACCTTCATAGAAAATCTCAAAATACTAACTTTACTTTTAACCCAAGAGTAAGTATTCAAGTTAACAAACAAATTTTTCTTAAGAATCCCAACACATTCTTCAAAAATTTGTCATGAACCACATTTACTTTAGAAAGCACAACAACACATTTATCAAGAAAATCATTCAAGTCTTGGCTCATAATTCTCAAATCAAGTTTAGAAGAATAATATGGATTAAACACTTGATGCATCATGGTTTCAACTTTCAAATGAGGCTTATGGAAATAACACAAGTTAGGCATTTCAACATGAATATTTACAAACCTATCAAGCATAGGAGGAAGAAACTTATCAAACAATTTAAGAGACACACGAATTAAAGTAGTAGAAGAATTAAAGTTGCTAGGATTCAAACCAAATTTTTTCTTGCAAGCATCTTTTTGAGAAACCTTTGGCCAATCACTTTTAACTTCAATGAATTGTGGGCATTCCTCTTTTGGAGATCTATCTTCAAGCTTTTGAACATAAGAATCAACAAAGTTAGGAAAATAGTTAGACTCAATTTCTTGCTCTTTGTCTCTCAAATTTTGTTCCATTTCATCTTTCTGTTCTTTAATTTTCACTTTTTCTCTCCAGACTAAATTATGTTTTTCCTCTTTCTCTCTCAAGGCTAGTGTCTCTACTTTTCTTGCCTCTTTTGTATATCCATTTTTATAATGATATTTCACATGGATCCAATACAAAATCTCTAATAAATTCTTCAGATGATATGTTCTCCTTTTTTTTTTCTCGATCCTCCTTTTTATATTCTTTGTGTCTTTTCTCTTTTGTATGCCTCATATCACCCCTATCAAAATCTCTACGCTTCCTTACTTTTTCTCTATTTCTTCTTTCATACATCCTTTCCTCCTCACCATAATCTTCATATCTTTTTTCATTTTCTCTATTTATCCTTTCATACATCTTTTCCTCTTCGTCATAAGCTTCACACCGTCTTTCTTTTTCTCTAAATCTCCTCTCATACCTCATTTTCTTCTCATCATAACTTCTATATCTTCTTTCTTTCTCAATTTCAAACCTATCTTTATAAAAAAGTTATAATTAATGTCACATAGTCGGAGCTTAACACAAGAATTTATTTTAAAATTAAAAATCTTAAATTTAAGACATCACTTTAAGATTGGACATCCGCTGAATTTTGTATTAATTTTTTATTTTGTAAAACTTGAATTTGAGTTTTCTAAAAAATAATTATGTTGGAAAACTCGAAATTTTTATTTTTCAAAACTTACTTATTTTCAAAAATCAGTACGTTTAAAAAACTCAAATTTTGACTTTTTAAATTTTTTGTTAAAGAAAACTTAGAATTTGAGACCCAAAATATTAGGAGCATAAAAAATCCAAATAGAAAAAAAAAATAGCAAAAGCTATCCAACCTACTGGATCCTTTACATAAATTAATATAATTGAGTAAGAATAAATATTAAAAAGCTTCTAATAGCAAAATGAAAATTTCATATACTGTGAGATAGGAGGTGAAGATTTTTCGAATTCTATATCCTATTTATATTGGTGACAAAATCCGTCAAGTTAAACTGGATTAGGAATTGTAGGTAAAAAAAACATAAACTTGACCAAGAAAAGAACGGGGCCCATTAAATTTAAATGGATAGTATTCAAAAAAAAAATTATGGATGTATTCGTTGATGATTTCTACATACACCCTTTTTTCTACTCTCACATCCTCTCCTTTTCTTTTTTGCATTTATGTCACCCATTCTCCTTGAACCATTGTCTGTTGCCCACCCATAGGGTCACCATCTTCCACTCCATCCCGAAACTCCAGAGTGACATTTTACCAAAGTATTAGTGTCATATTTATTAAGTTATCATTAGGAACGATAATAACAGATCTTGCTAACAAGTGTTTCTACTACATTTGTAGTACAGAATGTTCTACTAAATCACTAGTATCTTAGAAAAATTCGAATTGGTGTATTTGACAATTTAGGGAGACCTTATACTATTCCCCTTAAAGAGATTTTTGTTAATTAATGAATTAAATAAATAGAAATTTTGAAATGAAAAGAACAAAATTTATATTTTTAAGAAATTAAACTCAGATTTTAAAAGAATATTTGAATCCTTAACAAGTGTATTATCATTTTTAAATATTTGACAATAACCAAAACAAAAAAAACAAAAAATTGTTAGACTAAAAACAAATCTATTTAAATAAATGACAAAATAAAATTTAGAAAACAATTAGCATCTTTTAAAAAATTATTTGTTGATTTTAGGTATATCTTAGTTTTAAAATACTTTTATATAAAATCTCGAAAAGAGAGTAGGAGGAGTTTGATTAAATTATAATGTGATATTTTTGTATATTTAGATTTATAAGCTAAATATTATTAACCAACATCTTTTTATTATATTTTCATTATGTAAGCTTTGAATAAATTACTCGTATTTGACCCTTCAAAACAATGTGCTGCCTTTCCTAAAAATCAACAATGTGCGACCTATAAACACTACAAGGCAAAAAAAGTTTGCGACAGTTAAATTGGATATTTGTGACGGTTGTAACCGCCACAATTGAACACTTGTAATGGTTTTTCAATCATCTTAGATTTGTATTTCACGAGCTTATTTTGCGACAGTTCTAAAAACTGTCTTTTCAACTATCTCCATGTAATGTTTGCGACAAGGTTTGAGTAAATTTGCAAACGCAAAATAGAAGCACTTTAGGTAAATAAGGCGGCAGTTGAGGAAAAGTATCGTATTACCCGTCACGATTAGGAAATGTAGACGGCTCCAAGAGAACCGTCACAACCCTTATGTCATTATTTGATAATTTTCTTGTAATAAAATTAAAAAGATACTAAAGATAAATATTATAATTAATTTACAGAAACTATTATAATTAGACATTTAAAATATAGGCATGATTGATATCTATCATGCTCTAGCTTGTGGGAGGCTATGATTAGAAAACTCAATAGTATGATCCATGAGCACATTGTAACCTCTAAGCTCTTTTATTAGACTTCTTTTAACCTGAATGGCCGATGTCACTAATGATACACGTTCTTATCAAATTCAATTTTGCACAAAATCATAATATCTTCGTCATTTAGTGCACATAGTTCCAATTGAATGAGTCAAAAGCCATTTAAAAGTCAACTTGAAGATAGCACAAGGCTTATTTTTCTACAAACATCACCTAGCCATCTAGAATATGTCTCTACTTCAAAAATTGTTTTATTATTAGAAATAATAACCAATTTCATCACATCTGAATCTGATGATATCTTGTAGTGGTCGCCTAACAAAGACAATCTATATAGACTATATTCCTCTAATTGCACATGATTTTTTTCTCTTCGAAACAAAACAATGAAAGATATGGATAACAACCTCATCAAATTTTCCATTTATTTGAAATTCATTCACAATATTAATATTGTAAATATCATCTTTTACTAGCAACCAAAGATTGATGAACTACTTGATATAATTTTTATATATTTTTATAAATAAAACAATGTAGATTAGCAGAGCCACACCCGATTAAAAGTTAAAGAGAATCGTATACTTCATTGAATATTTACAATCAAATTGTAGCACCCCTCCTATGTGGAGAAAAACTCAAATATTGTAGCTCATGTGTCTCACTTATTTAAGTGGAGAATGGTTTAATTAGGGTGGAAAGAGAGAGACTATTTTGAAAGGAAAGACAACCACCAAAAGAGAAAAGAGAAGAGTAAACCCTATTCCCGATTTTGTTAAATCAGTCTCAGAAAAACATCGACTGTGCATTCGTTAACCGTTAGATCGAGCTGATATTTGGACAGCAGGTTCGCAACATTCAGGTCTTTGTTTTCCACGGTCAGATCGGCAAAACAACGTCTGAAGGGGGAGAAATCGTGCTCGCACAGCAGCAGGTTTTTGAGTGTTTTTCTTCTTCTTGCTTTTCATTTGTAAGCTTTAGTGCTTTGTTATTTTGGCTGGTTGTAGGCACAATTTGTGCATCATTTTGAGACTCTCTTGTACCCTTATTTGATTATAGTGGAGCTATTTCTTTGGTCTGGAAGACCCTTGGTTTTTACCCTTGCAAACCCGTGGTTTTTCACGTTAAAATATCAGTGTTCTTTACGCTCTTTTATTTTGATTAATTTGCTGCCAAATATTTGTTGTTGCTCCTCACGAGTTCTTGCAAGTTGGGGGAATCTTACATCCACTGCGCATTACTTGTTATTGTGTTTCTGTATTTATTCCCATCAGAGTGGCATCAGAGCTCTTGGTTAAAGGGTTATTTTACTTGCTTGAAGGATGGAGGCAAATATGAATATAAAGATGGTATGTTTGAATGGTACTAATTACCATTTGTGGAAGGGTAAGATGAAAGATTTGTTATTTGTGAAGAAAATGCATCTTCCTATTTTTAGTTCTAAAAAGTCGGATAATAAATCTACGGAAGACTGGGATTTTGAACATCAACAGGTATGTGATTTTGTTAGGCAATATGTAGAAGATAATTTTTATAATCATATTGCTAATGAGCAAATGCAAAAACTATGTGGGATAAGATACAGACTTTGTTTGCCTCTAAATCAGGGGATAATAAATTATTCTTACTGAATAGTTTCATAAGTTTGAAGTATAAGGAGGGAACGTCTATTTCGGACCACTTGAGTGAATTTCAGGGGCTCCTTGATCAAATGTCTGGAATGGGTATCAAGTTTGATGATGAGCTATTGGGACTATTTTTACTGTTATCTTTACCAGAGTCTTGGGAGACATTTCGGGTTTCTATAACGAGTTCAGCTCCTAATGATGTTGTTTCTTTGGAAACGGCTAAGGGTGGTGTTTTGAATGAGGAGATGAGAAGGAAGGCACAGGGTTCTTCATCTCAATCTGAAGTTCTTGTCACTAAAAATAGGGGGAGAAGTCAGAAAAAAGAACCGAAGGGTGGTAGAGAAAACTGTAGAAGCAAGTCCAAGTCTAGATACAAAAATGTGGAATGTCATTATTGTCATAAAACACGTCACATACAGAAGAATTTTTTTTCTGTGGAAAAAGGAGAACAAATGCAAGAAGGGTAAGTAGAAACAAAGGGGTCGTGATGATGATAGTGATGATGACCGTGTTACTACTGCTACTAGTGATGATCTTATTATTCTCTATGAATATGAGTCAATTAATCTTGTATCTGATGAGAGCATGTGGATAATTGATAGTGGTGCTACACTACATGTTACACCGAGGAAGGAGTTCTTCACATCTTATACTTCAGGTGACTTTGGAGTTTTGAAGATGGGTAATGATGGTGTTTCTAAGGTAATTGGTGTTGGTGATGTATGCTTGCAAACCAACATGGGAATGCAATTGTTGTTTAAAGGAGTCAAATATGCTCCAGATGTTCGCTTCAATTTGATCTCTGTGCATATGCTTCATGAAAGTGGTTTTGATAATCATTTTGCTTCTGGAAAGTCGAAACTCAGTAAAGGTAACTTGGTTGTGGCTAAAGGGGAGAAAATTAGTAAACTGTATTGGACAAAAGCTTTAGTTGCAAAAGACAGTGTGAATGCCGTGAATATGGAATCATCTTTGTGGCACCGAAGGCTTAACCATATCAGGGAAAAGGGGTTAAATTGCTTAGCTAGAAAGGATGTGCTTCCAGGATTGAAGAATGTAGATTTGGAGAAATGTTCTCACTGCATAATTGGTAAACAAACTAGAGTATCCTTCAAAAGGCATCCTCCCACTAGAAAGTCAAAGTTGCTTTAGTTGGTTCATTCTGACGTTTATGGCCCTTTAAAGGTAAAATCTTTTAGTGGTGCACTTTATTTTGTTACTTTTATTGATGACTGTTTCAGAAAACTATGGGTTTATGTTCTGAAGACAAAAGACCAAGTGTTGGAGAAATTCAAACAATTTCATGCTTTGGTTGAGAGGCAGACATGCAAGAAGCTAAAACGTGTTCGTACTGACAACGGTGGTGAGTATTGCAGACCCTTTAATGTCTATTGCAAACAGTAGGGTATAGCACATGAAAAGACTCCTCCTAAAACTCCTCAGCTGAATGGTTTAGCAGAGAGGATGAATCGGACACTTGTTGAGAGAGTGAGGTGTATGCTCTCTGAAGCTAAGTTGCCTAAACATTATTGGGGTGAGGCACTATACACGGCGGTGCATGTTATTAATCTTACTCCTACTATCGCTATGAATAGTTAGGTACCAAACAAGGTATGGTTTGGGAAGAATGTCAAGTATGATCACTTGAGAGTCTTTGGTTGCAAGGCTTTTGTGCATGTTCCGAAGGATGAAAGCTCCAAGTTGGATGCAAAGTGAAAGCAATGCATCTTCATCGATTATGGTGAGGATGAATTTGGCTACAAGTTGTACGATCCTATAAACAAAAAGGTTATCAGAAGTCGTGATGTAGTGTTCATGGAAGACCAAACTATTGAAGATATTGATAAGGTGGAGAAGACTACACCTGATAAAGATAACGTCTTAGCTAATGGTGATCCAGTTCGGTCACCTGTTCCTGATTTGGATACTACTAATGGTAATGTTCAGAATGATGACCCACATGATTGTGTTGATGATCATCAACTTAGAGATGAGGTAAATATTCCAACTAGTGAAGATCATGAGTTGTTACACGATGAGAATCTTAGTGATGCTTCTGAATCATCTCTAACCCAACTCATGAGTCGTTACACAATGAGAATCAAGGTATGTTTCTGATGAGTATGTGAATTTGACTGATGAAGGGGTTTCGAGAGGCCATGGAGAGTGAAGAAAGTCAAAAGTCGTTGGATGCAATGCATGATGAGATGAAATCCTTGCATGATATCACACTTATGATTTGGTGAAGTTGCCAAAAGGCAAAAGGGCTTTGAAAAACAGGTGGATCTATAGAGTGAAACTTGAGAGTAACTCAAAGTCTCCGAGGTATAAAGCCAGATTAATGGTGAAAGGTTTCCGTCAAAGAAAGGGTGTTGATTTTAATGAGATTTTCTCACCTGTGGTAAAAATGTCATCAATTAGAACCGTGTTGAGTTTGGCAGCTACTCTTGACTTAGAGGTAGAGCAAATGGATGTAAAAACGGCTTTCTTTCATGGTGATTTGGAGGAAGAGATTTACATGAAGCAACCTGATGGTTTTCTTGTTGAAGGCAAGGAAGACTATGTGTGTAGACTAAGAAAGAGTCTATACGGTTTGAAGCAACCTCCAAGGCAGTGGTACAAAAATTTTGAGTCTGTTATGTGTGACCAAGGATACATGAAGACTACTTCTGACCATTGTGTATTTGTTAGAAAATTTTCTAACGATGGTTTCATTATCTTGTTATTATATGTTGATGACATACTTATTGTTGGGAAAATATTTCCAAGATTGACAGGTTAAAGAAGCAGTTGGGCGAGTCATTTGCCATGAAAGACATGGGAGCAGCTAAACAGATTCTTGGCATAAGAATCATGCGTGACAGAAAGGAGAAGAAACTTTGGATATCACAAGAACACTATATTGAGAGAGTGTTGCAAAGGTTTCAAATGGAAAACTCTAAGGCTGTAAGTACTCCTCTTGCTGCTCATTTTAAGTTGAGTTCTAAACAAAGTCCTTCTAGTGAAGATGAGAAAAGAGACATGGAACGAGTTCCTTATGCTTCTGTTGTGGGTAGTTTGATGTATGCAATGGTGTGTACAAGACCAGATATTGCGCATGTTGTTGGTACAGTCAGTAGATTTTTGTCAAATCCAGGTAGAGAGCATTGGAATGTTGTAAAATGGATTTTGAGGTATCTTCGTGGTACTACATGTATGAGGCTTTGTTTTGGAGGTGACAAACCTATTTTGGTGGGGTACTCCGACTCAGATATGGCTGGAGATATTGACTCAAGGAAGTCCACTTCAGGCTATATAATTAAATTTGCAGAGGGAGCTGTGGCTTGGCAGTCGAGATTACAGAAATGTGTAGCATTGTCTACAATTGAGGTATAGTTCATTGCCATTACCGAAGCATGCTAAGAGTTGATTTGGTTAAAGAAATTCTTGCAGGAGCTTGGGTTTATTCAAGACAAATATGTATTATTTGTCGATAGTCAAAGTGCTATTCATCTTGGTAAGAATTCGACGTTTCATAGCAGGTCCAAACACATTGATGTGAGGTATCATTGGATACGTGATGTTTTGGAAGCTAAGCTGTTGGAGTTGGATAAAGTTCATACTGATTATAATGGTTCTGATATGATGACTAAAGTATTACCAAGAGGGAAGTTTGAAACTTGATGTGATATCGCCAGTTTGACGATTATCTCCACATAGTTGTGAAGGGGAGACGTATTGGGTATTGAGCTCCCTTTCTATGTGGAGAAAAGCCCAAATATTGTAGCCCATGTGTCTCACTTATTTAAGTAGAGAGTCGTTTAATTAGGGTGGAAAGAGAGAGACTATTTTGAAAGAAAAGGCAACCGCCAAAAGAGAAGAGTAAACCTATTCCCGATTTTGTTAAATCAGTCTCAGAAAAACATCGACTGCGCATTCGTTAAACGTTGGATCGGGCTGATTTTTGGACAGCAGGTTTGAAACATTCAGGTCTTTGTTTTCAACGGTCTGATCGGCGAAATGACGTCTAGATGGGGAGGAATCGTGTTCGCACAGCAGCAGATTTTTGAGTGTTTTTCTTCTTCTTGCTTTTCATTTGTAAGCTTTAGTGCTTTGTTATTTTGGTTGGTTGTAGGCACAATTTGTGCATCATTTTGAGACTCTCTTGTACCCTTATTTGATTATAGTGAAGCTATTTCTTTGGTCTGGACGACCCGTGGTTTTTATCCTTGCATTGATGGGTTTTCCACGTTAAAATATCGGTGTTACGCTCTTTTATTTTGATTAATTTGCTGCCATATATTTGTTGTTGCTCCTCACAGGTTCTTGCAAGTTGGAGAATCTTACATCCACTGCGTAGTACTTATTATTGTATTTATGTGTTTATTCCCATCAAATATCATCTTTTACTAGCAACAAAGATTGATGAACTACTTGATATAATTTTTATATATTTTTATAAATAAAAAAACGTAGATTAGCGGAGGCACACCTGATTAAAAGTCAAAGAGAACCGTATACTTCTATGAATATTTACAATAAAATTGACCTATAAACCAAATATCAACTAAATGATATAACTATTTTTGCTATTTATAAACCGATTTCAATCCAATAAAAATCAAACAATGAATTCAAAATAAGCAAATATTGAATATGAAAGACCAATAAAAAACAAATGAAAGAAGTATAAAATGAATGGGATTACAATTTTATTATATAAGATTGATTGTTATTTTAAATAAAATATACTATATATGACAATTGTGTGACATGTACACCACAAAACAGAAACTATTTTTCAACAGTGCTTCTTCATCAAGATCTTAATCTTAACATTTAAAGTAAATGAACATATATGTTATTGAATTTCCATTAATTTCACCAATGCAAATTCTCATAACAAAATGTTTGAGGAAAACAAGGAGAATTCTTCCAAACATCAGAATGAGACTTAATTATTTCCATTGCTTTATCTTTCAAATACTTAGCATGATTAGCTTGAAGCAACATGAAAAGCTTATTCACAATTCCAACCTTCAACATCTCTTGCAAAACAATCTTTGTGGCAGAGAATTTAGATATCAATGAGAGTATAAAAACAGCTCTATCATCAACAGTCATTGAAACCTTCAAGATTCTCTCACTCAACAATGCAATTGAACCTTCATGACTCAAAAATTGAGCTCTTCCATTAGCACAAGAACACAAATGAAACAGAATAGAAAAAGTTAGTTCTGTTATTCTCTTCTCTTGTGACATTAATTCAACTTCAACAAGTTCAAAAACAGCACCAACTTCAACTATCATTAACCTGTTTCTTCCCAAAGGACAAGCACATAATAAAACTTGTAAAGCAGAACATAAACCTTGTTGTGTAATTGAATCTTTTCTTAAAACCTTCACAATTCTTTCAAAGAATTCAGGTTTCAACCTTTCTAAAACAAAAGTATTAACTTTGTTTATGAATCTTTTAAGCACTAAAATTGCATGAGATTTCACAAAGATTGAATTTTTAACCTCAATCGACAAAACCCATGTAAGTGAATCAATTATGTCATCATTTTCAGCTAAAAGATTATTAATTTCCTCTGTTGGTACCTTAACAAATTGCAAGAAACTAAGAGCTTCTTCAAGACCTTCAAAAATGGAACCTTTTTTTCTATAACAATCAACTATGAACAAAATCATCGCCTTCGGAACACAAGCTTCTAACAAACACTTTCTATTCCTTTCATTCTCTGCAGCAAGCAATTCCAATTGGATTAAACTCTTTAATTGAACCGTTGGATCATCGAAATTTTTTAACAGTTTAAGGACATGGGTTTTTGTGAGTGGTGGTTTTGGCGTGGGAATTCGATCAATACCAAGTGAAGCATTTTGGGTGCACCAAGATTGAATCAAACGACGAAGTGTGTGGTTTGGTGTTAAATCAGAATCTGATGGAAGAGGTTGTTTTGTGACAGGACAATATGTTGTGTTTTTGTTTGTGAATAACCAATGTTCAATGCTATCTCGATCGTATGTTATGCCTGTTATGGCAGTAACAGGATCTTTCATTATTTGGAGTGAGATTGGACAAATGAAGTACTGTGGAACTTCAATTTCATCCATGTCAAGTGAAATATTAAATATTTTAAACACTATACAACTTGTTTGTTAAACTTGAAGAAGAAAACATGTGGGAGTTTTTATATAAAGTTTATATCTGTCTATGGTCTATGAATTGAAAAAGTGTGAAAGGTGTATACTTGAAAATTTGGTAGGAGGACGCGGCTTAATTAATAATAATATATGTATATTTTTCAATTTCTTTTTAGATATGTACTACGAAAAATGGTTGTATAAAATTTGATATTCTTTTTTATATATAGGTGTATATATTATTTAAAAACCAGTGATTGAATTAAATGAAAAAGAACAAATTATAAATAAAATAATTTAAATAAACAGTAGAAATTAAAAGGAAAAACTAAACCAAAAATGTATTCCATTTGTATACATTATAACAAAATATTTCTGAGAAATCTATCAGCAACAATTTGATATATACCGATACATTTAATTTTTAAATTAATAGTTAAATAATTTTTTTTAAATTATTTTTTATCACTTAAAAAATTATAATAACTTATAAAAAATGTCAACCAAATAAAATTTAAATTTTAGATTTTTATTATTTATAATAGTGAATAAATATTTTATAATAAATAAAATATATTTTTTTTAAAATACAAAAATTAATAAATAATTTTTTGATTCATAAAAGTAATTGTTAATTTATTGATTTAGATAGTAAATATACCAAAACACTAATAAATATAATGTAGAAACTCTCTATTTTTTTAATGAAATTTTTTTATAAAGAGATATTACCAAAAATATTATTATTGGAAGCTGAGAGGGAGAGTTTTTGGTGAACGGTTGGTCTAAGCATCTAAGGTCAAAGAGTGTAAAAGCGACATATATCATAACTTAATTTATTTATAGCAGTTTTTCAAAATAAAAATTTATATATTTATAGCAGTGTTTGATCCGCATTCTACGTAACCGTTCGGTGGTCAAAGAAGGAAAACTGATAGTGATGTAGAAATTAAGAGCCACAAATAAATGCAACGAATTAATTGTAGCATCCACAGTCATGCAATCCGTCGTATTTTTTCTTTAGATAAGAAAAAGTTTTGGCGAATTGGTCTATGCCTCGAATTTATACTTCCAAGGAAGTCTTCATACTAGAGTGTACTAATGATAACTTAACTCGGATTTGGTGTACGTCTTACTCGATTTTAATGTTAGATCGAATTAATTTTTAAATTTGAAATTAAACTTTGACCTAATCAAATTTGATGTGGTACAACTTTAATAAAGACGAAATTATATAAAGACAGTTAATCTACAAGTCAACTAAAAATAATTCATGAAATTTTTTTTTTGAAAAAACAAAAATTAATCATGAGTAACTCATAAGAAATCACTTAAATATTTGGTTCAATAGAGAGAAAGAGAGCAGGTGTTTGATTTAAAGAAAAAGAAGTGAGAAGTAAAAACATGCTTGATTCAAATGAGAGAAGAGGAGAGAAGAGAATTTTATGGTTTTGTATTTGGTGAATGATTTTAAATGATGTTTCAGTTGGATTGAATCTTACTCCCTTCCAAACTATCACTACATAGGAAAAACAAAATCAACTTAAAATAGGTTTTATTACTCCTTCTAAACTTTGAACCAAACAAAAAAAATTAAAAATCTTTATAAGAAATAGATTTTTATTCAAACCCAAATTTTGAGTTCCAACAACAAAACCACCCTGCACCTTCTAAGCCAAACCCAAATTTTGTGTTTGCAACCGTCAAAGCAAAGTTATATTCTAATACTATATATTGCCAATCCATTCAAGATCACACATGCTCATATGTTGATTTCTAATGGAAAAATTAAGCCACGTGCATTTGCATTTCAGCAATATTGTGTTACAAAATAAACAGTACATAAACTAAAGATTTCAATCATCAAACAACAATGTGCATCATTTCATCTTCTTACTTCTTGTCATCAAAATAATTATGATTTTTAAGTTAGTAGCTACAAACTTGTTGAAAAAACAATGAAATCAAATTAATCAATAAGTCTTAATGTGTATTACAAAGTCATAACATTGAATAAAGTCAAACAGTTGCAGATCTTGAAAGAAAATATTGGGGTGACCAAACTTTTAAAATTTTAATATATAAATAAAAAGTATAATATTGTATTGTAAGAATTTTAAGTTATAAATTTACAAAAATATATTGGAGAGAGGTAGTAGATCAAATTTTGGTTTACATTTTTAATAATTAAAAATGAGTTGGAATTTAGGTTGGAAAATTTATTTTATTTTATAATTATAGTAGTTGTTTTTGTAGTTTTTTATAAATTATTCCCTCCAGTTTTTTTATAATAGACATCTGAATTATAATCTGGTCTACAAAAAGTATTTGGTCCATCTTAAAGATTTTGAAGACCCTCTTCTAATCTTAAAAATTGAGTCTAATTAACAAAACCACACTTTTAATAATTAAAAAAGTTGGTAAAATAGATTTTAGTCCACATACACATACCAATCTACATTATGCAATGAGGATCTACACATTCCAATCTATATGATACAATCTACATGATGCATTTCATTTGATTAGGTTAATTTGTGTAACAAGAAAATATGCACAGATAGCATGTCATATTCAGATATTAGACTCAAATATACATCTCGACAATGATAATCCAACAACCACAATTCAACTCATAAAAATAATTCTACTCATAAAATATACCGATTATAGATCCCAAAATTACAACAACATACACTACAATATCTATATTAATTAGCATATTTATTAACATATGTCATGTCATGTCCAATCGAAATTCATCACCGATTAGCATATATTAAACCATAATTATCCTATAGACTTATATAATTTCATTTTTACAACTTTATCACAATTAATAATTATTCATTTTTCAATTTTTTTAACATAAATAATTTTTTATATAAAATTTAACTATTTCCATACATTCAATCAAATTCATATGTAAAAGTTTGTACCGAATTATACGTCAGATCACAATTGTACTTTTGACTTTGAGAACACCATCCTATATTCATCCCCACAAAGAATGTTTAATGGAATTAGAAGTGTAATTTTAGAATTTGGTTACAGAAGTTACAAATAAAAAATTTTAGATTACCAGATTTTGCACAAGATTAAAGTTCGACCCTGATTTAGTCCATAAAATATATGGAATAGATCGATTTTTGTTTACAAAAATTATAACTCAACTGTCTCTTGTAAATAAAGTAAGAGTAGTAGTATTTGTTTTTAAAGGTTATTGTAACAAATAAAATGTATCATATGAATAAAGTAAAAAATAGTAGTATTTGAGGTGTTACCTTCATACTTTGTTTACTACCTTAGCCACTTGTAATATTCGAGGTGTTACCTTACCTTACCTTCATATTTTGTTGCCTCCTATTATAGGTAAAGAGGAACTTAGTTATTTGTGCACTGTGCTGTGATTTTGGAAAAAATTACCCTAAGTTATTTTTTTTTTGTCTTAAAAGACATATCGTAATTAATTTACACAACTGCGAATGTCTCATGGGACAAGAGTCTAATATAACGGCATTTGTCACGCTAAAACTTAAGGACAATATCCTAAGTTATTACTAGTAATTGAATGTAGGCATGGCAGTGAAGCGGGTCCCGACGAGTCGAGAAAAACCCGCACCTGTCTTTGTTTCTTATTGAAATTTAAGTTCTCAATCTTGCCTTCGATGGACTTCGGGTTTTTCCGCCATGCACTCATTCATATATAAAATAATAAATTTAAAAGTAATATTTATTATAATTAATATAATAAAATAATTATTATTATACAAGAATAAAATTAAAAAATATTATCATCATATATTTCTATAGAAAAGAGATTATAATTTATAATATTTAAAAAATATTAAATATAATGACTATATTCATGTGTATAAAATTTAAAAACGACAATAATATTACTAACAGGGCGGATGCATGGTGTATATAAACAACCCCAAATCCGTCTCTGCTCTCAAGTTTTAATTTTAGATGTTGCAATCCTTAATTTAGTGTGAGATTTTGTTATGATTTAGATTTTATAAAATTAATTATAATATTATAAAATAATCTTTTGTTTATAAAATATTTTGGGACGAGATGGGTAACTCAAAGGTTAATAGATACGTACCTTGTTCCTCCTTCTTCCATATGACTTCAGTCTTTTCTTTTCTTGTTTTTTGTCTTTATTTTTTTGAGTTCGATTCAGACTCAATCCATTACTTATAAGCTAGACAGGAAAAAAATTAATAAGTCGGTTCGAATCTTAGACACCCGTACTTCATATTTTCATTGAGATTCAAACTCAAATCTATGTAAACACATGAACATAATCTTCACCAATGCCAGCATACGTTGCCACAATCAATCTAGATATATCTAGATTATAAACAAAAAGTATTTTTTTTTTTTTTGCTTTGGAAGATAATTTAATTTAATTATGTAAATATCAAAATATCTTTCAATTAAATACTCTTTCCATCACAAAATAACTATCACATTTATTATTTTATATAGATTAAAAATAATGATAAATGAAATAGAAATTTAGTAATTTTTATTAAATTATTCTTATTAATTAATAATTATAAATGCACAATAACAGAATAATAAATTGAGAATGATGACATACTTTTAATAAAGAAAAATAATAAAAAAAATTAAATTATATTGAAAATTAACAGTGACCGTCTTTTACAGATAAAGTCTTTTTGTAAATGTGAGTGTTATCATGGGTTGGAGAAAGATTTTTTTTTAATACTCTTATTTTGTTTGACAAAATATCTTTTATATATTTATAGAACAAATCTTCTCAATAAGCATTTAATTATATGTAATGTAATTTACTTATAATTGATAGGATATATATATATATATAT